>JARDYJ010000001.1:21637136-21969636 GCA_029215755.1 Spea hammondii | reverse complement strand
GTTGCATGAGGGCCATACATGTCACATTTAGGGGTCCTAAGCACAGTCCTCTAGGGCAATCAGAGTCGGGAACACCAGCTTTGAACAAAACAGCACTTTATTTTAATCACTTAAACCCCAAAAAAACAAATCAAGAAAACCTAGCTCCCGATTGGAGCCCTCTCTAACTGAACTATGCTGGTCCAGACCAGGTCCGGACTGGCCATTGGGATTGACGTAGGGGCTGATGGAGCTGCAGCTCCAGGACCCTACCTTAAAATAGGCTCAGTCAGGACCGGACTGACTGGGCCTATGCGGCCGCATTAACACAGGGCATAAGGGGCACCTGCCCCTTAAGCCCGCAGCAACTGCGACCGGGTCCGCCACTCTAGGGGGCCGGGCAGCCCCCACCAGGGCTGGCCTTAGGGGTGCGCGGCCGCACAGGGCTTAAATTAAAACATTTTGTTTACTTTATTTAACATCCTTCGTGTTAAATAAAGTTTGTTTAACTTTATTTAACATGGAGGATGTTAAATAAAGTTTTAAAAAAACAACAAAAAAACCCCGATGTTTTAATTTAAGCCCTGTGCGGCCGCAGACCCCTAAGGCCGGCCCTGGTGGGGTCTGCCCGGCCCCCTAGAGTGGCGGACCCGGTCGCAGTTGCTGCTTACTCCGGCAACAAGGTAAGTAGGGTAAGGGAGGGGGGGTTAGATAGAAAGGGGTAGAGGGGATAGATATTGAGTACATATTGAGAAATGGGGAAGGGGGTACATAGTGATAAGGGGCAGATAGGAAGGGGATGGGGAGAGGGGGTAGTGTGAATGCGTACAAGAATGAATGAAAAAATGTGTGGATGAATTGTGTGAATGCGTATGAGAATGAATGAATTCATGTGTGGATGAATTTCTTGAATGATTTGTGAGACTGCATTAATGAGTATGTGTTAATGATTTGTTTGAATGAGTGAGTAAGTGTTTGTGTCTATCATGAATGTTTAAGTGATTTGGGGAAAGGGAAAGATGGTACATGAAGGGTGGGCTTTAACAATAAATAAATAAATAAAAATGGGCTGCTCAGTCTTAAATGCCCGGGCCTATTTTTTGTCCCAGTCCGGGCCTGGTCCAGACTGACCAGCCTAATCACCCACTAACTCAACCTCCCAGCCAGACACAGCTACGCCAGGCTCTGGAAAACCTCCCCCAGACAGCACACAAAATGTCCAGGCAGGTATTGCCTCACTTGGCTCAGGGATGGTCTTCTCGTTCAGGGCCTCTCCTTGCCCTGGGAGCTCAGGGAAACTTCCTCCTCCCCCAACAGTCTCGCTGAGTATCTGGCTCCAGGGGTTTTTAATGCTCAGCACCTGTGTCTGATGCCGGCCTCATGGAAATCCCGGACCGGATCCTGCAGACTGCTTGCCTCCTGGAAAACCCGGCATGGAATTTCCACAAAATGGGGAAACGGAGCATTTGCCCACCCTGCTCTCCAATTACTCCACCCCAGGGATCCATATGTATAATCTGCATAGCAGCTGTACCCAGATGCCATGCTAATCATCTCCCTGGGGTTTACACTGTCACAAGTCCTAAAATTTGTTCTGTTTGAAATTTGGAAACAGGTATCATATAGAGTGCAATGGATTATGCCATTTACATACAGCATCTGATGTATCCTTACACAATAACATAAATGCTTTTGGTACATAAATTAAGAATATTGTATCTGAATGTTGAAGGTTAGGTGGCCTCGTTAGGTGGCTTCCAGACTTCTTCCATGAGTTGGAAGTCTATATCCTCACTATGCCCAGAGGCTGATATTATTTAATTTATGCTAGTTTTTTTCAGAGGAGCTTTACCGAGTAGCTACATGTGTCTGCCTTGGCATGTTTTGCACTTTTTCACTTCCCCAGACATTGGCATAGTGAAGAAAGAAGCCATCTGCTCTCTTGTAGCCAGCGGCGTATCTAGGGTATGGCAACTATGGCTCGTGCCATAGGCGCCATTTGAAAGGGGGCGCCGGTGAGCGGCTTTTAAACGCCGTTTTTTTTTGTTTGTTTTTTTGATGCGGAGGAGAGAGAGAGGCGCCTAGCAACCACTCGGCGCCCCTCATTCTCCTCCACGAGCACCCTACCTCCGTCCCGGTGCCGGCATTTCATGTTGAGCGCCGCAATATGACGTCATATTGCGGCGCTCAGCAGTGACGCAGCGGGCACCAGCGAGCGGGTTTTAAACACTGTTTTTTTCTGATGCGGAGGAGAGAGAGGGGGGCCTAGCAACCACTCTGCGCCTCTCGTTCTCCCCCGCATCAAAAAAAAAACAAAAAACACAGCGTTTAAAAGCTGCTCGCTGGTGCCCGCTGCTTCAGGGCTGAGCGCTGAAATATGACGTCATATTAAGGCGCTCAGCAGTGAAGCAGCGGGCACCGCAACAGTGCAAGAAGGCAGAAGCCTCGTGCTCCCGTCGCTGGACCCCAAGGTGAGAACTACAAAGGGGGAGAGGGGTTAGGGAGTGATAAGGAAGGGAGAGGGGTTAGGGAGTGATAAGGAAGGGAGAGGGGTTAGGGAGTGATAAGGGAGGGAGAGGGGTTAGGGAGTGATAAGGGAAGGAGAGGGGTTAGAGAGTGATAAGGGAAGGAGAGGGGTTAGAGAGTGATAAGGGAGGGATAGGGGTTAGAGAGTGATAAGGGAGGGAGGGGGGTTAGAAAGTGATATAAGTAAAGAGTGGATTAATGTGTGCATGAGTGAATGAGGGAGAGCATGAGTTAATATGTGAATGTATTGTCTGAATGAGGGATAGCATGAGTTAATGTGTGGATGAATTGTCTGAATGAGGGAGAGCATGAGTTAATGTGTGGATGAATTGTCTGAATGAGGGAGAGCGTGAGTTAATGTGTGGATGAATTGTCTGAATGAGGGAGAGTGTGAGTTAATGTGTGGATGAATTGTCTGAATGAGGGAGAGCGTGAGTTAATATGTGGATGAATTGTCTGAATGAGGGAGAGCATGAGTTAATGTGTGGATTAATTGTCTGAATGAGGGAGAGCGTGAGTTAATGTGTGGATGAATTGTCTGAATGAGGGAGAGCATGACTTAATGTATGGATGAATTGTCTGAATGAGGGAGAGCATGACTTAATGTGTGGATGAGTTGTCTGAATGAAAGTGTGAATTAGTGAGTGACTGTAAAAGTGTTTGTGTGTATCATAGATGTATAATTGTGGAAGGGCAAAGATGGCACTAGCAGGAGGTTTGAGCCTTGGGGACCAAGATGGCACAGGCAGGGTGTATATGGGACAAAGATGGCACAGGCCGGACTGTTTGGGGACAAAGTTGACTTGTGCTGGGCTATTTGGGGACAAAGATGGCAAATCTTATGTGTGTGTAATTTGGGTGCTGGTCAGGTTCTATGCGGGCAGTGTGGACGCCAGGGCTGGCTTTGGGGTGTGCAACCTGTGATCTATGCCTGTAATTTAGGGGGTTTTAAATATACCTTTTAATGCCGTGTTTTTATGTGAATTCCAATTGATCTATACCTGCAAAGTTGTGTTTTTGTGTTATTCTGTAGATCCATATCTGCTATGCTATGTTTCCATACATTATTTATGTATACCTGCAAATACAGGGTTAATATGTTAATACCTGCAGTGCTGTTTCCATGTATTTATTTGATCTATACCTGCGATGCTACGTTTCATATATTATTATTGTATACCTGCAAATATAGGATTTATATGTCTGATTCTGTTTATTTGATATATACCTTCAGTGCTGAGATCACAAGTGAATTTCAATTGATCTGGGTTTGTGTGTTGATCTATACCTGCTATCGGCAGCAGGGTCTAATATTTATATATATATATATATATATATATATCGGCAGCAGGAACTAATATTTATATATATATATATATATATATATATATGGGCAGCAGGGGCTAATAAATGGGTGTTAGATATTTGGACAGGGGCGCAATTTCAGTGCTTGCCATAGGCGCTATTTTCGGTAGATACGCCTCTGCTTGTAGCGCTCTTCAGTTGCTTCGCTGCAGTGATGAGCTCTCAATGGAAGCAGCGTTAAGGGCAGTTACAAAACTACTGCCTGTTCTGACAGTCTCCACAATTCTCCACAAGTGGCTAGAAATAGTAGGATGGGAAGAACAAACTTGCTAGTTGGCGTTCAGAACAGAAGACAAAACTCACATAGAAAATCTCCACCTTGTCATTTATTGTTCTGAGAAGTAATCCGGGCAAGAAGGTGGTGGAGGAAGATCCTTCTAATGCAGCCATATATTGTAAACATTTTGTTACCTATGGTTTTAACCACAATTTGCCTTTTGACTTGTTAGTTTTTTACCTGCTCCTATTGTGTCTTACACCCCTGCTCCTATTGTGTCTTACACCCATGCATTTTCCCAAATGCTATCACTAAATGCCCTCTTCCATTAAAGCAGTTATTCACCCAGCATCCCCTAGGTCTGCTATGCCTAACATTTGTTAGGTAGATTCACAAATTTCCAGAGGTTTTGCCATCAAGCAGTAGACACTCTGGTTCAGGTAGTTTGTGTCTACTCACCAAAAAGTACTCTCTCCACTGGCAAAAAGTCATATTACTTTTGTCTGAGAATTCATAGAGTTCCTTCCAAAGACAATGTCTTTTCACCAATGTTCTAGATGAATGGAGACTCAGAGGAATCCCTCCAAGTTCAGTCAAAGTTATTGTCAGTAAGAATGTAGGAATGATAACTTTGGGGGTACACTAGAATTAAGTTGAAGTCCTGCACTTAACACAGTTGCACTACCATCTTAGAAATATACAGGAGATTAGAACCATTTGATCCATCTAGTCTGCTCAGACCTCGATCAGTCCTTGGTCTTGTCCAAAGGCTAGCACTGCCTCCATAGATTGCATTTAAAAGCGACGCATGGCTTTAAGACAAGGCGTTATGATATGACCTCATATCGCAACACACCATATCTTAAATGTGTTTCCAACCGCAGGGGGGTCCTGGGGCAGTGTTCTAGGTCAGGCCTAGGGCAGTCCCAAAGGTAAATACGTCACTCAGTGTTACTGCTACAAAGAACGTTACGCATCGATAATATTGACTTACTGTCCTTACTTTTTTTGTTCTAGAAAACTCTGTATTGTTGTCGTGCATAGACACTTGTTTCACAGACACATATCACCAGTCGATAACAGAAAATGCCTCTTTCCTATGCCAATTACAACAAATAGAAACTGACATCCAAACTGTTCTAGAATCCTTCACAAACAAGAATAAAACTATTTCTGCCACAATCCGCAGAATTTGTATGAATTTGTCAGATGATAGCCTTGAGAAGATTCATTGTGTTCCACAGGGTCATCAGCAGGTGAGCATACAGGGTAAGTATGACCACTTGATAAGACAAACATTTCATGGAGCATGCATACTTTGCACATTTAGGGTGTCTCTTTAAGTTGGACTCCTTTGAGTAATTGTTAGAGGGCCATTATTTAATTGAAATTATGCTTCATTTTAGAAGATGTCACCATTAATCATAAAGGTGCATGTTGGTTATACATTTTGGATAAAAGGTTAATGATAAGGTAGTAATGGTAGTAATGGGACTTGGTCAATGGTAGGGAGACATGGGTGTGAAGGCATCTATTGTACTTCCATCCCTAGCTTTGGGCTCAAAAACCAATGCAAAATGTCCATCGATATACTCACATAAACTATAACTATGAGTGTATAAAAATATACAGATGTTTATGAGTGTTATATATATATAACAGGTGTATAAAATAAAGCACATAGGCACATACACTGGCCGTACATTGACTTTAAACATCGCACTCAGAGGATACCGTATTTTTCGCTCTATAAGACGCACCTGCTGATAAGACGCACCTAGATTTTAGAGGAGAAAAAAAAGGAAAAAATATTTTGAGCTAAAAAATGGGCTAAAATATTTATTACAATAACTGAATAAGCTATGAACACAGTAAGACACACACAGTAAGACACACACAGACACAGTAAGACACACACAGACACAGTGAGACACACACACACACACACAGTAAGACACACACACACACACAGTAAGACACACACAGTAAGACCTCCCTCCCTAACCCCCCTTCTCAGTATCTCCCCTCTAACTCCCTAACCCCCCCTTCTCAGGATCTCCCCTCTAACTCCCTAACCCCCCCTTCTCAGGATCTCCCCCCCCCGCCCCGGTCACTTACCTTAAACTCCTGTGTTGGAAGCGTGAGGCGTTTGTCTCGGGTGCCGGCGCTTCACTGCTGAGCGCCGGCGTCTGACGTCATATGCCGGCGCCCAGCGTAAAGCGCCGGCACCCGAGACAAACGCTTCCAACACAGGAGTTGAAGCGCTGAGGCAGGCGGCAGTGGCGGCGGCCGCCGCCAGCAAAGGATTCCTGTATATCTGTCAGGCAGGGGGGCCCGAGAGTTGCCGAGCGGTTGTCTTCAGCAACCGCTCGGCACCCCTTGGGCCCCCCTGACTGGCAGAAATCCAGGACTCCTCTGCTGGCGGCCGCCGCCGCCGCCGCCTGCCTCAGTTGCGACCCCGGATTTATCGGCGTATAACACGCAGGTAGGGTTTAAGCTCCGGATTTTAGTTAAAAAAGTGCGTGTTATACGCCGATAAATACGGTATATCGTTGCCCCCCCCCCCCCTCCCCCCCTCCCTGCCTGCATCTTCGCTCCATAAGACGCGGCTGATTTTTCATCCTACTTTGGGAGGAAAAAAACTGCGTCTTATGGAGCGAAAAATACGGTACCACTTTTACCACAAGTCAGTTTGTGCTTATATTGGGAAGTGGAAGCATCTAGGAGTAAGAACAGCTCAGCCACAAAGTGGTAGACCACACACAAACACAGAGAGGGGGCCACCGAGTGCATAGACTGTAAAGATCGCCTGTCCTCTATAGCATCAGAGTCTCACCAGATGCCTCTGGAAGCAAAATCAGCACAAGTCAGGAGCTTCATGAAATGGGTTTCTATGGCAAAGCTGCACACAAGCTTCAAAATCTTGTATAAAGCCTTCCCAGAAGAGTGGATGTATGAGGAGAGGTCACCTCCATATTAATGCCCATGGATTTGGAATGGGATCCTCATGTAGATGTGGTGGTCAGGTGTACACTTGGGGTTGGTCATATACTGCATGTAAAACCCTTGTCAGCATCTGAAATGTCAGCCATGATGGTCCAATCATAATGTAATGACCTTGTTCCGCTCATTGTTCCAGTTCCCAAGCACTGACCACACAGATGGAGTGAGATGTTCTGGTACTTTTGGTATGTAGAGGTTGATGAGAAAGAGAGACTGGGGAGTGGAGGACAAGTTGGTTGCAAGACGAAAATAATAATTAGGCGCATCATTATATATATATATGTATGTAACATTTATTTGTACATATTTTATAGAGAATCGATCCCTGGAAACAAATGGAAAATACCTTCTCTTTTCCTATCAGAAATTTCACTTCATTCTGGTGAATTCAGAGGAAGACAAAGAGCCATCTTCTCCTTCATCCCTTAAGATTCACATTATAAATGCTACTGACAAGGGAAAAAAATCAGCGACTAGTCATGTGATTTCGTTATACCAAGTTACTGAGATGACACATCATGACATCATCAATATATCACTGCAGTTTCAAACCTACGTACCATGTAAGCTATAAAAATAAGGCACAAGGCACATTTCCTACACATAATCATATTGTGTATGAGAAAGCAACTAGATTCTTACAAGTAATCTTATATGGTTTTAACATCCACTGATATGGTTTATGACTATATTTGAATATATAGGGATTGGTCCGCTATTACACTTGAGTGTGGTAACAGAGCAACGATGGCAAATGGGAAGAAATTGTTTAAATGTTATAGTAAAATTGTTTAGTAAATGTGTCCCATTTGGTTTGCAAATCCCACTTACTTTGAAAAGTTGGATACTGAAGGAAACGCCAATCTATTCTACTATCTAAAGTATCTGAGAACTGGTTTAACCGGGGACCAGCTACGTAGCAGAGTGTGCTAGCCAACAGACCTCCTTTCAATGGATTGTGCATTAATGGATTTTGCAATTTCTAGCTTGAACTAGAGCGTGCCAAAGTTAAATTAAGCTCTTAATAAATAAACCAATGATCCCGCACTTCCCGCTGGGTACATGCAAGCGTAGATGCCCTTCAAACGGCCCGATAAAGAGGTAACGCTGAAGTCACCACAGGCTAATTTTCTGTAACATATTAGCGAATTGAAAAAGTGACAATGAATAAGCACTGGCCATGAAGTCACATAGTCCATTCTAACTACATTATGGATATATTTGTACATTTCATGCATTCTGTTTTATTTCAGTAAAAATGTCCCTTGTTTTTTTAAACAGATTACACAACAACCCTTGGGATCATTTGGCTTGTTCTACTTACAGTTATTGTGTTGTGTGCAATATTAATAGTTGTATACAATGGTGTTACAACGAACAGACCTGGCCAAAATCTGTAAGTACAGATTATTTTTCAAATCATACACATTGCATCCACTTGGGTGCATTCGGGTTCTTTACTGTTTTGCCTCAGCATCGGTCTCTACAGTATGGAATCCTTTATCTAGATATGAATAAACCCGAACATTTTAGGAGGATGTCATGTTCATGAATTTCGTTCACATTAAGATAGCGTTTCACTCTAAATATAATATAGAAAATGGCAAAATGCAGACAGGAACTAGAAATACTAGAATACTACCTTATAACGCTTTATTTCTCTAGAAAAGAACATACAGAGTCTGAAACAATGCTTAGACTTCTAACCAAGTCTGTTTATGAAGGTGTTATCTATTTCTGCTGTTCTTGTTTTTCATATTTTTTTTATTTGGTTTCCAAAAAATTCAGGGGACGCATCTGATCGGCAACATGTGCCAGATTTAACAAATGTCACATTTTCTATGTCGTGTTCACAAAATGTTTCTTTGTAATGACAGCATGCTGACAGGCGGTAGTAAAAGTTGTGAAAGTTCATGTACTATTTGAAGTATCTTTACATGTCAACTTTTTTTATAATCAACTTCAGAACCACATTATTGGCCTTAAATTGCATATTTCTTGTATGTTTATTTTAGGGAATAGAAGAGACAAAAGATGTTTTGTGCAGAAACACTACTCTGTAACCGGATTCCGCTTTAGCTCTGGTTACTCACTTTTGTTTGCCACCGTTTTTTGGATAATCGAGTAACCTATTGCAAAGACATCGCAACAGGGGTAGAAAGCTCCAGAGAAGTTTATGGATTTTGCATTTCTGGTGCAAAATCGAAATAACTACCTGAAAATGTATATGGATTTAAATGAAATAGTAGGATCCTTGCAAAACGTAAAGGCAAATTCTCACCAACATTTTTATTACTGTTATGAGATTAAAAAAGATTTTTTTTTAAATGTTTTTAGACAGCTGTGTATTAAGTAATTTCTATATGTTCTAGCTCTGTTACCTCATTCCAATCTACTAGGCAAACACCCTGACACCTTATCATATTGCCTTTTGGTGAACAATAGAATATGTCACTCTCCATAGCCTAGGCGGGGCGTCCAACCTGCGGCCCTCCAGTTGCTGCAGGACTACATCTCCCATAATGCTCTTTCAGCTAAGGGGCTGGCTGAGGAGGGTGGGAGATGTAGTCCTGCAGCAGCTGAAGGGCAACAGGTTGGACGCCCCTGGCCTAGGTGAACCCCTTGACAAATGAAGGTCTATGGAGGAAGGTTTTCCTTTTACAAGTAGGACTTCTTTCACATTGTCAAAGAATCAGCTCAATGTGCAGTTTGGGCAGGGAAAGTTATCCAAAAATATCACAACTGGCAACAATAGCAGTCTCCTGGTATGCAGATAAAAGGAACAAAACTAAAGAAAACCAGCTTTTCCTCAATGCTAGATTATCATCATCTTTGATTAATATAGCGCTAACAATTTACACAGCGCTTCTTCTTATACATATATTCAAAGGGTATGACAAGATGTCCTCCTACATTACTACATACACTGCGCTGCATTTAATGCTTAAATAAAAATGACACATTTCATTAAATTTAATTCTGGATTTAGTCTTTAAAATAGAAGGGAAAACCCCTGAGTAGTATTAAAAGTACCATCCATGAAAAGAACATGATCAAGACTATATCGGTAAGGAGTCAGATGACACCTTCAAGATTACTAGCCAGCTCTTTACTTGGGGTGTTGTGCGTTATATGCCAAAAGAAAAAATCATTTGCCATTTATGTCAAACATATTCATATGCTATTACATACTTGTGTTAGTAAGAAGGCAAAAAAATACATAAGACACTTAACAAAATAAGAGTTAACATTTCTGATGTCAAAAGAACAAATTTTACGGTCTCATTAACAAAAGACACATTCCAAACAGAACATTTCCATTTAGAATTATGGAATGAAATAAACTCTAATTCAGAATGTTCAAACATTCATTTATTTGTTAAAATATAAGCAAAAACATACTAAGCAGAAGTGTTTCATCTCAGGTAGTTATATAGTAAACATGATTTTGAAACTGAAATGTCAAAAAAAGTGATTCTGGAGCAACGTTTGAGAAGTGGTCTTATCAATTTATGAAGCACTATATAAATAAACGCTAATAACCATAGCAACCAAAGCCATCAGCATGGAAAGGTCCAATCAGCATAAAGACTCCCCATATCGCTATGGTAACTAGCTTTTCCTATTTGCATCAGGGGGACTTTATACACAACCCTGATGTAAGTTTCCAGACCTAACTGATTAGTTGGACAATACAAAGGAGTGTACGATCTTCAACATCATATAATTTCATATAGTATTACACATTGCCCCCAATTTTCTGATTTTCTTTTATTTCAATAAGGCACTATTACATGGCACAAATTAGTCTTATACTGCACATTTTGCAAATAACTTTGGCATTACATTCTAACGTAGCATTTGGCATATTATGTTGACAGTTGCGGATTCCATATTGTACACTTACCAATTTATGTGAAATTTACAAAAATGTAAAAAAAAACAAAACAAAAAAAAAGCGCTACTGTTTTGACTTTTGATGTCGAACCCCAGAGGTTTGCTCCCACCAAAAAAATAAAAATACATAAATATACTCTAATAGTTGAAATGCAACGGAAAACTTAAATTATAGTAAATAATCATTCCTTCTCGCTCCCCCTTTCTGTAATGCTGCTGCCAGGACCCGAGGAACACATTTAGATGTACATGATTGTGCAGGAAATACTGGGGAGGTGCAAATACTTTTCTAAATAAAATATATTTTAAAGAAAACCTTGAGTTTATTAATCTACACAGAGCTAAACGAATGAGCTAAACGTTAGTGGTGATAAATCAGTAGGGATGGAGTTGGTCTGAATGCATCATAAATGTGGCCAAAAAGCTATAATCTTCTGGTTTCGCTATACTCTGGATGAGGAGTCCCAACTTGCCACCTGAATTAAGTGATGTTCGTATTAGTGATCCCCGATATATTATTTAAAATCTCTTTTCAATAAATATACTCCTGTGGAATTAGAACACTGTGGCATTTCTGATTAAAATTACTCAATTTTGAGTCTTAAGAACAATTTCAGGGCACTTTTCCAAGGTCATAGCGGAACATCAGTTATCCCATCATTGAACTATTAACCACTTATGCAAAAGGAAGGCAGATCGGTGTAGACTGGATTTATATTGCTGTTACCACCCTCCAAGTAAAGAAGGATTTGTAGGCAGGCCATTATGGGGAATACTAGGTTGAGTAAACGATAAAGACCAGAAAATTATTAAAGCTTACTGTGACTTACTAAAAAGAGAGCATGGTATATAATGGTCTTGGTAGGGTCACCTTTAAGGGTCTAAACTATAAAAAAAAACAAAAAACTCTCTCCAAAATACGGTATATTGTGCAAAAACTGCATTTAACTCATCATGCCCTTCCCAGCAGCAGGACACGTGAAGGTGGCTGTATTTTTTGGTAGATGACACGGGCTGGTCTGCGGAGAGAAGGACCTATGCTTTCGAACTGATGGCCTTGATGTGTGAGAAATGCATAACCGGAAGCAGCAGTCTGAAGGCATCTTGGATGTACATGGTGCTGTTGCATCCCTGGGGGGGAAAAATATATCATGATGGCTATGAGTTTAATAACCATTAAATAAATGTTACACCTATAAGATCATCATCAGAAAAGGGGGTAAAAAGCTTTAATGTTGCATAATTTGAAGTTATTTTCTAAACACCTGCATATTTAATGTCACCATAATTCCACACTTATACATACAATTATGTGAAAACCTTAAAATAAATAATATTACATATATATTAGTTGTTTGTATGTTTGTATGTTATCCTAGTTTAGGTTTTGGTCTAATTTTTATAATATCATTTCAGTTTTCTTACTTTAGCTTACATTATACTGGCAGCTCTTTGGTAACATTTTGTTGTGAATGAAAAATACACCATCTTAAAGCAAAATGATGTAACCCCCCCCCCCCCAAATATTTGCAAATATGCATTTTTATTTACGGTTTGCCCATACCATCAATATTGTCATCTGAATAAAACTAAACCTAAGGGTTACCTCTCGTTGTATGCTCGTGACCATTGGATTCAGGACCTCTGCTTTTGTTTTGCTCTATAAAGGAACAATTAATACATCAAATGTAAAGCAGGTATTTTGGTCGTAAACATATTTATTAAATATAATTGCACAAAACGACACTATTTATAGAATAAATGGAACAATTATTTGAAAAATCTAAACATGAATGTCAACAAATAATGTGATGTCAGGCACAATGTGGCAGCAATAATTTGTTAGTATAACAAAAAAACTTTATATGTACATGATTCAATATTTGCTTTAGAACAAGGGTGTCCAACCTGCGGCCCTCCAGCTGCTGCAGGACTAGACTCCCATAATGCTCTTTCAGCTAAGAGGCTGGCTGAGGAGTATGGAAGATGTAGTCCTGCAGCAGCTGGAGGGCCGCAGGTTGGACACCCCTGCTTTAGAAGATACAAATTGTGACTGTTTCACCTTAAGTATCAAAACGAACATTATTTACGGAAAGATCAGACCTGGGACTTGATGTGGCACAACTTTTTTCTCATCCCTTGCAACCTTAACAAAGGCTGCTTGAACGAATCAATGACAATCAGCAACTTGACAACAGCGAGGAGAGAACATAAAAAGGAGTGATAGCCATCCAACTCCAGCGGCACATCAGGTCCCGCAGGCTAGTTATGTGCAGCTCCATGTATGAAAACATAACATGTAGTGGCGTGTATTCAGGCAGCCGCTGCCAGGGCCACTTGGTCATACCCAGTGCGGTCCTGGCATACTTTAGATGCCATTTCATAGTAACGTTTATACTGTGAATGGGAAGGGTTTCCCAAAAAGCTGTTGCCTTTAATATAAAAATGTATATGGTGCAGTACTGGGCAAAAAAAGTCCAAAATAGCTTACATGCAAGGAAAAAGCATTAATCTTGATTAACAAATTGGGAAAAAGCAGGAACACTTACACCAGCGCATGTTACGCAGTCGGAAAACTTCTTTGCTAAAGCAGATACCTCCTTACACATAGCGCCGGTCAGCCTAAAAATAAAAACACACAGAGACAAAAGTTCATGGCGATGCCGATTAGCTTTTAAATTTGATGTAACCCCTTTTTAATGATTAATGACCAAAACATAATGAGTTCCAAAACAGGTAGGAGGATACCTGTTATAACAAATATTACTATTAGAACTGTTGCATATTAATACAACATAGAGCTATATTTTACATTCTACCGATTAATGACAACTTTAGTTTTGGTGAAAAGTCCTTTTAAAAGGGCAAACACTTAAAGTTCCATTTAAGTGGGTAGCTTTTAACACAGTCAGCAAACGGTTTAATGGAGCATACGCACTTTGTTAAAACCACCGCCTGGTCTTTCGCTGGCTTTTCCACATCTTGCCCGTGGAGTATTAATTCTGCTACTTTGTGAAGCTGCTCAATGCAGCGAGCGGTAATCTCAGCAAGACTTCCAATAGACAGCATGTACGCTTCCTGCGAAAAAGTACATTATATTGCTTTCATTATTGATTACATTTCACTTAAAGGACGCTTGTGCTGGTGGAAAAAAAAAAAAAAGTGTTTATCTTTAACTTTCAATCCCTTAACCTGATTGTACAAATACTTACAGCAACAATCTCCACATGTCAGGGACTTTTTAGGTGATTTATGACAAATTAATTCTAAAACTGGATTAGCTTTCCTTTTTTTGCCTTGTTCATAATTTTTGCCAGGACTACGTAACACAAAAGGTGGCACATAGGTTGCTTTTTTGAGTTTCTATGTTTTTAATGTGATAATCATTTAGAGAAAAAAGCAAAAGGACAGATCTTCTAAGGTTAGTTTACTTAACCTGCTCCTTTAACCCCCAATTCACATTTAGCAACGGGACGCAGCCCAGGAAAGAAGGATTCACATACAGTTGCTGGACTGCAAATAAATAGATTGTCTCAAGATGGAGAGATTATTTTAACATCTGAAATAGTCTACTACTCCAGTTGATTGTAATCCTGAATGCTGGCATTGGACTGTGCAGGGGACCTGCTGTCAGAGGCAGAGAGCGAAAGTTCTGCTATTGACCCAAGGACTACCGCGTTCTCAGATAAAGTGACTACAGATGGACTCCATAAATAACTGGAAGAAAAACACAAAATTAATCTCACAGATGGTGGGTTTATTTATCCTTGGTAATCATTAGGCCGTATTAAATGTAGAATTTAGAGCAAGTAATTGCATAGAACCCTGTACAGCAAAAATGTGTTTGATGGCACAATACTCAATTTAGATATACTCCAAATGTGTGTGTGTGTGTGTGTGTGTGTGTGTGTGTGTGTGTATATATATATATACACACACACACACATATATACACACACGCACACTTATTCCAGTTTAAAAAAGAATTTTTTTTTTTTAATTTTTTTTTTTACACAGGTAAAACATCTATTGATTTGAGGTTTTTACATTACCTCCGTGTTCATACTTTTCTTGACATCAGTGTTATCGTCATTATTTGCCTCAGTTTCAGTATCTTTTACTTCAACAAGAGAATCACATTTCCCCGGCTGCTCTTCTGTGAGAGACATTTCTGTGGACAGCCAGTCATGCGCTTTCTTCCTAGCCTAAAGTGAAAAAAAAAAACCTCATTGTAAAGAGCTTCACAACATTTTTACTGTTTTTTTTTCGTTTTTTGTTTTTATTGACTGGGCAAAATGAACAAAGACACCATTAACTGTAAAAATATGCTGATCATTACATCGATGTAAATAGAAATCATGAGTTTAATATAGATAAAGCACAGGAATGAAAATGTGTTTACCCCGACCTTTTAGAACAGAAAAATCGGTGCAAACAAAAGGACCAGGGATGAGGTCTGACTGATTCAGTGTCTGAGGGTTGGGTGGTACTTCTGTGGCCGTCACATCCTTGTTATCCTATTTCATGTCAGCTGAACTGACTTTTTAGCCTCATTTCTTGTTCCCTCTCAACTGCCTACCTCACATTTATATAATTTCTTCTCGATCCTTCTTCTTCTTAGTCATTTATTTCCCCCAACCAACGAGTCTCCTTTGCCTCCTACTACTCTCCCACTCCATCCCATCTTACACCATTTACCATACTCCCAACCCTATAATGTCTTCTTCTTCTGCACACTCTGCCTCTCACTTTGCCCAACCTTCTCTTCCTCTCCATTCTGCCCCCTCTATCGAAAACCTTCTCTCTTCCTAATCTTTTTGCAGGCCAGCTTGACGATAATACAGAAGAGATGAGAAATTATATGCGAGGTTGATTAGAGAGTTATAGAAAAGGCAAAGTTAGGAACCCAACTCCAAAACAGACCTTGTTGAGCTTGTCAGGGGTAGCAGCAACGTGTAGTTCAAAGAGCAGTTCAGTAAGCATGCTGGCAAATTCTTCTGTCTCCTCTCCTGCAGGTAAAGATTTCTCTATGTAGTTAACCCCAAACTTGACCAGATAAGTTTTGCCCCAACACTCTGTGTGAGTCAGTAGATTCGCTGATACACGTACAAAATGTGTGCAGAAATGAACTGTAAATGCACGTTTTTATGAATGATTCAATTGCAAAGTTCTTTCTTGTAATAAACACAAATGGTTAGTAGTTAATGGGTACGCAATAAGATGAGGAAAAGATAAAAGTTGGTATATGCAGAACAAACTGAATTGTGCATTAGTCATATTATCTTGTGGTTTAAAATATATTTAATGAAGCGCTTTATCTGTTTGTTAATCTATATGTGTATAGATGACAATACCATCTCTTTTCCATAATCTAGATGTTATATTTATTGAATATCCATCTAAATATCTCTGAAATGTGAAGCCATTGTTGGCCAACAATCAGTGTTTTCAGGTGCGCTATACTACCAAAAGTATGTAGACATCTGACCATCAGATCTATATGAGCTTGTTGGACATCCCTTTCCAAAATTAGCTGGCACCCTCTTTACGGCTACAGCAGCCTCTACTCTTAACTTTCCATATGATTTTGGAGGGCGTCTGTTGGAATTTGTGCCCATTCCACCTAAACAGATTTTTGAGGTCACGCTGGGATGTTGGACTAGGAGGCCTGGTTTATAATCTGATTTCCAATTCATCCCAAATGCGTTCCGTGGGATAGAGGTCAGGGCTCTGTGCGGGCCACTCTAGTTCCTCCACACCAACGTTGTCAAACCACGTCTTTATGGACCTCGCTTTGTGTACTTGTGAAAAGGGCCTTCCCCAAACTGTTCCCACAAAGTTGGAAACATACAATTATCTAAAATGTTTGCTGTAGCATAAGCATTGCCCTTCACTGAAACAAAATGGAAAGATTGATTTCCTCAGATACACTTCCGTAAAATATAGAAATGAAATCCTTTAAATAAGCCCAACTTTAAGGCAAAGCACTGGATGGAGACCTCACTATCGGTGCTGTCCAGAACATGTTTCAAACTACACAATATGAAACTTTTTACTCTTTAAAGAAATAATTGAGATTTTTTCAAAATTAATTCCTGGAGGTTAAAGCAGACAAATATTTCTGTGGCATGGGCGTTTGTTTAGTTTTAAGGGACAGAGGAAATTGTAAATTATGGAAAAGAAAAGGAAAATATATCAGTATAATGAATGTTATTCCTGATATTTACCTTTTTCACACGTCTCTTGTATTTCGCTCTCTGAGTCTTTCTGGAGGAAGATCTCCTTGATGGCAATAAGCTCGGCTTTTAGTGATTCCAAATTATCACCATCTAGAGACGATAAATAAGACTGAACCTAAAAAGAACACATTGTAACCATTAATACACATCTTTATACCTGTGAGGTTAAAAAGAACTCGGGATTACAATGATGAATTAAACTGAAAGTAAAGAGATGGAATTTATGACCCAATATTTTCTGATCTCTTGGATATTAAGTTTCTTTGTGATTTAATATCATGTTTAGTTCATTTGCTTGACCGATCTCTTAGATCACATTAATAGGAGTTTTTTAAAAATAAAAAGTGACTCTCCTAGAATCAGATCCCATTAAGGAAAATGAACAAAGCCATAATATATTACTGAAATGCGAATGCTTTGTAATGTGTCGGGCGATGCATATTCCTAGGATTACAATGTAGAGTACCTTAGATTCACTCTCGTTCGACAGAATTTCCAGAGCCTCCAGATGAGACAAGCCTTGATAGTCGTCGAACAGGACTCCGTAGTGAGCCGTCTTCTCGTCGGTGACCTGCTCCGCCAATCTTTGCTTCTCTTTTTCTTTAGCTTCTCTCAGCATCTGCAAGAAATTGTTAGACGGTTACAGCACTCCATGTTTCTGATTTAGAACAAACTTCTTAAACAGAACGTGAAGCCTGGAGTACAACACTGTAGTATTATAAGACTGTGACAACTATATATTATAGTAATCTATATTCATCTATTTCAGGGCGCTTTAAGAGAGGGTACAAATACACATTTATATATATATATATTACACACGCATATATATATATATATATATATAAACAAATTTACTAGAATTAGTCCTATAAGTCGGTGTCTAACTTCTACATGTTGGAATTGGTCACCTTTTAGGGAAATGTTTGATTTGATTTGTAGCTCCATCACAGCTACAGAACTTGCCCCTCCCATGGGTTAAAAAATTGCTGGAATGCCTTGTTTCCTCAAATTCCAGTGAGTATCAGATATTAATTTAATAATTTCTTACATTGTTGCAATCCATTGACATACCCCCCAACTTCTAGGACAGAGGTAGAGCTCATGGGACAGACAGATAGGGTGGCAAAATCGTGACTATCCCACGCAAAGAGGGACAGTTGGAAGGCATGCATCACTGCTGGGTTGTCTGCACTTTTTAGTAGTGCCACCCTACCTGGCACAGGAAAGGCCACTGGATTTACTGATACCGGTCTTTGGATTTTCCCTCTCCCAGGAACACAAGCTAAAGAACCGCCGAATGCAAGGGTGGGCTTAGCGGCCCTGTAAAGCTTTTCACAATTCAAAGTTAAAGGCACTTAACATAAAAAAAAAAATAAAAAAAAAAAATAAAAAGTCACTCTAGCAAATTAGAAAAAAATATTTTTTTTAAATATTTCAAAGAGCAACAGCTTTTCCATGTTTAGTTTTCTACAGTTTTGGAGTAATGTGTACATCTCTCACCTGTGACAAGGATACCGTCCTCTGCATTAGAATTTTAGTCTTTTTAAATCCCGGGTCACTTTCTGCAAGAACATTCATTGTCTTTTTACCGATGAATTCCAATGCATCTAGACCTCCAGTCAAAACAGTTTTACCCTGTACACGGGTAAACACAGAATAAATCACAGCTGAATCATGATGTATATATAAAGTAAACATAGCAGACATTGCATTACGAAATATGTATATATATAGCCAGACCCCTCCGTGTGAAAAAACAGTAAGAAATAAAAATGTGGCTTATTGCAAGAATTACTATTAAATTCATTTTTTTTTTAAATAATAAATGAAGCGGATATATCCAAAAGCACATATTTCCTACGATGAACTAGAAATCAATACACACATTAACGTCGGCAATGAAATACAGATATAAAAATCAGCACCAAGGCTCTGGCTTACCGTGTTCTGCACAACGTTAGTGAGAGCCGACAGAACTCCGCGGGATCCTGATGTAGGCGATGCAGGTTCCATGGCACGGTCCTGATTCTCTGATGCTCCCTCAACTTTATCAACAGAGGAAGAAAGACTTTAAAGCTTTCAACGTGACGGCAAATCCTGCAGTCTAAACACTCATCACGCTGCCTTGTAGAACAAATCCGAGGATCGCTCAGACCCTTTTATTAAAGAAAGTGTGCTGGACTTCATTATAAGTCATAAACCATGAACTTAATGACAAATATCACATGAGTGACTACAATGGCTACCTATTTGGACAATATGAGCTAACACTGGATTTTCTAAATTACAGCATACAGCACAGAATATGACGATTAAACAAAAATACTTAATACTTTCCGCTCCTGAATGCGGATCCTACCTTCGTCTCGGACCTCGGTGGCATCAGTAACGCTGCTTTCTTCAGACTCAGAGTTTCGCATTCGTAACGTGGCTCCTGCTTTTTCTTTTACAGCAGACAATCTGTGCCCTACACATCAGAATACAGCAAGAAAAGGATTAGGAATCTAACAATGGGAGCTTCAGCTGCTGCCCCTTGTTATCACGCGTCAATTACGGGCTCAAGCATTCAGCTATATTATGCAATTTACGCAAATAGAAAATATGGCACATAATCAGTAAAAGATAAACCTGGGATATGTTGTTGATGGCCTTGTGCATGTATAGCAGTAAAATACAGGAACTTTGGTGAAACCCAAAGGCACCAGTGGACCAAACAACACACACACTACACCATATTTTAGTTGTCAACAAATCACAACGCTGCAGAATATGTTGCCGCCATATAATCAATAAATAATAAATGTTGTAATCTGGTGTGCTGATTTGTTTTTATTTGTTCAATATCACGAGCTGTAGATGGACCCAGATGAGGACCTCTACTAAACCACCATATTCCGTTGAGTGGGGCGACCAGCACACCCGCATTAAATTTATTCTTGTCCCGCACGAGATATAGAAAACGTAAGTTAAAAGGGACACCTGGTCCCTCGGTTCATCTCACCTACTGTGGCACTGGCTGATGACAAGAGGGTCTTGCCCCACGTTCCCCATGAACTCCATCCACTTCCGGCTGTTGAAGAGTCAGTGTCCTTGAAAATATATATAGAGGAAAATGTATATATAGAAAAAAAATAGAACCGCAACACAACACTTACAAAAAGAATGGATTCCATTCAAATAATAGATAATAATGGATTCAAATAATAGAAATCTTAAAGCACTTTAGTTATTTTCAGCTACACCTCTCCTATATGATTGTATCTCGTTTGGAAAAATAAATGTTTACAGCACATGTGACCATAACCGGGAGTCTCGGGGTTTTTGCTCCAGTCTCGGGGTGAAGGGCCAGAATCTCAGGGTCACGCAGTCTGGATCTCATCAGTTTATACTCTACACAGATCTCACGATACCGGAGCCTCTCACTACCAGCAGGTCAAGGCCCATATCCCTACTCAGGGCCGGCCTTAGGGGTGTGCGACCTGTGCGACCGCACAGGGCGCCATGGTTGCAGGGGCGCCTGACCGGGACTTAGATTAAAGCATCGGTTTTTTTTTTTGGTTTTTTTTTAAACTTTATTTAACATCATTCATGTTAAACAAAGTTTAAAAAAAAAAACGATGCTTAAATCTAAGTCCCGGTCAGGGGCGCCGAGTGGTTGCTCGTGAAGTTCTCGGCAACCGCTCGGCGCCCCTTACTCTCCGTGACTCCGTCGCTGTGCCGGCATCTCATGTTGAGCACCGGACTATTCCGGCTCTCAACATGAAACGCCGGCACCGCGGCAGAGCGAGAAGACGGATGCCTCCCGCTCTCACCGCAGGACTCCGGCAACAAGGTAAGTGGGGGGGGGGGGTGTAGTTTGAAGGGGCAGAGGGGGGGTGTAGTTTGGAGGGGGGGGTGTAGTTTGAAGGGGCAGAGGGGGGGTGTAGTTTGAAGGGGCAGAGTGGGGGTGTAGTTTGAAGGGGCAGAGGGGGTGTAGTTTGAAGGGGCATAGGGGGGGTGTAGTTTGAAGGGGCAGAGGGGGGGGGTGTAGTTTGAAGGGGCAGAGGGAGGGGGGTGTAGTTTGAAGGGGCAGAGGGGGGGGTGTAGTTTGAAGGGGCAGAGGGGGGTGTAGTTTGAAGGGACAGGGGGGTGTAGTTTGAATGGGCAGGGGGGAGGTGTAGTTTGAATGGGCAGGGGGGAGGGGTAGTTTGAAGGGGTAGTTTGAGGGGCGGTAGTTTGAAGGGGCATGGGGGGGTAGTTTGAAGGGGCAGAGAGGGGGGGTAGTGAGGGGGGGCGCCAGAGGAGTAGTCCGCACAGGGCGCCACAACGCCTAAGGCCGGCTCTGTCCCTACTTCAATGCAGATGACTCAAAAAATGAGCCATAACTATTTACAGAAGGTAGAGCTGCACATATTGTGAAGTTTTGTCTTTTTGGCTTTTATCCATTTCTCCACCGCCAAGTTTAAAACTTATAAGATGACCGAGTCTCCAAAATACCTGATTGTTATCCTCTTCCCGAGGTCCCTGGTGTTGGGCCGCTGGCTCCAGGCTCACAGAGTCGCAGCATTCTAGTTCTTTTGGGGGATACTCGGGCTCACAGGACCCGGCATCGCATGTTCCTTCCTCGTGTTCCTTGTGGGTTCCAAGTTCCGCTGTTTCTTCTGGGTTAGAAGCCCAGGGCCCGGCATCGCATGTTCCTTCCTCGTGGGTTCCAAGTTCCGCTGTTTCTTCTGGGTTAGAAGCCCAGGGCCCGGCATCGCATGTTCCTTCCTCGTGGGGTCCAAGTTCCGCTGTTTCTTCTGGGTTAGAAGCCCAGGGCCCGGCATCGCATGTTCCTTCCTCGTGGGTTCCAAGTTCCGCTGTTTCTTCTGGGTTCGATTCGCCATCATCAGTCAACACAAGGTCTGCAATCCTTTCTACGCCAGCTTCTGTTTTACTGGTTTCCGCCGACATTTTAACTATAATATTGAGAAATTGGCAAATTCTATGTTAGTGTTAGAGTAAATCCACTTACCTACAAAATGCCTCCCAGTGCAAACACACGCAAAACCAGAAGCAGACAGGGGTCACGTGAATGGGTCAACAATCTAATAATAATAATAATAATAACGGTACGTCGTATAACAGTACCGAGCACAACAGGCTTGGATGGAAATGGCCCTTTATACAGCAGCTGTTTCACCCGCAGATCAGTATTTAGCTACATACACCGAAAATAAACTTTATTCATTCATTTTAATTCGGGGGGCAGGGGTTATAAATTGATATTATTCTTTTGTGTAATATATATATATATATATATATATATATATATAAATACACACACACAATATAGAGAAAGATACATACACACTATATATAGAGAGACATATACATACACACTATATGGAGAGATATATTTATACACACACACACTATAGAGAGAGACATATATACATGCACACACAAATGCTTGCCCACCCATATATATATATATATATATATTTCTCAGCACTATACATACAGGAGTGACTCATGAGAAAGCCCTCGGGGTGCTCCGCAGCATATAGGTGATGCATCCCCGCTCTGGCGCTCACATGGTTAATACTCTATAGTGTTTGTTAATGTATATGTAAATAAATGATTTGTTAGCAAACAGCTCCTTACCGCTGTATAGAGAGCCGCGCTGCCCCTCCTTCCACGGACGAGCCTCCTCCTTCTTTGCCACGTAGACACGCGTGGAGTGCAGGCAGCAATGGCCTCATGATTCACAGGCGCGGGGACCGGCCCGCCGGGACCGCTGCTAATAATACATATTACATGTTTAACTGAGGGGCGGATTAACGCTTACGGGCTACGGACATTATTTTAACTCTGATCGCTCAGGTTACGCCCTGGAGTCTATGTTTTTATATAGGGGCGTGGTCGGGGGCGTGGTTGTGCGGAAACCTAAAGTTACTTTTTGGATAGAAATGAATATAGAATGAGGGTGTCATTGTACAATCACAGGGGTGCTCATAGATTTCGACAAATCTAAACATATATATATATATATTATATATATATATTATATATGTATATATTACACTTGGGAGGTATGGAAGAATAGAAATATATATTGCAATTAAAATGTATTGCATCTGTTGATATTTTTAGATAGCGTACAGATGTCAATGATAATAATAAAATAAACTTCATATTTAACCCCTTAAGGACTGGGTTGCGGTTTTCTTTTTTGTATCCTTCTTGACAGTGTCTGTTTTAATGTAATTTTCTCCTCTCCCATTTAGTGAACCCACACAAGTTATATATTGTTTTTGTCAGAGCAAGAAAGGCTTTTTTCAGATGCCATTTTTTGTTCATATAATCTAATTACCTATATATATATATATATATATATATATATATATATATAAACAATAAAATACGGTGAACAATTGAAAAAAGCACTTTTTTTCTTTGTGGAAGTAATTTATTTGGTGTTTTTTGTCACACATTTTATTCAGGTATGGATTTACAGCTCCTGGTGTATGTCACTGTCACACAACACCCCAGCAACATCTCCTGAGTACAGTGATACCCCACATGCATGGGTTCCACATGCATGGGTTGGGTTGTTTGGGGGTAAAAGGCCACATTTGGGAGATGCATATTTTTCAATTGAGAATTTTACCTTCTGCACCCCCCCCACGTCCGCTTAGGGACAGGCTAAGGCTTCACATTGGTAAATAAATTGTGTATGACTGTGTGTGTGTGCGTGTGTCTGGGTTACTGTGGTAACTGTGTTTGTCTTAGGTTAGTGTGCGGGTGTGTATGTTTGGGTGTTTGTTAGTGCATGTGTCTGTTTTGTTATGTGTGTCTGGCTGTGTGTGTTAGTGTTGTGTGCCTGATTGTGTTGGTGTGAGTGTGTTAGTGTGGGTGTCTGTGTGTGTGTCTTAGTGTTAGTGACCATGTGTGTCAGGGGAGGGCTGGCAGCCTAAGGCCTGGGGGGCAAGTCTAGTCAACTGGCCCGTTGCACCATCAAAGCGGCTGCGAGCGACATTGAAAGCGGTCGTCGTGCGGCAGTCACACCACCAGCGCCTAATGAAATTAAAGTGGCCGGCGTGCACGCACCGCATGCCTCAGCTCTTCATCCCACCACTTTTAAGACGTGGGAAGAGGAGCTGAGGCATGGCCATTGGGTCTGACAGCCGCATGATGCAGGGGGGTACCTAGAGTATTTGGCACCTGTGGCAGACCCTGTATGTGGCACCCCCCCACACACACACACACTTTAAAACTGCATAGTTTCTATGGTTAGGCAAACATTGACAGGGGTACAGCATATTTGTTATCATTATATGCTTAGGGATTACGCGGTACCACCGTCAATGTGTGCCTATAGATTGAGCCAGACACTGACAACCCCTATCACTATATACTAAGCCAAACATTGATGTGGTGTAGGCTTACCACTTTAGTGACTGGCATAGTATATAGTAGGGATGCACCGAAATGAAAATTCTGGACTGAAACTAAAAATTCAGCATTCACTTGGCCAAAACTGAAAAAAAAACACAAAAAAAACCTTTAAAATACTTTATTAAAAGTAACACCAAAATTAGACAAAAAAATCAACAACAATATTAACATATATATATATATATATATATATACACATATATATAACAACAATCACAATCCTATCATGCCCAGGTTCTAGCATGTGCTGGCTGACTTAGCATGATAGGAGTGTGATTGCTGTTTGCAATTATATATATATATATATATATTAATACTGTCATTGAATTATTCTGTCCAATAAAAGTGTTAACACACCGAAGTTGGACCAAAAAATAATTTATAACAGCAATCACACTCCTATCATGCCTAGGCAGCCACTACATGCTGGAATCTGGGCATGAAAGGAATGTGATTACGGACTCCCTATGCCAAGCTATCCCCCAACACTTACACATCCATGCTATCTGAAACCCTCATTCACAAACATTCAGCATAACACCCATCACTCTCACACACTTACATTCAGCATAACACCCATAACTCTCACACACTTACATTCAGCATAACACCCATCACTCTCACACACTTACATTCAGCATAACACCCATCACTCTCACACACTTACTAATCCACTCTTTCCTACCTTTTCTTCTTTCACTCTCACTTTTCCTCCTCCTCCTCTTCTTCTTCTTCCTGTCCTTCCGGTGCACTGAGCGCGGAAGACGGTGGGCGTGGCTTCAATGTTGTGCCGCGCGCATCGTTTCTGAAGGCGTGCCGGCATGGTGGCACCCCTCAGATGAGCGGCAGCCGGGGCGGACCGCCCCCCTCCCCCCCACGCCAGGTACGCATGACAGCCGCATTCAATCCTGCTCGCGGCCGCTTAGTTTTTAACTTTGCGGCCGCAGCCGCATTGAATGCTCGTCAGTCCGGCCCACCGGCCCGGATTTAGGGCGGCCTGGGGGGCAATTGCCCCCCTGCCCCCCGGCCCAGTCCGCCCCTGATGTGTGTGCTAATGGCAGTTTCACATAATGGATGTGGTTTTGGGGGTGGGGGGCAAAAATGTATTGTTGGACTCAATGGCTTGAGCTGGCCATGACCTAATTATTATTATTATTATTATTATCCTTTATTTATATAGCGCCAACAGTTTACGCAGCGCTTAATACAATACATAAATTCAAGGGATATGACAAGACAAGAATTGACAGACTAAGACAAACCGATACATTTGGTGGAGAGAGCCCTGCTCGCAAGCTTACATGTGTTCTAATAACAGTCCTTATGAAAACCTTTATACTAGTGTACAACCCAGAGATTCGCACAAGAATTCCCAGGTATAGTCATCAAGGGTTAACTTGCCAGCACTGGATGAAACTAATTTAAGCTGCCTATTAGAAAGCTCATACAAGACAGCCTGTGCTTCCTGTTTTAGACTTGTTTCATTAGAACAGCGAGGAAATCCCCATCACACAGAGCTGCCTCTCTCTCCTAAACAAAACTATCACAAATCTGGGGATCTGTAAGTATGAGAAACTGGCGTAAAACGCATATATCCCACCAGGCTCGTATTTCATAAATATATCATTCATGCAGTTGTTACCGGCTGGATACGATGATGATGATGATGATGATGACACAGTTAAAAATAAAGATTACTCATATCATCCCATCTTTACGAAAGGCAATTTAATGATCTCTCAGTTGCGTTATTTGCAGTTCTTTCAAACTAAAAGTAATGCTTCTTTTTTGTAATCTCTAAATTGGGGCTGTAGAGGAACCTGTACTACTGTACGTAAGAACACTATAAAATAATGCACGTTCTATACAGGCGTTACTGAAAGATACAGGGCTTCTTGCTGCAATGCTTCATGAAGTTCTTGGTCTGCTTTCCTTAGCTTATCTTTATTATCTCTAATTCAGATGTTTTTCTACATCGCATTTAGGGCTGGCAAACACGCAGCATGTAAGTTCTTTCACTTTCTCGTTAGAAATTAACTTGTCTGGCATTTATAAAATGGTGTGTGCAAATAAAGCAGTTTCTGGATCAACTGCTCCCACCAGGATCTTTGCCCACTTTATTAACCTTTGGGAGGGAGAAAGCATTTAAGCTCTCTAGTGCAGGATAACAACTTTGTAGAAGAAAGCTGACGTCGATGACTTTCAGTAATCAAGGAAATGTCTACTAAAGTAGATGAACTCCCAACTATTGCCATGAATCTACAGCTCTAATTATCTCGGTGTAGTGTACTCAGACTACTTCATCATGGATCGAATTAAATATGGCATTCCGAGCTCTATACCTCTGCATTAGAAATACCGTATTTGCTTGATTATAAGACGACCCCCCAAAATCTGAATATTAACTTAGGAAAAAAGAAAAAGCCTGAATATAAGACGACCCTAAAGGAAAAAAGTTTTACCAGTAAATGTTAATTCATGTAAACTATTTTTTTTAATAAAAGCTATGATTGAGAAAAATATTTTTTTTGTTTTTATTTCTTGTATTTTCCAGCCTGTCCCCCAGTTACGCACATCTGCCCCCAGGCTTGCCACACCAATATGGCACTGTGGCCCATGATATGCCTTTTAACCCTCTATATGCCACTGTGCCCCATGGTATGCCTTTTGACCCCCTATATGCCACTCTGCCTCCAGAAATGCCTTATACCCCTATATCCCATTCTGGCATTTAGGGGGTTAAAATGCATATTATGGGGCAGAGTGGCATATAGGGAGGTATAAGGCATTTCAGGAGGCAGAGTGGCATTAAGGGAGTTAAAAGGCATTGTATAGAGCACTCTGCCTCCAGAAATGCCTTATACCCCTATATGCCACTCTGGCATTTAGGGGGTTAAAAGGCATATTATGGGGCAGAGTGGCATATAGGGAGGTATAAGGCATTTCAGGAGGCAGAGTGCTCTATTAAATGCCCCCTTAACGCCACTCCAGAAATGCCCTATGCCCCCATTTAACTAACACACACACACACACACTCTCTCCCCCCCCTCCCCTCCCCTCTCCTCTCTCCCCTCTCTCCCCTCTCAGCCCTCTCTTACCGGTGCTTCCAGCCAGGACAGCGGGTTGACGTCGCCTTCTGCTGCAGCCGGAAGGAGGTGGAGTTGGCAGCGGGGGTTTGTATGCGTCCGTCGCGTATACTTTCCCCGGCTGTCAGAGATCAGAGATCTCTGACAGTCGGGGAAGGTCTACGCGACGGACGCAGACAACCCCCGCTGCTAGCCACACCTCCTTCCGGCTGCAGCGGACGTTGTCTACGCGGATCGCGTAGACGTCAACCCGCTGCCCCGGCAATACAGCAGGAAGCACCGGTAAGTGTGTATGATGGGGGGGGGGGGGGTGAGACAGGAGGATCCAGGTCCCCTGCAGCGGTGCGGGGGATCTGGATCTTAGTCTCCTAATCAGACTCTATTTGAGGTCTGATTAGAAGACGACCCCGATTAGAAGACGAGGGGTATTTTTCAGAGCATTTGCTCTGAAAAAAACCTCGTCTTATAATCGAGCAAATACGGTATGTAATTATGCCCACTAGCCATCTGGAGATGCCACTACTCCACAAAAGGCCTTGTGTATAGTTCACACTCAATGCTAAATTATTAGAGCATTCACCCGTGCCTTTGTCTCAACCAGTTACATCAGAATTTGCCCAATTTTTGGCCAGTATCTCCTCATACCTGGTCCATTGTATGCGTAGGTTCACCAATGGTCTTTTGCGTCTAGTGTTACCAGGAATGTAAATCCAGGCATGATCAGGGAAATTGTTGGACCTCTTGTTACATTGAAAAAGAATGTATGTATGCATTATACCTAACATACATGGAGTTATACTTTGCATGTACAATTCTGGATGCAGAATGATTACCAGAACTGAGATGTTTATATACAACTTCTTTACGGAAGATCTGTAATATTATGCCTTCGAACCACACGTGGTAACTAGATCTTCACCTTAACCAGAGCAGTGTTTTAAATATTGAGCCCCTCAGCTAGTTTGGCCGCTTGGACTTTCTCCATCTCCCGGCAGGAATTAAGGTATCAGCTGGGTCCGAGTATCAGAGAAACCTTCATAAGTGCGAGAGAACTGAAATAATTGTATTTAATAGAACTAGGAAATAATTGGTTTACATGTGTTCTGCCATACAATGTAGATGTGAGGATAAGCACAGTTCCACATGGAATGCTGAAGACTTCATTGTCTACGTGTGGTGGGATAACCTGCACGATGAATCTCCACATTTTGAAAGCTCTGCAGGAATATCCCGTGGCTACTTTACTTTGCGTTTTATTTGCCAGATAAATAAAGCCTGGGAGCCAGGTAAGTAATCACATTCCAGACGATGAGCGCACAACAAGCTCCTTTTTTACTGGCCATTTGGCAGCCGACCTCGCTGAGCCTGTATTTCCTGCTTTACCACAGAATATTCAATCAACAAGGAAACTCCAGCCACACAGAGCTCTTTCTTCTCCCAACAACACCATCTCTGCAGAGACCTGTAAGCACTGCTGTATTCTTTTATTTCTATAGCACAAGCTGATTCTGTAGTGCTTTACAATATATATATACATTAAAGTATCATATTTAAACCATAAAGGATGGAGGGTCCTGTGCATTTCATTGCTGTTTAATCAATGATCAATCAATGATACTCTCAGATCCTTGTTCATATCGTAGAAGACTTCCTAGCAGACTTGTGCATTCGTCTTCGGACGAACATGAAAACGAACACGAAGAGTGCGTTTTCGTGTTCGTTCCGAAGACACGCCGAAGAGAAGACAGCAGCGGTAAAACGTAGGCGAAGACGAAGACACACACCACGAAGATCTTCGTGATCGTCTTCGTCTACCATTCTTCCCCCCCTTCTAACTTACCTTGTCTTCGCGGCATCGCGGCGGTTCCCGGAAGTGGAAATCCGCAGGTTCGCCTTCACGGGTTACAGGGCAGTGCAAATGAGCCTATTGGTTGCCTACAGGGACCTCCTCTGGCATCAACCAATTGGTTGATGCCAGAGGAAGACCCTGCAGGTGACCAATAGGCTCACTCGCACGGCCTTTGTAAGTTGTAACCCCTGACAGCGAACCTATGGATTTCCGCTCCCGTTAACCCCTTCGATGCTGTGTTAGATAACGGGAGCGGAAATCCTTAGGTTAAAGGGCCGTGCAAGCGACCAATAGGCTCACTCGCACGGCCCCTTAACCCTTTAAAAAAAAAGTTAACCCCTAATAAAAGTTAACTCCAATGCTGCAACTTACCCGGCAGATCCCACTGGTCTCCCTCCCTGTTCAATTAGTTAAATGTCCGTACGAGCGACTTTATTGGTCGCTCGTACGGACATTTAACTGATAGAACAGGGAGGCCAGTGGGATCTGCAGGGTAAGTTACGGCACCAGGAGTTTAACAGTCTGTACGAGCGACCCTATTGGTTGCCAGCAGGGGGCTCGTCTGCCATCAACCAATGGCAGACGAGCCCCCTGCTGACGACCAATAGAGTTGCTCATATGTACATTTAAACTCCTGGCGCCAGAGCTGCGTTAACCCCGTATTAACTCCTTAACCGGGAAAACGAAGAAAAACCGAACACGAAGAATGTCCACGAATATTCGCCCGAAGAGAAGACAGGAACAGGCGAATATTCGCGGAATACGAAGATTTTTTCCACCCGAAGACGAGCACGAAGATGAACACGAAGAGCCCCCTGGTGCCCAAGTCTACTTCCTAGAGGTTTCAGGATTCGTCCATTTGTTTGGATTCACCTTCAGTTTCAGGATTCTGGGATATACTACACTGCAGAAATATTGCAAATTGAGAGTTACATACAATATTCGGTACTTTGTTTAATAATCTGAATAATCTAGATTCTAGAAGATGTATTCTTGCCTCAATCTCTAGATTGCAAGCTTGCAAGCAGGGACCTCTTTACCTAAAGTATCAGTCGGTCTAGTTTCTGTCCTACCCCTTGAATATATGTATTATAAGAAGCGCTGGGTAAATTATTGATGCTATATAAATAAAAGATTACAATAATAATAAATCTTGGGCATGATGATCAAATATTTTATGTTCCCAAACCTGACTCTGCTACCGCATCTGTTGCCAGCAGAATGTAATTTGTCCCATAGCCCCATAAAACTTGGGCTAATAAAAATAACTAAAACATTTAAAGCATAGAGTGGAGTTCTTCACTTATTTTTTTAGAAAGGGTTTTGATTTCTAAATGCTATTTTAGACATTGTATACAGTTGAACAAGCAATAAGAAAAATCTCTATTCTTATCCTATTGCAGAAAGATTGATTGCTGATAAAGAATTCTACTTCTAAACGGAACCCAGGCAAGAAGACTGTTTTGAGGCAAAGGGGGCACAATGACTGTTTTCTTCTGTCTTCTCACCCTCGCCGCCAGCCTCATTGGCTCCTGCCATTCTAGCCCCCACATGATTATTGCCAACTATTCTGGCCAATGGCTTACTACAGTACCAAAGAATTTGTCATCATGGACAAACGTACTGGATCTAGCTTTTAATTTTATACACGCTCTAGAACAAACAGACTTCAGCTACATGACCGAACTAAAAGTCCTTAACATATCCCATAATACAATCAATGATCTGAACTGCACTGTTTTTGCGTTCAATAAAAAAATGGAATACATAGATTTATCCAACAATAAGTTGAAGAGCATTGCAGGAATCTTTCCAGAGACTGTTCGTCATTTGGACATTTCAGCAAATTATTTCAAAACCATGTCTATGTGTAAAGGGTTTGGAAACCTGTTGCAACTAGAATATCTTGGGATTGGTGCCACTCAAGTCTTCAGGTCTGACTTTGAGCCTATCGCTCATTTGCAGTTGCAGTATGTGCTAATTGAGTTACAAGGACTCACTGATTATGACAATGGCAGTATAGCCATGCTAAACACCAAGAACCTTCATATCATTTTACCCTCAACGGCAACGGACCCCTATAATGTTCTTCTTGATGCTGTAAAGACATCTGAAGTCTTAGAATTGTCAAATGTAAGGGAATGGAATTTAAAAAGTGACCCAAAGAAATACATGACAGATATAGCACAAAATTCTATAGTAACCCATTTAACCTTGAGTCATTTTGTATTGGATTGGCATAATGTAGTTTATGCTCTGCAGAGCATTTGGCATTCTTCAGTTGAAAGCCTACGTATTTATGACCTCACTTTGTCCAGACATATTGATAAAGTCCAGTTTGACTATTCTAACACCTCAATGAAAGCACTTTTGATACAAAAAGCCTCAACTACTGAATTTGAGTTTAAGCAAAGTGACTTGTACAGTCTTTTTGCTGACATGAACATCGAAAATTTAACTGTAACCGATGCTAACATACTGTTTATGGTGTGCCCTTTGGAATCCAGTCTTCTGAAGCATATTAACTTTGCAAATAATGCGTTGACAGATGATGTTTTTCAAGAATGTGCCACTTTAAAAAATCTGGAAAGCCTGGAAATGGCACAAAATAAACTAGAAAAAGTGTCTAAAATAAGTTCTATGACCAGAAATATGCCATCCCTTAAACATCTAGACATTAGCCATAACCTGCTTCACTATGATGGAGAAGATTGTCACTGGTCCAATAGTATTACCAGGTTAAATATGGCATCTTGTGATTTGACTAATTCTATCTTTAAGTGCTTGCCAAGGCATCTTCAAACACTTATACTGAAGCATAATGAAGTGACACATATTCCTTTGGGAATATCTCAGTTTGAGAATTTAAAAGAGCTTAATCTTGCTTCTAATCGACTTTCTGATCTACCTGACTGCAGTTTCTTTAAAGGTCTTGTGGGACTTAATGTGGAATATAATCAAATTTTCTCCCCATCACAAGAATTGATTCAAGAGTGCCATAGTGTGCATGAATTAAGAGCCGGAGGCAATCCTTTTCAGTGCGATTGTGAAATAAAAAACTTCATTACTTTTCAAGAAAAATCACCAGGAAAAATAATTGGATGGCCAGACGACTATATATGTGAGCATCCAGAAGACACAAAAGGGACTATGCTAAAAGATGTTTATATACCTGAAATATACTGCATTGTTTACTTACTCATAGCTGTGATTGTATTGCCAATAGTTTTCTTATCCATCCTTATTTTTGGCCTTTGTAAGTATTTTGATGGGCCTTGGTATTTAAAAATGTTATGGAAGTGGACACGCACAAAGCACAGGGTGCAGAGAAAGAACAAGAATTATCAGGAACTACAGAGGGCCTTGGTGTATCATGCCTTCGTATCATATAGCGAACACGACTCTTCTTGGGTTAAACATACTTTATTGCCAAACCTAGAAAAAAATAACTCATCATTGCAAATCTGCCAACATGAACGCAATTTTGTCCCTGGGAAAAGTATTGCTGAAAACATTATCGACTGCATTGATAAAAGCTATAAATCCATATTTGTTTTATCCCCAAATTTTGTTCAGAGCGAATGGTGCCATTATGAGCTATATTTTGCTCATCATAAACTGTATACTGAAAATACCGATAACCTAATTCTAATTCTACTCGAGCCAATCCCTCAGTACCTTATCCCTTCAAAGTACTATAAACTGAAAACTCTCATGGCACAGAGAACATATCTCGAATGGCCCAAAGAGACAAGGAAACATGGCCTGTTTTGGGCAAATTTAAGAGCATCTATTAACATTAATATGCCCAACCCAGAGACACAGAGTTCTCTATCAAATGTAACCGCTTAGGTGGATTGCCTTTACCGAAATAAAGGGCATTTGTTTACCAGCCACTGCTGTAACAACTTTGATGTAAATAACTGTTAATTTACTTTTTTTGTGATGTACGTTTTTGGACTAAAAGATAGAAACCACCTTACTTATAATTCTAAAAAGCGTACCCAGAAATATAGAATTTGAGTTTTTTATGACAGAAAATAACCATTTTATGCATGCTGAAATTCTTTGGGGCAGAGGCAGCGCGTATAATGTGCTGTCGGATCCTGACTGTCGGATCCTCACTGTCGGAAGCAACGATCTACAGTAGATATGGACACTGCCTGCGCTCAAACTGTCAGAGAGGGGAAGCAAGCTGCAGGAAGTTGTCGGCATTAACGTTCTTAATCAAATAACGCTTGTGCAAACCTTACTTTTCATATAAGTAAGGTTTGCTTAATGATTTTAATGGTGAAAAATGAAGTTCTATGTAACTCCAATATGATATGCAGCAGTTGACTCAATGACAAGGATGGATGAAAAACGAGTTTAGATACCAATGTTTGACATCATTTTGAATGCTAAGGAGGTTTTACAATACTGGATTTTATTTATTGTGTTTTGAGTCTGAACGCTGGATTTGCTTCATTAGTCTTCTGCTCTTAAGGGGAGCCGGGTGTGCAACTTCTGCATTTTTTGTTCTACATATATTATTTCCTTTTAATACATTGTGATTAAAAATAAATTCAGAAGTGAAACCATTTTTGACTGTTACCACACTTGCCTCCTTCATGTCTTCTCATTTGCAGTGTTTATTATCATTATTGCTAACTGTCATAGGCTTTCACTACACATAGTATAGGGATTTCATTTCAGCCCTATTTTTATAGACATCTGCTTCATTCTACCACATCATACAGCTTCTTCACCAATGTTGACCTCCAAGTCCTTCAAACCCTATGTGAACACTTTCAAAAACTTTGTCTTCATGTTCGTCTTCGGGGAAAAATAATCTCCGGATTCTACTATTTGCCCGTTCCCGTGTTCATCTTGGGCAAATATTTGTATATATGTTTGTTTTTCTCTGCATTTTCTGCTGGTTTTCTAGCAGGGGTTAATATGGGGTTAACACTGTAACAACAGCAACCAATAAGGACCAATCGCTTTGAGCAACCTGGGAGGAATCGGGATTTTAGTCCCCCTGGCAAGCAAAGAGCAAGGTACACCTCAGAGCTACTTGGCCTGGGGAGGCCAACGGCTTTGGCACCAGATTTTTAAAGGTCCGTAACAGCGACTCTATTGGTCGCCGGCAGTGGACTCCTGTGGCATCAACCAATGAAGAGCAGCTGCCCTGGTTGATGCCAGACGAGCCAAAGCTGCTGCTGTTACAGTGTTAACCCCCTGCCAGTGATCAATAGAGTTGCTCTTACGGACCTTTAAATCCAATGCACTACTAAATTTGGAATTACAGTTTAATAAAGATAATAAAATAATTAAAAACCCCAAAGCCATCAAATTTCCAGCACTTCATGGCCCCCAAGTCACCCCTTCACAGCCACCAAGTTACCTCTCTGTAGCCTACTTTGAAGCAGTTTCTATTGGAAGCTTCTAACCACCTTTTATACTCCCATGCAGGGGCTGTATGACTCAACATCAGGATGACTAGCGACAGAGAGAAAAGTAAAGATTCCCAGGCAACTGCAGAACTGAAAGTCCCGGCAGCAGTGGTGTATCAAGCATATTTAACACCAAGGACTGATAATTTTTTAACATTTCACTATGTAATAAATATCTGAATAACCTACGGTGCAGTATCACATGACACACGGTATTAGAAACTGCCTGCCCAAATTACAGAACTGTCATGTGGCTGCAACCATCAGTCAGATCTCTCACCATTCCCATGGTTGCTGTACAAAGGAACCCTGCAGGGGACTGCTTTGATTGCTGTACAGGGGAACCCTACTGGCAATGTCATCACTGATGTTCTTCTGTACCATGAGATCCCATGAGTCATAAAAGGCCCCAAAGGAGATATCTAGACTCTGATAGAGAGTAGAGCACAAAATTTGTACTGGTGTGTTACGGGATGTGAGGGGGGGTCAAGAAAATACAGAAGTTGGAAGAAAAAAGGGCAAATGACAAAAAATGAGAAAAAAAAAATAAAAATTAAAATATCCTAATAATAATTATGTGCAAATCCACAAATATAAATATCCCATTTGCAAAATAATCGTATCTCAAAAATATAATAATTTGTAAATATGAATACATGTGGCTCTTAATATAGTAAGTTGACACTACTATAATATATAAAACAGTCCAATGATAAAGTGCTTGTGTGCAATATCTGTGTAAAATATATATGTATATATTAAGCTATTTCTACTAAATTAGGGTGTAAACCGATTACTAAAGTGCTATATGTAAGGATGTAGAGTGTACCAATCTACCTGTATAATGTGCAAAATCGCAAAAAATATATCACACATTAAAGTGCAAATTCGCAGAAAAAGAGAATGAATCCTAATAATAATCATGTACAAATCCACAAATATACATATACCCTTTGCAAAAATAAAGTGACATTAATGCTAAGCTAGTGAAGTGGTGTGCATGAATGTGCAAAAATTGTGCCTTATGTGAAAATTGAATGTAATCTAATTGTTCATAAAATGTACTGTTGAACTGAAATATAAATCTGTTGATAAAGTGCTACTTATATACAAAGAGTACCAATCCACATATGGTAAATGTGCAAATTCGCAAAAAAAGATAATATATCACCAGTAGCGTACCTAGCGGGGGGCGGGGGGGCGGTCCGGACTGGGTGCCGCTCATCAGGGGGGTGCCAACTTGCCGGCACCCGGCACCCCTCCAGAGACGGACAGTAATGTCCGCCGCTGGAGGAGCAGGCTCGCAAGGGAGCGGTATCGGAGGTCTTTAACAGACCTCCGGCTCCCTTGAGTGATTTTAAGCCGGGTTCAACCCTTGAACCCCGCTTAAAATCACTCAAGGGAGCCGGAGGTCTGTTAAAGACCTCCGATATCGCTCCCTTGCGATCTGCGCGGCAACAGCTGCTGTGCGCTGGAATTTGTTGTCAGATCCCGGCGCACAACACTGAAGCCGCGCCCACTGAACCGGAAGAAGACAGAAGAACTGAAGAAGAGGAGCAAAGAGGAGGAAAAGAAGCTGTAAGGAGAAAAGAGGAAAGGTAGGAAAGCATTCAGTGAGTGAGAGTGGATTGGTATATGTGGATTAGTATGTGTGGATTGGTATGTGTGGATTGGTATATGTGTGGATTGGTATATGTGTGGATTGGTATGTGTGTGGATTGGTATGTGTGGATTGGTATGTGTGGATTAGTATATGTGTGGATTGGTATGTGTGTGGATTGGTATGTGTGTGGATTGGTATGTGTGGATTGGTATATGTGTGGATTGGTGTATGTGTGGATTGGTATGTGTGGATTGGTATGTGTGTGGATTGGTATATGTGGATTGGTATGTGTGGATTGGTATGTGTGGATTAGTATATGTGTGGATTGGTATGTGTGGATTGGTATGTGTGGATTAGTATATGTGTGGATTGGTATATGTCTGGATTGGTGTATGTGTGGATTGGTATGTGTGTGGATTGGTGTATGTGTGGATTGGTATGTGTGTGGATTGGTATTTGTGTGGATTGGTATGTGTGTGGATTAGTATGTGTGGATTGGTATATATGTGGATTGTATTTTTCATTATGTAATTATGCTCTAGTACATCATAACTCCCATCACTCTATACTGTTCCATACAGTGGCAGAGCTGGGAGACAGAGGCCTTGCACCCCCACCGCAGGACTCCTGAAAGGTAAGTGAACTTCAAAGGGGGAGAGGGTAGATCGTTAGGAGGGGGTAGATAGGGAGAAGGGAGTGAGGCGGGGGGATAGGGGGTAGATAGGGAGAAGGGAGTGAGACGGGGTAGGTAGGAAAAAAGGGAGTGAGAAGGGTTAGATAGGGCAATCATACTCCTATCATGCCAAGTCTGCGAGCACATCCTGGAATCTGGGTATGCCTGGGCATGACAGGAATGTGATTGCTGTTGAGATTATGGAACTCTCTGCCAGAGGAAGTGGTTATGGCAAACTCAATAAAAGAGTTCAAAAGGAGCCTGGACGTGTTTCTTGAAAGCAATAATATTACAAGTTATGGATATTAGATTAATAGGGACAGAACGTTGATCCAGGGATTTATTCTGATTGCCATATTTGGAGTCGGGAAGGAATTTTCCCCCTGGTATGGGGCAATTGGCATCTGCTTCATAAGGGTTTTTTTGCCTTCCTCTGGATCAACACAGTAGGGACACAATATGTATATAGGTTGAACTTGATGGACTTTGGTCTTTTTTCAACCTTATGAACTATGTTACTATGTTACTATGTTATTTAATTGTTTTGTCCTATTTTGGTGTGTTACTTACTTTAAATAAAAGTGTTAGATTTTTTTTTATGGTGTGGGGGGGGTCATATTCGGTTTCGGCCAAGTAAATGCTGCATTTTCGGTTTCAGTCCAGAATTCGTTTCGGTGCATCCCTACTACTAATGAAGTGGTAGGCCTACACCACATCAATGTTTGGCTTAGTATATAGTGATAGGAGTTATGCTGCACTATTGTCAATGTCTGGCTCAATGTATAGTGATAGGGATTACGCTGTACCACCGTCAATGTGTGCCTCAGTATATAGTGATAGGCGTTATGTTGTACCACCGTCATTGTCTGCCTCAGTATATAGTGGTAGGTGTTATGCTGTACAACCGTCAATGTCTGTCTCAGTATATAGTGAAAGGTGTTATGCTGTACCACTGTCAATGTCTGCCTCAGTATATAATGATAACAGTAAGTGTTATGCTGTACCACCTTCAGTGTCTGCGCCGGTATATAATGGTAGAAGCTATGCAGTTTTAAAGTGTGTGTGGGGGGGGGGTGCCACATACAGGATCCGCCCCAGGTGCCAAATACTCTAGGTACGCCCCTGCGCCCCAGGTGCCAAATACTCTAGGTACGCCCCTGTATATCACATATTAAAGTGCATGTTCACAAAAAAAAAATTATGCATTTATCAATACTTTTATAATATTAAATTATAAAAATAAAGTATTAAACTATTTCCCCACTCAATACAAGGTTACCAATAAGTTAATTATTAACATTCTACTATTTCTCTATAATAAATAGTGGCAAGACTAGTGTACAAAACTGGTCATACAAAAATAGGAAAATATGAATATACTAATAAATAAATTAGTAGATATCTATATAAATATATAAATAATCATAAATATATGTAAAAATAGATAAATATATAATTCAGATAGATTGTGAGATGAATGGGTTAACTGCTAAATCAATCATTGCCTTTCATTCATCCACCGAGAACCCGAGGAACTGAACGGTCTGCGTCGGGACTAAGACCGACTTGGCCTCGTTGATGACAAAACCCAAGTCCTGAAGCAGATGGACCGCGAGGTAAGTATCGCGACGCAGGGACTCGATATCCTGGGCCATCAGGAGGATATCGTCCAAATAAATGATGGAGCGAACCCGAAGGAACTCCATGACCGGCTTCAACAACTTGGTGAAGCACCACGGAGCGGAGCTGAGGCCGAAAGGGAGGCAGGTGAACTGCCAGAGGAGGCCTCGCCAACGAAACCGCAGAAACCTCCGATCGTCGCGATGGACTGGGACGGTGAGGTAAGCGTCCTTGAGGTCGAGGCGAGAGAACCAAACGTTCTCCCTGAGAAGGTCGCGGAGGAGGTGTATACCCTCCATTTTGAAGTGACGTTACACGACGTGCCTGTTGAGGGCCCGGAGGTTGATCACGGGACGGAACTCCCCTGATTTCTTGCGCACCAAGAAAATGTTGCTGATAAAGCCGGCAGGGGAGTCCGCCCTCTCTATGGCACCCTTCTCTAGGAGGGAGGAGAGTTCGGCGTGTACCAGGTACTCGGTGTCGCAAGACAACCTGGGGAGAGGAGGAAGAGAGGCTTGCCGAGGGACAGAGAGAAACTCCAGACGGAAACCCTCCACAGTCTTAAGGACCCAGGGATCGGACGTAAGGCGGGACCAGACATCGAAAAAACGGGCGAGCCGACCCCCGACAGGAACGAGAGGAAGAATAGGAAACAGTCTTACCTGATGCCGATCTTCCTCTGGTGGATGAAAATCCTCTGCCCCTGGAGCCACCTCTGGCGAATGGCAGCCGGTAATGGGAGCGGTAGGCGGTGGAGGCATCCGGAAAAATGAGGCCGTTCTGCTGGCGGCACGACCCCGCTGCCGGCCAGCTCTGGAGGAAAAACGATTCCCTGACTGAAAGACACGCCTCATGTTAGTCTGGGCCTTGGTGAGGGAGGTGAACAAGTTCACATGTTGGCTCAGGTCTTTGATAAATTTTTCTCCAAAGAGTAGGCCCTTGGCTTCAGCGCCCAGTTCCTTAGGGGCCAATTCGGCCAACTTGGCATCCAGCTTGAATAACGCCGCCTTGCGCCGTTCGGAGGAGGTAGCGCAATTGGCGTTGCCCAGAAGACACAAGGCTCGCTGAGTCCAATCACGCACCAACTGGGGATCCAAATGCGAGCCGTCAGTTATGGCCTCGTCAGCCATCTGGAAGACCTGTGTCAAAGGGCCCGCGACGTCCAAAAGTTTACCGTTCTTTGTTAGGAAAGTTACGAAAGTCTGGTCGAACTCGGGAGTGTTGAGGACCTTATCCTTGACGGTAGGTCGAGGGCACTCCGAGCGGAGCCTTTGACGTACCTCCTTGTCCAGAGGATTGTTAATTATGTGCGTCCCACCCTCCTTGAAAACAATCAATTTGGAGGGGGAACCCCATTTATACTTTATATTCAACTCTCGAAGCTTCTTAACACCTTCAAAAAATTGTTTCCTGAATTTCCGTGTTGCTAAAGAAAAATCTGGAAGCAGCTTCAAATCCCTATATTGCTCCTTTTGTATGGAATTTTTATTAAATTCAGTTGTAAAAAGATTTTTAATGTATAAATTATTAAAACAGACGATTATATCTCTTGGTGTGTCGGTAGTAAAGTCTTTCGGCTTCGGAATCCTATGAAAATTTTCAAACATTTGATGATCCAAACAGTCCTGCTTTATGAAGGTTGATAAAACGCCATTTAAATAGTCGCCTGAATTTGTAATATCCTCAGGGATCCCTCTTATCCTAAGGTTTTTATGCCTAGATCTGTCCTCCAAATATATCAGCTTCGTTTCCATAGCTTGAAATTTATTCTTAAGATCGTTAGACTCTTTTCTGACCCTTACGAAAAAATTACTGCAGTTTTTCTGAAGTAATACTGCAGTTTTTTGGACATGAAAAAACTGCAATACTGCACTTTTACTGCAGTATTACTGCACATTTACTGCAGTTTTACTGCATTTGTACTTCACTGTACTGCACTTTTACTGCAGTTATTTTTGTACGGAAGTACAAATGCAATAAAGCTGCAGTACATTGAATTACAACTGTGGGTTTGCAATATAAAAAAAAAAAGCAGTAAATGTGCAGTAAAACTGCAGTACAGTGAAGTACAAATGCAGTAAAACTGCAGTAAAAGTGCAGTATTGCAGTTTTTTCATGTCCAAAAAACTGCAGTATTACTTCAGAAAAACTGCAGTAATTTTTTCGTAAGGGGACAATTTCCAGTTCAAGCTGCAATGCCTGAATTGAATTTGCTTGAGAAATAAGTTTGTCTGAGATAGAGACAATATCATGTTTCAGAGAGGCTGTATTTAATTTCATTTCTGTGGTAAGTTTAAGATATAAATCACTTATATTATTGATTTTAATGGATTGGGTTGGATCAGATTGTGTAGGCTCAGGACAGGTATCCATAGAAAGATCTACTGAGACATCCGGAGAGTCCTTTGAGAGATGTTTAGATGTAAAAGTTGTAGTGATGGCTGATGATTTAGGAGAATAGTATGTCGTTAAAGCTTTAGATTTTTCCAAGCTGACTCTCCTATCCTTTTCTTTTTCTCTTTCCTTTTCTCAGTCTTTGAAAGCGCAAGCTGCCTAAGCGGCGCGCTAATTGTCCATTGCTGGACATTAGTTATATAATAAGGGTCACTAAAAGGTCAGGATAGTTAAGGCATAAAGTTTTGGCGGGCTAGGCTAGCTAAATCTAATTCTAGGTTACTGGGCAGGCAGTTTATTTAGCGCAGCTGATTGGTTTATCAGCTGTGCTGCAGCACGAGGTTTGATTGGGCATTCTGTGCGGTGGGAAAAATAAGCACAGCTGATTGGTGCAGTCAGCTGTGTTTACAGCGTGAGGCAACTGTAAAATAAATAAATAGCTGCGCGCAGGGTGATTAAATTCACCTCAAGAAAAATCTTCAAGGAGCTGTTGCTGAGCAAGCGTCCCACCCCCCCTCCCTTTTGTTTTAAATGTAAGGTATGTAATATGTTATATTGTCGTAGTTTTATAAGGGGTAAAGGTCACCTCTGTGTTGAGGTGGACAGAGGCTTGGTGTTACACAATCTGGCTGAGAAAGGGGCGGATTGTATTTGGTGTATTATATATAAGAAGTTATTTGGTTATTACGTTAAATGGTTTGTGTTGTTAATGCCTCTTATACCCTTTTAAATAAAGCTACGGCCAATTTTATCCAATTTACAATTCTGTGTCTGTGGTTATTTTATTGTTTTGTTAGAGGTTAATATGGACATGCAATGGACATTATCTTTTTTAGGCGGCATCGTTTGTATTTGTATTTAAGGCCAGTTTACGCTCCTTTTTATAGTTTGTGTTACTATTTTTCTTCACCACTTCTAAGGCTCTTTATGGTTTCTTTCACCTTTTATTTCATCTTTATGTCTCCTTCCACTCCACTCCTCCTCGTAACCTCCCTTCAATCTACAATCTATCCCCCCTTATCAAAGGTGTTAGCTTGTGCTTTATCTTCCCTTTCTGTTAATTGTTATTTGGCTTATCTTTCACTTGTCACCACAATAGTAATGTTAATCATATGTCTGTGTGTATAATCAAGTGTAAAGATCCATATATAATGGTCCAAAGTCCAGAGTCAATGCAATGTTACAAGCCTCAGTATTAGGGAAAATAAAGGCACTTATCTTGAGATGATAAATCTTGTATGGAAGAATTCAAAATTTAGTCACAACGTGATCCGTGTATCCTATTTGCCCTGGACACGTAAAAGCATGGAGGTGCGAAGGCCAAGAAATCAAATGTTCTGCGTCTGAGCAAGAGGAATCCGCAAGGGGGAATCCGCAAGTTAACAAAAACTTTATTTAACATGGAGGATGTTAAATAAAGTAAACCCCCCCCCCCGATGTTTTAACTTAAACCCTATGCGGCCGCACACCCGTAAGGCCAGCCCTGGTGGGGGCTTCCCGACCCCTTAGAGTGGCGGACCCGGTCGCAGTTGCGGCGGGCTTAAGGGGCAGGTGCCCCTTATGCCCTGCGTTAATGCGGCCGTAGAGGCCGCATAGGCCCAGTCAGTCCGGTCCATACTGGGCCTATTTTAAGGTAGGAGCCTGGAGCTGCAGCTCCATCAGCCCCTAAATTAATCCGGCCCTGCCGCGGCCCGGCCCACAGGTCGCACACCCCAAGATATTTCAGGAAGATAAAAGTCCTTAATAAGAATCCCTTTGACGTCTTCTGGATACGCACATCTGTAGAACTATGGCCACCCAACCAGTTTTCCTGGTGTCTTCTTTTTAGTGTCAACAAACTCCCTTATTTTACAATTACACTGAAACAGATTGTGTCCAGCACTTATAGTCTTAACATAACCACAACTCTGCAGGAATACAACTGAGGGAGTGTGTATAGAATTCTCATCAACCTTAAGGATTGTTAGACTGCTACTAATAAAACGGCAATCAGGAATATCTAATAGGAGGTTTAAGGCCAAATTGAGTTCTTTTAAAGATTTCTAATTCTTTATTTCTTTGGGGACACTTGTGATTTGGTTTAAGGAAAGGTCTAAAACCTGAAAGCTAATGGGTAAACAATCAAACACCAAAGACGTTAGCTTATTTTCAGATAAATTTAGAAAAACAAGAGATTCTGTCCAATTGCAAAACTCATTTTGCTTGTAGAACAATATATTTTTGCTAACATCTAGGTGCTTGAGTGATTTCATGGTAGAAGTCATAAAACTGACTTTAGATAATTTTTCCAAGGTGTTACTTGAGAAGTTCCAGAGCAGTTAGATTTTCACATTTTTTAAAAATCTCATGCGTGATCCTGTTGTTGGCAAAGTTTAAAAATCGGAAAATACTAGGTCGAGGCTGACAAAAAAAGTGTATAATATCTGCATTTGAAAGGGTAAAATTTTCGACAAGTATTTCAGAATATGTATTTGAAGGATGTGGAGGTGTGAAGAAAAACACTTTAGGAGTAAAATGATGAGCCATGTGACAAACCCTATAGCATGAGGGCCATACATGTCACTTTTAGGGGTCCTAAGCACAGTCCTCTAGGGCAATCAGAGTCAGGAATAGCAGCTTTGAACAAAACAGCGCTTTATTTTAACCACTTAAACCCCAAAAACCAAACCATAAAAAGAAAACCTAGCTCCCAATTGGAGCCCTCTCAAACTGAACTATGCTGGTCCAGACTGACCAGCTAATCACCCACTAACTCAACCCCCCAGCCAAACCCAGCTACGCCAGGCTCTGGAAAACCTCCCCCAGACAGCACACAAAATGTCCAGGCAGGTAATGCCTCACTTGGCTCAGGGATGGTCTCCTTGTTCAGGGCCTCTCCTTGCCCTGGGAGAGCAGGGAACTTCCTCTTCCCCCAACAGTCTCCCTGAGTATCAGCTCCAGGGGTTTTTAATGCCCAGCACCTGTGCCTGATGCCGGCCTCATAGAAATCCTGTACTGGATCCTGCAGACCTCTAGCCTCCTGGAAAAGCCGACATGGATTTTCCACAGAATGGGGGAATGGAGCATTGGCCCACCCTGCTCTCCAATTGCTCCACCCCAGGGACCCATATGTATAATCTGCATAGCAGCTGTACCCAGATGCCATGCTAATCATCTCCCTGGGGTTCACAGGCTCACAGCCATTAGAAAAGTCAGTTTCTACATAGGTAAATTCACATACAAGCGTGAAATTATAGATGAACAAGTGCTTCACAGAGGATCGCCACACAGCTTTCCAAATATTGGTTATCATATTCCAAGGCATTGTTGCTCAGTATTAGTGTTGTCACAGCTGAATGTTTGTTAATACTGGACAAAGGTACCATGGGACAATCACAAAGAACTTCACATATAATCCGGGAAATTTCAAGTGTTGATGAAGTGTTACAGGCATCGTGTAGCAGAGTAGGAAATAAATATTTAGGTAGATTGATATGTAGCTTAGCCGTATTAAGCAACTGTAGGCTTCCAGCCTCATATTGCTGTAGGTGATCAAGACCTAAATATACATATTGCAGGTTTTTGTGTTCAAAATTAAGCAAGTCATATTCCTGTATTTTGGCAGCGCTCATTCCAATATATTCCAGTTTTGGTAATGCCGCAAACTCCTTGCACATATGCATTGTTTTGAACATATTATATGAAAGATTTATATTCTTCAGGTTGTTTAGAAAATGCAAAGAACTGCATGTTATACTCAGGGCCGGCCCGACAATGGAGTCGAGTGGGGCAACCGCTCCAGGCGGCACTTTTGAAGGTGCGGCACTTTGCCGCCCCAAGCCCTTTTTTTCTTTTTTAAAGCGAAAGAGAGAGAAAGGGGCACCGAGTGGTTTTCGCTTACCAAGCTGTCAGTACCCGCTCGGCGCCCCTCTCTCTCTCCTTTGCGGCGAGTCTCCCTGTTCGGTCTCGGTGCCGGCTTGTAATGCCAGGCGGCATTTTGCCTTGGGCCGGCCCTGCTTATACTGCTCATGTTATTGTGCGATAAATCAAGGTGTTCTAGATTCATATTGTACTGGAACACTTCAGCATTTAATTCTTAAATCAGGTTATAGGAAATATTTAATACCTTTAACTCTGTGAATAACCTGAAATCGTTGGTTTTAAGACAGCATATGTTATTTTAACTAGAGGCGAGACATCCGATGGGACTTGCTGTAGATGCTTATGAGAGAATTGACCTGCAAATCCATCTTCAGAAATCTCTAGTATGGAGATATAGGTTAGTATGAATAAATGTGGAGATATTCCAATCCATTTCATTGCGAGATTTTTTCTAAACCTATAAAATGAATTTGAAGAATGACATTTAATAGAATATAATATAGTATACAGCATCTGCAACATTGTAGGCTAACATGGATTCATTGTCAAACAGAAGCGTAAAAAAACACAATTAGTAGTTTAAAACATATTTATTAATAAATATTGATAGATTGGCCTAAATCATATAAAACAATATACACTATTTGGCTAAAAGTACATGGACAACCCTTCTAATGGGTTTATAAAATCAAGCACACAGGCAGCTATCTCTATAGACAAACATTGGCAGTAGAATGGACCAGTTCCTGAAATTTCTGCCTTGCTAGATCTGCTATGATATTAATGTGAAGTGGAAGCATCTAGAAGTAACAACAGTTCAGCCACAAAGTGGTAAACCTCCCGTACACACAGAGTAGGACCGAAAAGTATTTAGAAATCACCTGCTCTCTTTATCACTTTCTACAAACTTCCAATATGCTTCTGGAAGCAACATCAGCACAAGTGCTGTGTGTCAGGAGCTTCATGAAATGGGTCTCCATGGCTGAGCAGATGCACACAAGCTGAAGATTACTATGCACAATGCCAAGTGTCAGCTGGAGGGGTGTAAAGCACATCACCACTGGGCTCTGGAGAAGTCTGGTGGACAGATCTGGGTTTGCGGACGCCAGGAGAACCCTACCTACCGGAATACATAGTGCCTGCTGTAAAGTTAGGTGGAGGAGGGGTAATGGTCTGTGGCAGTTTTTCAGGCTTTGTTCCAGTGAAGGATAATTTAATGCTACTGTACCCAAATATACTGAGTTTAAAGAAAAAAGAGAGATTTGTGTCTAAAAGAAGGTACGTCCCTCCTGGACAGGTGTGCTTGCACTAGTTCTGTCTCCATACATGGCAGCTCCACACAGTCCTAGCACTTTCTCTTGAAAACTGACCCTCTCTCTTCTCGTCTGTCTTTCACTATTTTCCTAGCTCCATACAGAGTTCTTTCCAGTAACAGTTACCTAGGAACTTTAATCCACAGAAATGTATAGGTCATGGAACTTTTAGCAAACATACTGCAACTCTCATTACCCTCAGCTAAAGGAGCACCTATAAAACATCCCATTTGTAAACCAAGAGAAGTCATTCTGATTTCCTCTGCGTGTACGTAATAGTTGAACCTTCCCACCAAATCATATATTTAGAGCCTTTAAAGTGTTAGGGATCCCCATCTACAACCTACAACCCATCTACAAACCATAGCCTAGTGTTCTTGCATTCCTAATTTTCTTTCCCCTCTTACTATGCCCTGACGCACACGTTCTATTTTGGTGACAAAGAGTCTTTTCATATTGTGAATGTGAGGCGGTTGGATCACTTACCAGTGCTTGGTTGTTCTTCTACTGCTCAGGATTTTGGAAGTCATGTTTCAGAGCTTGGCTGTATTCTGTTTTTGCTGTGCTGGAATTTGACATTTTTAGTTTTCTGTTCAGTATTATCAGCCAGTTTACTAGCTCTTTAAGACACACCCTGCTCTATACTTCCCTACACCATATTAAACCCTTTGCTGTTAGACCAACTGAGAAATAAACATTGCACCATACTGGTTAGTTTTTCAGCCATCTTCGTTATCACTTATGTCTCCCGCTTAAGGTGGGATCTTTGTGATCGTAAAACCTGATGTTCTCTAGAAGATCCAATGATCTGTCTAAAGTGTAATAGCCTGTCTAAAATCATATTCTCAAGGGGTAGAACCCTGACAACGACTGCTGACAAATGCTACTATTATTATTATTGTTGTTTTATATAGCGCCCTCATATACCACAGTGCCCTCTACAATAAAAGTTGGAAAGATGGAAAGAGGGTCCGCATAAAACCAGTGCGGGTTAAATTGATCGATATTCGTCACATTGTAGACAGGCAAACATTCGATTGACCTGCTGTTAGAAGGTAGAACTTTACAGGCAAATTAACCCTTTTGTTGCCAGATGGAATTTAATATGTGTCAGCATTGGAATACAATACAGAATAGTGTACTTTATTTAGTGGATATTATTTAATGAATTTCCACTAGTGCTATCACTTATTATTGAAAACAGGAATAATTATAATAGTTAAATTTAGTTTTGTTTTTTTTTAAATGGGGCAGTTTATGGTCCCATAAAGTGTCAGAAAAGGAAACCCACTGAATCAAATTAGAATGTGTTCTGCACATGCGCATAGGGTTTTTATTGCAACCCCTGGAATTCTTGTGTTACCCAGTGCTGGATGGCGATGAGTGTGAATAGTGACATAGATGAATCTATCCATGCAATTTTATTATTAATATGAATATTCTGGGAAGGCTTTCGACAACGTTTTGGAGTGTTTCTGTAGAGATTCTTTGCCCATTCATCCAGTAGAGCATTTGTGAGGTCAGGCGCTGATGTTGGAAGAGAAGGCTTGACTTGGAATCTCTGTTCATCCCAGGGTGTTTGATGAGTTTTGATCAGGGATCTGTGTGGGCCAGTCAAGTCATCCAACCATGTCTTTATGGACCTTGCTTTGTGTACTGGGGCACAGTCATGCTGGAACAGGAAAGGGTCTTCCTCAAACTGTTCCCACAAAGTTGGAAGCATAGCATTGTCCAAAATGTTGGACAATGCTATATCTCCTTACCTTAGATGCGGAGAGTGACTTTCTGCACTTCAGCAGCGTCCACTTCTTACGACGCATGCAGCAATGTAAGTAACTCCTGCAAAATTAGCAGCATACTGGAAACCAGACAGGGAAGAGGAAAGAAGAGGCAAAACTCACTCAAGAGCAAGAGGTAAGGCAAAGGGGAAAACAAGAGTCAAGCAGCAAAACAAGAGGCAAAAAGCAATGGCAAGGGAAAAAGCAAGAGGCAATAAGGAAAGCAAGGGAAAGAAATAGACAAATCAAGAGGCAAAGCAGGGCAGGGGCAAAGCCTGGCAAAAGGCAAAACAAGGGGCAAAGCAAGTGGAGGAGGCAAAAACTGGGAGTGCATGAAACCTCCTGACCAGACACCTCCTCCACACCGTGCAACACACCCCTCAAAAAAGGCTGGATCCTCTCGCAACCCCACCAAATATGCAGGAATGAGCCAATCTCCTCGCCGCACCTCCAACATGTTGGATCACTCCCCGGATAAATTCTACTAATGGAGTATAGCGATAGTGGCCATGAGAGAGTGAGGGTGTGGCTGTTGAGCAGTCCTAACGGCGTTGAGCAGAGACGTAAAGGGTTCCTGCAAATGCTTCCAAAAGGCCCAGTAGTATTTAAGGGGGAGCCCATCGGGACCCGGCGCTTTCCCAGCAGCCATGGATTTCATGGCGGTCAAAATCTCCTCGACCGTAATCTCCCCCTCAAGGTCCTCCGATTGATCGTTTGTCAGTTTAAGACGAGCATGAGTATTTAAGTATTCCCGAGAGGTCCCAGAAGAAGTGTCTATGCAGGAGTCAGGGGGCACATTCAAGTCACCCCCAGCACCAAAATACCTTGCTTAAACTCCACCAGAGAGAGGAGAATGCAGGATAAGGAAGTGCACCGCCCCGTGTTGGGGAGGTAGATGAACGCAAACGTAAACATCTGGTCATGTATGGTGACTGTCAGGATCATCTCTCACCTCAGACATGAGAAAAGGAGTGTGTCGGGAAAACAATATGGCCGTCCCCCTAGATCTTGAGGCTGTGAAGTTGCTGGCGAAAATCAAAGGGAAGGCTGGGTTCTGGAAGGTAGGTGCGTTAGTCCCTTTTAAAGTGGGTCTCTTGTAAGAGAGCCATGGAGTTCTCGAAATAACCTAGACCTCTTTTCTGGGATATTAAGGCCTCGAACATTGAGGCTTAGTACTGCCAGGTGCGAGGGTTGAAAGGGTGAGTTGTACCGAGGCATGCTGGATGGGTCAAAGAGAGGGAAAGGGGACAGGCAACGAGTGGCAACTCTGCAGCCAAAACTCACTTATGGAAGAAAATTTGTATTACCATCCACAACATTTCACAGATGTGGTATAGAAACAACCTGAACAACCCTCCCAACAAACCGCAAGAAAGGAGGTCAGCACCGTGCCTGTAACCTTGTCGTCAATGAAAACCCCCAGCCCCACCACCCAGAGCTTCCATTCTCCAAGCTTCAGGAGGCAATATTATAATATGGAGCCTACGACATCAGGTGTATTGACGATTTCCAGGACCCCGGTGCAGGAGAAGTTAAAAAAACAGATAGCGCATAGCGACGGGTCAAGGAATGATTGTGTATTGTGTGGTGAAGCGTCCAACATCAAATGATTCTAGGATCCGAATAAGAGGAGAGAATAGTGCGTAGATCCAAGAGAGCATTCAGCAGTGGTGAACGACACATGAAAAAAGTCAAGAGAGAAGTGGGAGAAGGTGGGTGTTTCTCACCACACACCAAGGCATGCCACGAAGAGGGTCCAGCAATATCAGGCGAAGCGTCGAACGTGTCCAGTTCCAAGAGATTACATGCCTCCTGAGAAGAGTAGAGGATCATGCAGAACAGGTCAGCTTAAAAAATTTTTTTGGTGAGAACAATATCTCGATCATGCGTGGGAGTGTCTTCGTGCATGCTGCAATAAATGTTGGTATGAGCATACGTCTAACTGGACTCAAAGAGAGTCTGGCCTAGTGCGCCCGGCGACGCAGCCTGAAAAAATGGAAGTTGCAAAAAAAAAAATATATATACGTTCTGGTGAGAGTAAAATGTTGTACCTGAGTGGATGTGAGTTCATGCGAGCTAGAATAAGTGCTGGTGTGAGCAATTATGCGATAAAAAGGAATGGAGGTCGCAAAAAAAAAAATACAAAAAAATACAAAAAAAAAAAATTTGATATATATATGGAGACAGGTGTGTGTTTGTGTGATGCAGTACCGCTGGAGGTATTCTTCATGTGCGTGCGAGGGGTGGCTTCTGTCGGCAGCGTCGTCTCTGCCCTAAGCGTCTAGGTAGTGGGCCCCTTTGAGGAACAGCCCCAGTAAGAAGGGAAGGGTTCTGCCAGTCCTCCACGTGCAGAGCGGGAAAGCCGAGAACATTCGCAACCTCCATGACCTCCATGCGTGTTAAGAAGTTGAAAGGGGAAGCCCCACCGGTATCTCACACCTCTGTCTTGTAGCATGGAAGTAAGTGGTCGCAATATCTGCCTATTTCGAAGGGTGATAGGGGATAAGTTCCGGTATAGCGCCAAACTTTGGCCTTCAAAGGTAAAGGTGCTTGAGCCCCGAGCCTTGGCCATTACCTCTTCCTTCAGGAGGAAATCCTGGAAACAGCATATAACATCCCTGGGGGGTTAGCAGGGTTGCCACAGGGCCTCAGCCCAAAAGTGTATTAAAGAGCCACTGTAGCAAGGCCCTCAGATCTTCCGGGCCCTCAGATTCCCCCAGATCGAGCAGAGAAGGTCGGAGGCAAGATCAGTATGGTGAGTAGAGGTCTGATGGAGATCAGTGAGCTGGTGCTTGGTACGAGCTTGTGATGCTTCCAGTTGTGTGGTACGCGGCTCCACTCCCGCGATGTCTGACTGATGTCCAACTTCTTCATGCAGGGCCTGTTTAACTTCAGCTACGAGATTGCTGAAGTCCGCCTTAGTGGGTAGTGAGCGGAACAGCTTCTGGAGATCAGCAGAGGGCAGGCTGACTCCCTCAACGGTGGTGATCGGGGAGAATCCTCAGACGACGCCGTGCTGGCCGGAGAGGGTGCCATGTTAGGGGATGGATGGAAAAAAAACCGAAAAAAAACCACACAAGGGCAGGAAGTGGAGGTGTGGGGCTTGGGCTGAGGCAATTATATATTAGTATTCATATATTTATGTGGAGGGGTAGGAAGTGAAAATGGAGGGGGCTGCTAGATGGAGGGAATTATATATTGTAATATATTTATGTGAGGGGTACAGAGTGGAGATCGGGAGCTTTGGCTGAGGCAATATTATTGTATTATTATACAATGAGGTAAGAAACTGTAGCTGGAAAGAGAGCAGGCTAGGTTGAGTTTATTAGAAAATAATTTTTTTACATATTTTTTATATATTTATGTTGGTAGATTATGGTGGGGTAGAAACTGTAAGTGGAGGAGAATGATGGTGTGAAGGAGCATATGATTATTTGAATATGAATGGTTACTGAGTGCAAGCCATGACTATCCTTTCTGTTATGCGTGGCCAGTATCATGGAAGCGCTTCGCCTAGGTAAGCTTTATTGGAACAAGGGCCGGCGTTACCTATAGGCAAGGTAGATGCCGACCTGGAATGCAGATCTGCATTCCAGATCAGTGTCTACCTTGCCTATAGGTGCCTACCTTGCCTAAGCAAATCAGCTTATGTAGCATAACCCCTATGACAGCAACTCCCGACGCACAGCAGCAGTTGCCGTGCTTATTGCAAGGGAGCAGGATCGGAGGTCTGCATTAAAAGACCCCCGCTCCCTTGATTGGCTTTAAGCTGGTTAGAGGAAGATCCTTGAACTCCCCACCGAGCCTGCTCTTCTAGCGGCGGACATTACTGTCCGTCTCTCTCTCGAGGGGTGCCGGCGTGGTGGCACCTCCCGGATGAGCGGCACCCAGGGCGGACTGCCCCCCGCTAGGTATGCTACTGAGTAAGAAACATAGTGTGCAATCTGGGTGCAATGTGAGTGGCAGGGCTGGCCTTTGGGGTATGCAAATTGTTATGTATGCCTGCGATGTAGGCTCCTTTAATACAGGGGGCGGGTCATGTGTATGATGGGCGGTATACAAGGGGTAGAGTCAAAGGGTCGGCCAAATAAGGTTTTCCCTAGAGTGACCAAAAATCCTGGTTTTTATAAATCAACAGACTTTGAATATTGCAACATTAGTATGATTGACCCTGATTTAAAAGAGAAAAGCCCAGTTGTGATGAACAGGATTGTGAAAGTCAGTGGAGTCTATGGAGAATTTACTGAAATGTTGCTTTTCATATCCTGTATGTGGGAAGTTTTTTGTGAAGATAATCAAAAAATGTTTTGTTTTCTGTAACTATTGCCTTTGGTAATGTGCCTATAATATACTTATTACTAGGAGACAGAGAAAGGTGACTTCTTAAACCACTTATTCTTTTTGCTTTTAGTAAACTACAAAAAAAGATAAAGCCTTACTCCCAATATTTCAGAAATTGGAAATAAAATCCACCGATTTAATTATTTATTCCCATTAATGGGTAAAAAAATACAAAAATGAGAAATATTTTTTTTAAATTAATTTTTATTTGGGTTTCATTATAGTCCTTGTTGTCATAGTTGATATTTTTCTATGTTTCTAGCCATTTGATTAATTCTTCTTTTCCTTTTCTTTTCATAGATGAGTAGTAATGGGAATAAAATAAGGTATACTGTATTTGCTCGATTATAAGACGATGAGTAAATATATACTTTACATTTCTTTTTTTGTGTTTGGTGCGCCTTCATTTTAGTGTTAAATTAAAAGTATTACTATATATTTTTTTTCTTTTAGTAAGACCAACAAATAAAATGCCTATGTATGTTGTAAACGGTGGACCCCTGAACACTGTCTTTGATGAATGAATGTTTTCACAGCTAAACAGCCTTTTAGATAGTATGAGCAGATGCCACAAAGCCTAGGGCTAGTGTCCTAGTTAGTGTGCATGAGTTTATGTAGTGGCCAAGTAATTTGCAAGGGTTTTACTTTTTTACAGAGTAAGAACAGGAAATGATGTCATAGACACTGTTAATGACATTGTGATGTCACAATAGAAGCTGCCTATATATAGGGTTCCATTCCGATATATTAATAGTTACGTCACGAACCTGGAGATATCAGGTTCGCTGACTAGCTGTCAGTTTGTCAGGGTTCCAGTTGAGATATCTGGAGACTTTCGACAAGAGAACCTAGAGATATCAAGTTCGCTGGCTACCTGGCAATTTGTCAGGGTTCCAGTTGAGATATCTGAAGATTGCTGCTGGAATAAAATCTACAACAAGGCATTGTTCCTTTTTTATTTCATGCTAACTTTTTGTGTTACAGGGCTAAGAAGCACATAGTAAATGTAGAAATATTGAATAGTCTACAGTAAAAGATGCAGTGTAGAAAAGCACAGTCAGGATTTATATTAAACTCTTAATGCCCAGAGGGAAGGGCAGTTCTTTCAGCCATGGTCTCCCAGAGATTTCCTCCAATGAGGTTTTTTTCTCTCCTGCGAGCTGAAGACAGACTCTCTGTGAGTCCAGAGGTAGCCCAATATTTTACCTCCTTTGAGGTAAATGTGTACTTTTTGCTTCTGTCCACATATTGTATTTGATTTAAAAATAAACTTTTAGTAGTCTCCTAATTGTTTTTGTGTGTGTTATTCTTTTATAATATTGCAAAGGAATATGTCGCCTTAATTATGAGAAAAATGTTACAATTGTCTACTGGAGGAGCTAAATAGAAATGTATACTGTACAAACGTTTGGGAGGGAAGGCTCTGAATGGCCCTGGGTTCAGACAAAGGGGAAAAGACAACAAGATTTTTGCCTGGATGAAAAGATGCATTTGTATATGTCTGTATTCCAAAAAAAGTAGATGTCATGCAAACATAAACTAAAAAAAAAACCAAAACATACACTTCATTCAAAAAATGAGTGTGCTACCCCCAAACATAACACAAAATCCTTGGGACCCCTGGAAGGCTCAAGTGTGTAAATATGTATGTTTGTCTCGGTATGTGTTTTTGTGTGTCTGGGTATGCAGATTTATCTGGTCCTATGTTGCTCTTTAAATTAAATCAGGGGCATTATTTTAGAGATAGCTGCGGTATTTGACTTGATTTTATACAATTGATACACTTAGTGCATCAAATAAACGTTTTTTTATCCTGATGGAACATAAATATCATATATTTTGCGGTGTTTTAGTTTGAATCAGAGTACTTACATCAAACCAAAAAACGTATCGCTATGAAGAAACACTTTATGACGGTTATGCAACCAGTAAAGTTCAAAACACTGTAAGCTGCGTTTGGTCTCCAAAAAAATGTCCCCGAAAATGAGGCTATGATCTTAACGCTATTTTCTCTATGGTCATTGGCTGAACAGTTGCCATGGAAATCGAAAACACTGCATCGACTTGAACGCCTGCGGTTGCCAAGGGTGCGCGCATGCGCATTACAGAGCTGTGACGAGACAGGATGTAAGTAAGGAGGCCGTGCATGGGCAACATGTGATGGTCACAAATGGCTACAAATACAGCCGTGCATTCAGGCGCCTCGCTAGCAACACCCGAGTATATCCGAGTCATGGAGAGGAATCTGCTGGGTTAGGCGGGGGCTGCGCTCTTCAACAATTCCCGAAACTGATTGGGGTTCCGCTCTACTAGTCTGAGGGGTGCAGACAGATAATGAGTTTCAGCTCATTGATTTATGAAGCGCCAACCCCAGGTAGCTTCTGCTGCAGGGACAGCTTGGCTGGAGGAACCTGCTGCTGCTGTTGCCTCCTCATTATGAACACTGGAGTGAGAGAGTTAAAACCACAGTTCTCCTTTTAGTAAATAAAACCCTTATTTTCAATCTATCCCTTGGGATAGTCATGAATCTTTGGTATAAGATGTGTAGGAGATTAACAAGCTGTGTGTGGCCCCTGCTGCTGCTGTCATTAATGATGATAGGACTCATGGCTAAAACCTTACGTATAGTTATGATTATTACCACAACCTCAAGGGACAGCTAATTGACAGCAAGCTCTTGCTATATTTTACATGTTGTGATTTGCTCTTATTTTTTTATTTCGAGGGGTAATCGCCATTATTGCCAAGTGCCCTAGAAGTGTAAGTGCGGTCCGCACAACTAGGGCAGTCGTCGAGCAGGGGGTGCACAACAACCCGCTGCCTGGGTAAGTAGAGATCGTAACAGCCTGTGTCTGGGTAGGTATGTGTCTGCGCATGTTAGTGTGTGTGTCTGCGCATGTTAGTGTGTGTGTCTGTGCATGTTAGTGTGTGTGTGTCTGCGCATGTTAGTGTGTGTGTCTGGGCATGTTAGTGTGTGTGTGTGTGTCTGCGCATGTTAGTGTGTGTGTGTGTGTGTCTGGGCATGTTAGTGTGTGTGTGTCTGGGCATGTTAGAGTGTGTGTGTGTCTGGGCATGTTAGTGTGTGTGTGTGTCTGGGCATGTTAGTGTGTGTGTGTGTCTGGGCATGTTAGTGTGTGCGTGTGTCTGGGCATGTTAGTGTGTGCGTGTGTCTGCGCATGTTAGTGTGTGTGTGTGTGTCTGCGCATGTTAGTGTGTGTGTGTGTCTGCGCATGTTTGTGTGTGTGTTTGCGCATGTTAGTGTGTGTGTCTGGGCATGTTAGTGTGTGTGGGTGCAACAAATAATTTTTTGCCTAGGGTGATAAAATTTCTTGTATCAGCCTTGCATAAGCACTGTAGTCGTCAGCTGATGATGTTGATATTCTGTAGATGTAAACTTGACCTGGCAGACTGTGTGTTATCAGCCAGATTTTGACACAGATGTGGCTTGCAGAGTAATTACTAAGGATTCTGTATGGTTTGTACCGGAGGAGATCCATGGGGTGACACCATAAATAAATGCACCGGGTGACACCATAAATAAATGCACCGGGTGACACCAGCCCCAGTGACACCTCTGCCCTAAACAATTGCATATTTTCAATATTAAAGTAGTTTCCTTTATAAATATTGAAGTAAATCACATGCCTTCCAACAGCCCATAGCAGGGGATGAAGATGTCTACTTTCCTTCCTACCTGAAATCCACCTTCAATAGGGCTTTGTAGTTGTACTATAGTTTTAAGCTGCCACCTAGTGATTGTAGATGGTATAGCAGCATTTACCTGTGAATATTGCTCTAGATCGAGAATTCTGTATAGTTTTATTTTATCATTCTAAACCATCTTATTTGAACTGACAATGCACAAGTTTAGCTATCAAACAATCATTGAGGCATGGAGTCTGATACCCGGCGTTATGTGTATTTGTGAAATATGTTTATTTATTACATTATTTTGTTGGCGGTCATTAAAATTCACTGTTAGATATTACTGCTGGAAAACTTGAAAGAGGTGAAAAAAAAATATCTGTCGAATTAATGAAGTAGCTTCACTAGAGCTACATAATCTTCTGGTGCTTTATAAATAAATAATAATAATAATTGACAATAAAGCTGGATTGAATTTTTTTGGTGATATTAGATGCATTTCAGTTAATTTTTATATTTTTTAATATTAGAAAATGAACATTTACATGATTATCATCATCAAAATAAATGGAACATAATCACCATGATAACACATAATACCATAAAGAAAATAAATATTTTCCCTAAGCTAATGAGAAAAAAAGGTGCAAATCAATATCTGTAACGGCGGTCCATTCATCCCAATAAGGATTATAACTAATTATTATGGTTTTTATGTCCAAAGAGTCTGGCATAGATATAACAAACGTGCTGTGTAACTCTGGTCCTCACGCTTCCTGCCTCCACAACTCGTCAAAATGTATTAATAGTAAATCAAGAGACAGTTAAAGTCATCACCGTGTTTGTGGAGCCATCCACGTACAGTGCTCAAATGAAAATGCCTCACCTAGGGCTCCGAGTTCGGACATAAGTAGTAGAAGCCAACTGAATGTGTTCGATAAATAAAAGAGGCATATGCCAACTTTAGGGGTTCTACACCAGTAGATGTAGGTGGGGAGGTAATGTGATGGTGATATCCATGTAAAATGAGCTTTAGGAAGGAGGTCTGCGACACCAGCCTTATGGTAGTGATGGTGCTGGGGGCCCCCACAGGACAGGGCAATTAAATATCAATGATAACTTTCTGGGTTACAAAAGATGTGGACTTTGTTGCATATTAAATGACACAATACTTGACGTATCCAGCCAGGTTATAGAGTGAAACGATGGCATTTGTTGCTTGAAATAAAACAAGATATGAGTATTTCACCCATTGGTTTTAAAAAAGGTGAGGAGTATACCAGGGGATAGTATAAAGCAGATCTTATACTGATGAAGGGATCTGAAGACATAACATAGTAAAAGAAACCAAAAAACAACTGTACCTCGCCCAACCCACCCTTGTTAATTCCAATGACCGTGTCTTTCCTTAATACCCATAGCGTCCTTATCCATCAGAAGTCTTTGTTAATACGGTTGGAAATTTGAGCTTGGATGAGTTGGGTCATATGCTGCAAAGTGTACTTGAAGACAAGGTAAATTCGCATTTGATGTGAAGGCTCATGTATCTTAATTTATAATTCATAGCCCCCTTATCCATCAGAAGTCTCTGTGTCACAAGGTTAGAAATTTCAGCTTGGATAAGTTGGGTCCTATCTTAATGTCTTATTAATCTTCATTTGTTCAATTTGATAAAACTGTTTTATCGGTGATAATGTGTGTTTTCTTTCTTGCGGTTGACTTAGGCCTAGGTGAATTCCAAAGAGAACATTTTTTTCAACTTGCAGAGATAAATTAATAATTTTATGTCTCATTCTAAAATCCACTAACAATCTAAGATGTTCTTGTAAAAAATGGGCAGATCATGGCATAGAAGAAATATAAACATAATGTTTTCAAAAACAAACATAGGAAAATTAGCAAAATATAATGTGTGTTTAAAATCAATTTCTCATTTTATAGTATATGTTAAAACTCCAAGCACAACCTACTAGGTTTCTAAATAACATATATATTTAATGGTAAAAGGTATTTCTTATGTATTATGTGAATGTGCCATATGTGTGTTTACTGTGAATGGAGAGCCTTTAATTTTTTTAGTTTTTTTTACAAACGCTAAGACATGCATGCTTTGTCTGATACATATTAATAATTAAACTAAACGCAGCATTGTTTGCTTTGTTAGGAACTTGCACTTCATAGGCTGTCCTCTCAGGACAAACAGTACATCAAAGTTGTTTGGGTCATGTCACTCAACTGCTTTTAAAGTTGGCGTGCTGTGATGTGCTAGAAATTTCTTCGTGAAACACATGTGGACACATTATTCGTGGTGTTTGTATATCCTTGTTAATGCTACAATGGTTAAAACGCAGTAATTTGAAGTTTAAGATATTAGAAATATCTCCTAACAGTGAATCTCTTAAAAGTCTTGAAATTATCAGTGGCGTACCTAGGGGGAGGTCCATCCTGGGTGCCACTCCTCAGGCCGGCCCTGGGTGTGAGCCAGTCTGGACTATACTTTCCACCTCTGGAGGAGGAAGTCTGGTTGGCATGATCATAGATCTCCTTCTATCCATTCTAAAATCAAGGGATTGGGAGGTCTGTTCATGCAGACCTCCGTATCTTGCTCCCTTTCGATGCATGCCAGCTTCTGATGCTGAGGACCCGGGACATGATGTCATATCCTGGCACTCAAAAAAAAAATGTAAAAAATAAATAAAAAAAAAAGAGGAAGGAGAAGAAGAACTGCAGGAAAGGAGAAAGGAATGTGACAAAGGTAAGGAGACGTGAGGCTGAGAGAAAGCATGAGTGAGAGTGTGATGGGAGTTATGCAAGACGAATCATACAGTATTTGACTTGTTCTCCAAGTTTAGTGGATTAGTGATGGTATCAGTGCTTCCACAGAAAGTGGCAGTCTGCCAAGTGCGTGAAGAGGCTTCAGGCTAACCTCATAAATACTTGCAGCATTTATTTATATTAACGTATCAAACCAAAGGATTGGCTATTATGTTCAGTACTTGTGATGTAGTTAACATAATGTAACAATTTTTATTACTAATTATTATAAACATTTTCTTTTTTTACTAGATTTTGTTTTTTCTTAGATTCCACGTATAACCTCAAAACATTTGTGAAGACCCAATATTAATATAATGTGTGCTGCAACCGGTGTGATCTGTTAACTATGAGTCAAGGGGATAAATTCTCCCTGTAGACTTCTAAAGCAGAAGCAGTTTGCTATACCCTAAATGACCATAGGAGGGGGCTAAATAAGTAGCTACAGCTAGGCCTTTAAGACACTTTAAACCCAACACTGTCCTTGTATGTAGTTTTCTTTACACCGATGTATGCAGATTGTTCGGGTATCCTGGGCCATGTGCTTAATTTTGTCATGATTCGCCCCAAATCTGTTCCTGCTTGTAAATAAATAGGCTGCTTCTAGAAGCATCATGCCCTACAAGATACTCAGTAGAGAAAAAATAAATACACTTTAAAGTACAACAAAATGTATATTTATTTAACAGAAATTGAAATATCAAAATATAAACATGAAAATTGTAGAAAAGACAATGAAGAACGACTTGAAAAAGTCAAGCTGTGTGTGGCCCTGGATATTTTCAGCCTAAAGGCTCATTATTTGAAATATTTCCCCAATTTATTTAGTGTGTGTTTTGCCATAAACAAAAGCCAAAGCCTTCTGCTAATGCATAGTTGTAATCAGAAATGACCATAATCCTACTTTTATTTCCAATAACTCCCTAATGTCTCTTTTTGGGCAGTAGGGATCATTGGCTTCTTGGAGACCTCCTCTAATCTCACTTGATTGCCCCAGAGAGCTGTAAAACCAATGGAGGCCTGTGCTGCTCCCACATCGTGGAGTTCTGCAGCTCAGGGACACAAGGTGGGCCTTCAGGTAAGGTGGCCAAGCGACCATGCCTCTTGTCCTGCTCATTCCTGCTTCCAGCCAAGTCCCCAACACAGGTGTCCAGATTTGGAGACCCAAAATGTTGAGGGTATACATTACAGAGTTTTGTTTACATTTTGGTGTTAAAGGTTTCATAAAGCTAAACACACATTAGCAGACCGTTGTGGATCACTGCTGAGCACTGGATCACCTCACTGAACTCAAGATTTAAGTAATAATGGATGCTAAAACCTTCGTTGGTACGTTACCTTATTACACAACATAATATTGGGCTTTAAATGTATGCATTTTTGGCCAGTTCCATAGCCTTTACATATGTAATAAAAACTTATTAAGTAAGCATCATACACGTACAAAAAGCCTCTTTAGTGGAAATTTCAATAAATGCAATTTATACTTTTGGGTACAAAATATATAGTTTGTTGACACAGCTGTCTCGTGGATGTGATACTGAAGGTACAGTGTGAAATAATATCCAGAAGCCAGCCTGGAATGGCAAAGTTTTATATATATGATATATATAAATGGTTTACACCAAGAATGCCCTGTGCTACATGATGAAACTCTACCGTAGCTTTTTAATAGAAAAATAAAGTGATGCATACATTATCCCTTTATCGGCACTTTGCATGATCTCCATCCTTAATTATAGTACTGTACTGATGGCGGACTGGCATCCTGACTGAAAGCTGGGAATGGTCCCGGCACATAATTATTCCAGTACTAAAATTATATTTTAGTATTATTTTAAAAAGTTCTGTGTAGAAATGCGCTCTCTTTTTATATAATTAACCATAGTATGTACTGGAAATACTATAATACTTTACATTGAACATACATGTTTTTTGTATTTTTGATGTTCCAATTCATCTGCTTTATTTAAAACATTTGCAACTAAATGCAGTATTAGAAACACTATTCCAGGTATTATTATTATTAAATGCCCAAGGAAGTAATTCTTCAATCATGTCTCATTTGCAATATGTGTTGGGAACGCTTTATTGTCGTGTGCCACAAAGTATGTGTTTTATGTGATTACACTTATAGAGAAATTAACAAAAGACCTTCCAAGGTTTGCTTAGCATCCTAGAAATAAAAAAATATTTTTTGGAAATGCACCTTAAATGCTGGAAGTATTTTATGAGGATAAGTCGAAAGACCTTACACTAAAGCATAGTTGGTTTGGGTTAGGAGAGCAACAGGGTAAATGTGAGTATTAAGTGCTGTCAAATATGCTGTACCAATTGTTAACGTCAGCAGTGATGTAGCGTGAGGTAATATTTCACAACCACACAAAAGGCATTGGCCATCCCAATATGGGCTCTGGCTCTTTACATGCACCACAGTTGGGAAGCACCATAATAAAGGCACGGAAACCGATGAGGAGCCAGTTACCATCATGACTAACAAAATCGGCCATAAACAAAATAAGTAACTTGTTTCATTGAATTACATGACATTTAACAGGCTGAACATTAAAACAATTCTGGGCATTTAAAAATTCACTGATACAGTTTAGCCATCGATTGCCAAGAGTGAAATGTGTCCGTTCACCAATTCTGACATTCAGTGACTGTGTTACAATAGGTCAGAAGTACAAAATGACCACTTCTAGTTGAATCTATGCGTTAGTAGGCTCTGTGTATCCTATATGTAGTATCAGTAACGTTCTCTGTGAAACATTCTATAACATTAATATTGGCTCACTTCTATCATTAATGGTCTCTATGGAAATACACTTTCATAACACAGTGGTGAATATTTATAATAAAATGCTTCATAGTAATGTAGGTTGACAGAGAGATAAAGAAAAGTATTCTATTAAACCAGGAAAAAGTATGAAAAAAATCATTTTAGCCACACAGGGTACCAGAGGTGTGAAGTCCTAATCACGCCTCTGACACTCCTAGGTTTCAGTAGAGCATTAAATGGCATTCTCTGTTTCATACATGTACAGACAAGCCTTAGACTTGGCTACACGGTTGACACCATTGGTGACGTTATATATAACTGAATGTAAACACTGATAAGAAAAACAATGCACTTTGTCCTGTCACCGAGTTCACACTTATAAACTCTCACAACGGGCACTAAGAATTTATGGGGACTCCTATTTCCTACCAACCCAGAGCAAAACATACATAGCTGAACCTGAAAATTCTGTCTTGTCCATTTGTGTTGTTGGAATGCACCTCTTTTGTGCAAGTTTACATTTTTAATCTCCCCAACACAATATAATACCCTAGTGTGACCCATGACTGGCCTGCTCTGGTGTGAGCAGAAGGCGAGGTGCCAGCCAAGGTAAGGGTGTGTGTATGCAATGTGTGGATTTTTAATGAACATGTTTGGCTGTAAGCTCATATAGAGTGAGAAGGCACTTGGCTGAATGTGCTAGGCCAAAAGAGGCCATCCCTCCTGAGTAGATAGCAGCGACAATTGATCTCTATTGATCTATTGATCGCTAGCTGTCAGAAAAAAATGATTCACTGGTGAAACTGAGCAATAAATGTCAATGAGCAAAAGCATTGCTTTCACAAGAGAGATACAAACATGCCTTTTTTTGATAAAGCGGCCCTGGTGATTACAGAACCCTAAGTCCAGGAAGCGTCTGTTCCTTTATTTCATATCAGATTATAACAAAACTCCAACACACTCATATGCAAATATGGGAAAATGATATGCTTCATAGAATCATATGTGATATGTACTTCTTTACCCTGGGGTCCGTAAGTTTTAGAAAATGTTCCCGTTCAATGAGTTTAGGACGTTTTAGGCTGTCCTTAAAGTGACATGCAGGTTTGTACACAAGACCCTATTTTATATCACCACATAACCAACGCTAGGTTAAGGTAAAAGTAGAGAACCGCCGTTGACCACAGCTGTTATAAGAAGGTACATGGTCACCGCACCTCCACTTCATATTCTGAATTAAAAATGAAGGCACACACAGAGTTGTTTTATTTAATATCCTGACTAGGGCCACAAGGAGTCATCTTTTGTCTCTAATCTCCAATGACTTCCTAAATGTTAGGCTAACACAGGCATCTACTGGTACAGACAGTTATGTTCTATGGCAAGTTATTTGGTTGCAAGGAACTATGTTTTGGAAAGCAGTTGGATATCCATTCGCAAAGTTAATTGAATACTCCCCATTTCTCCCTCTCTAAAAAAAATAATAATAAAAAAATTTTCTTCCCCCTCCTTATATTGAACCCATGGCTTCACAGTGTCACAAAACATCTCTACATGCAATTATAAACAAATTGTTCTTATTTGTTAATAACATACAGTAAATATTATTAAAAGCAGATTTTTTCCAAAATTGATGAAATAAACAAGTTGTACATTGTACATTTTTACAAACACTTGGATACATACAGTGAATATACAGATTATTTTAAGTGGCATTGTTCAATAAATTTTTTTTTTCTTGATTAAAGTGAATTTTGTTAATATCTTATCCATTTGGCCATTGATTCTGAAATTTTATTGAATGTATACATTTTAGGGGAATCTGTGTACTCCTGAGAATAAAGTGACCGATTCAAGGACCCGATGTTGTAGGCCTATTCATGCTGAGATATTATTGTGTCTTTGTTAACTGTTTCAGTGCCGGAGCTTGTTTTGCTCTTTCAGTGCACACAGGGTTAAAATTTGCAGTTTCTTGTAAAAAAATAAAAAAAATGTTTTTTTCTTTGATCGCTTATGCTTCCATACCTTATATATAAAACAAAGATTCTCGACTTCTTTAAGAAATGTATCTCTTTAATTGTGGGCACAAAAGAATAATTCCTTAGAGCTAACAAAAGTGAGGAAAGTGGCAAGATGAAGCAGGCTAGGTATTGTGTTGATAATTAAATACATTTATAAGTTATTTAGTACAGATATATATGGCTTGCAAGTACACATGAAGCAGTACGACTGTCCTTTGATTTCCTGAGGTGTGCTACGTGCAGGAAAAGTACTGCTAGGCCTCTGTTAGGAATTGTTCACATTCGGAGGTCTGACCCGTGATAACTATAAAGGATTTTTACAGAACATCACATACTGACCATGTACAATTTTATGAGTTAGGATTTCAGACCAGCTGATATCTTTTTTTCTTTTTTTTTTTGTACAAAAGACAATAAGACAATTTACACAAGCATGTGTCTCTTTCTGTGAAGAGCGAGGTGGTCCGAGCGAGAAAAGCTACGGTCACAGTCCGGGCACTGAAATGGCTTAATTCCAGTGTGTTTACGGAAATGCCGAGTCAGTTCGTCAGAACGGGCAAACTTCCAGGTGCATCCTTCCCAAGTACACTGATAAGGCTTTTCCCCTGCAGGAAAGAACAGGAAGATCATACAAGGGCATGGAATAAGGCTTTTTTTGCCCCAGAAAAGCAAAAACAACATGCACACATGCATAAAAGAAAAAAAAGGAGCTTCTGTGAGAAAAACAGGAACGTTGTGCTATAGAAGCAAAACACCAGCTAAAAACAAAAACACGGTATTCAGTTTTTCTTTATGTTCCTGGAATCAAAGCAGTTGACAAACTGAACTATCTCCAGGCAACATAACACATCGTAGGAATGTAGGCACAGAATTATTCTATTACGCAACAAAAACATGTCTATCAATTGAATACAAGTTCCCTTCATTAACTACAACAGGATAAAAATGAGATAAAGCTAGTGATGCAGGGAAGTATAATCTAGCCTTTGAACCGTTGACTATGTACATTTATAATTGACTTAAAAAATACCAAATAACATGGTTTATGTTGATTTTGCTCTATAATGGTTTTCATAGTGCAGCCCCGCTAGATCTCAAGCTATACTGTATGTTTACCCTCTAAAATAGAGTAGGTGATGCCTACAGTAAAGTATTTTCTTACGTTTTTTTTTTAGAACCTCCAAGCCATTAAATTCCATGTTTGGAAGACTAAACACCAAGGCTGGCAGACGGAAACATGGCTCTAATTGAGATCGTGATCCTAGGACACCAGTTCTGTGGATGATACTTGATTATCACGTCTGGAATCATCCATCGCCTTTTGATCTCTGATTGTGGTCAAACATTCCCCCTGACCCTTATCTAGTCATTGGTAACAGGACCAGGACGATTAAATGCTGGCTGACCTTAGGTGAACCTCAATGTCAGAGTTTGGACTGAGGTTGAGAATGTGCATGCAGCTTGTTATCTGAAATGCAGCCTCATTTTTTGGTTATAATAGCTTATGTGTTCCTCATGTTGCCCCACACTACCATTTCATACTCAATCTGTGGCTATAGGAGAAAATCCATTAGCTTACATAGACTGAGCTGACAAACCCCTCACCTATTGACAACCCTCCACCAAACACCTGGTATAAAGAGTGCTTGGGACTCTATAATCATGGGGACAGATGCCAAACCAGTACTTTTATTTGTATTCTATGTTTTTGTGACTTATTCAAGAGTAAGTATACAGTTGGTTCTTCGTACCTGTGTGTGTCCTTCTGTGTGCTTTTAAATGTGAACTTTTCGTGTAAACTTTGTTGCAGCCATCGTAATCACATCTGTGAATTCTTCTTTTCCTTTGTGTTTCAGGCGATTCGACTGGTAAAGGCCTCTTCCCTGGATGTACGATGACAGAGGGGTGATTTCTGCATAGACAAAGAGTTACATTTATTACACCTGCAATATACCAGTCATGCTGGTTTAAACACAACGCAAGTAAGATCTTAAAGTCTCAAAGAAACAAAACATCACAAAAAAACTACAAGCTATTATTATGTTCCAGTATACTATCTTGTACTATTTTTTTTCAAAATACATTTTAGCCTTTTTTTAAATTTGACCAAGAATTAACTCAATCTAGAAGAGGTATTCCGTAATCAATAATTTAAGGGCAGCTGTTGCCATTACAGCTCTTGTTTGGCGACTATTAAGGTTAGATTGGTGGCAGCTTGTGGCAGAGCCAGCATTATGTAATCAATGTCCTGTCCTGAAACTCTTTCACTTCCTTTCAGCCACCCTTACAAAGTCTGCCTGAACTAATCAAGTCAGCAACTTAATAATTCAGATCTTGAGAGAAAGGAATGTAAGATACCTTTCCCCATGGTAAAAACATAAGATACATATATGTTGCTTTTTTTACTATATAGAACTGTAAGATCTAAATGACAAACTTTCTTTAAGTAAACACAGATTGATACTCTGATACTTCATATTTGCAGTATAAATACAGTTTTATACTATTAAGCCCACTTTTCCATCTTAAAAATGTAATTCCTCTGCTTAAGTTATGGTTTTTTCTTTAATATTCCAGCCTGCCAGGGATTCGTTTTTTAGAGAAGAATGAACACCCTTAAGAGTTTATAAAAACAGAAGTTTTGTGCAAGAGTTTATTGTTAAAAAAATAATTAAAAGAAGGGACATTTCCTTCTTTCCCACACAAGCCTTTAAAAGATTGTGAAACTTTCTAGTGTTGCAGCTAGCGTTCCATGTTGTTGTTTATATGTGCTGCGTCTTTAAGGAGTGTTAATCAGAAACAGTTGATCTATTGTATCTCTGCAGTTTCTACATGCAGGGTGAGGACCTTTAAGGGGTTATTGTTGCAGTCTCTGCTTTGCAAAGCAATTATGAATTTCCTGTTGTTTGATGCCAACAGGAGGGTGCGGTCTCAATTCTGTCACCGAGACGTCAATTCCTAAAAGTAGAGTTGGGCCTGTGCGCCACACCCATAGGAAATCCTAAAATTGGCTCCTCGCATTCAAAACATATTGCCACACCTCAAGTAGAATGAACCAATCCCTTTACCCGCATCTTTGGTTCTTCACTTATATATACACAGAGGCAAGAAAATGTACCCCTTTGGAATTACCTGTTTTTTTGCATTAATTGTTCATAAATGTCATCTGATCTACATCGTAGTCACACATAAAGAAAAACAGAATGTGCTTAAGCTACTAACACACAAACAATGATAATCTCTCATGTCTTTTTTTGAACACACCCATCAAATATTCACAGTGCTGGTGGAAAAAGCAAGTGAACCCTTAGATTTAATAACTGGTTTAACATCCATAAACAGCAATAACCTCAAACACTTTCGATAGCTGCGATCAGATTTGCACAACTTTCAGGAAGAATTTAAGACCTTTCTCCCTTACAGAACTGCTTAAGCTCAGCCATATTCTTAGAAAGTCTGCTGTGAACGGCTTTCCTCCAGGGGTGTTTTGTTGTGGACTTCATGCCTGTTCAATGTTTTGCATCTGGTAGACTCATCATAGTTGTTAACCAGTTCCATCGATTCCTTCAAGCCTTTAGTTGTTACGCACACTTCTAGTGAGAGTAGCCACCGTACTAAATCGTCTCTATTTATAAACAATTTGTCTAACCGTGGAAGGATTAATATGAAGACTCTTTGAGATCACTTTGTAACCCTTTCTGGCTTTATGCAAATCAACAATTCTTGATTGTAGGGTCTTCTGAGATTTCTTTTTCTTCTGAAACATGGTTCATATCAGCAGATGCTCCTTGAGAATAGCCAACTCAAAATGTAACTCCAAAATACACCTCCAATCCCTGACTCTAAGTTTGCTAACTCCTGACTCCAATAAGCTTTTGTTGAAGTGACTAGCCTAGGAGTTTCACATACTTTTCCCAACCCACACTGTGAATATTTGAAAGATGTATTTAATATGGACAAGAACAATAATACAATTTATGTTAAACAGATGGTGTTTGTTAAGTATTCTTAGATGAAGATCATATCATATTTTAAGACAAATTTGTACATAAATGCTGGTAATTCTGAAGGGTTCACTTACTTTTCCTTGCCACTGTACACACACACACACACATATATATATATATATATATATATATATATATATATATATATATATACACACACCCATATACTAGTACTGATGGTAATTAGTGTGCTTTTAGAAAAGTCTAATGAAACAGCTATTTGTTTGCTTTAGGAGTATTATAAAGACCATTATTTGAATTACTCAATACAGGTAATATAATCATTAGACAATGACTGAAAATGTCTCAAACTAAGGAAAAAAACATGGTGGATATCAACATGGCCAGGCTGGGGAAGAAAAGCAGCCCTGGCACTTTAAGGCCAATGACCGCTAAATGACGTATGTGCACCCACCACCTGGACACTCACAGACACTCGTTTACACTTTTATACTTTCACAGTGTGCTGTCTTGTTTAAAGAACTAGCAGCCACACAATGCCAAACACTGAAGGACCAGATATGCCGCTGGCAGTATCAGCTGCAGCAATTTGGGCATTGGGTTGGATATTCATCAGCAAGTTTTAGTAATATTAAATGGAGATACTTGAACAATGTAACAATACAAGGGGTAAAACAAGATGAATACTTTGGACTCAACACATTTCAAGACTATCATCAAATTACATTTTATCAATAAATAAGTAAATCATAATTTGTTGCATCCTTATTCTTGTTCCATGGTAAATCCCATTTATAGCATGTTTACCAATCAGAGCCTAGCTTTGATACCTTGTTCAAAAAAGCCATATTTCTCTTTTTGGATTATGTTGCCATTGTCCTAACAAGGCAAGAGTAAATAAATTCCAAACAAATACATTATTTTAACTATGATGAGTTAAATGTGGGACACTACAGTTGGTGTAATGGTTTAATGACCTATTAGCCACATACACAAAGCTGTAATATCAGCTGTCTAAGGAAGTATCCTGTGTGTTAATCATGAAGGTGGGTTTAGAGGCATCAGAACTTACTCATGAAACACTCCCTTGGGAGTCGTACTGACACCGGGTGACATTGGTTCTGGATAGATATCCATCCCTTTTTGTTCCAACCCTGGTTCAACTTTTATTGTTCTTATGAGTGGTGATTTTTCATAGGACTCTGTTACAGGCACTATAAAATAAAACAAGATAATATAAATAAACCACAATACTGACATAGCATAAAAAATAGCCACGCTCATTAACATAAAGCCAACTCCTTAAAACGCTTACACCTAAAAAACCTTTGGGGTGTGTATAGCAACTCTTTTACTAGGAGAGTAACCAACAAAAAATGTCACTGTTTTGCATTTCTTGATAATTATAGAGCTAAAATGCATCACTTGAAATATTTTTATAGCATTGTGGCAAACATGGTGACTCAGGTCGCAAAACAGCTGGAGATAACTTATTGTGCCCCCTCAATTTAAAGCACTTTACCAGAACAATTTTACAGGGAGAAAACACACATGTAATAAAAACCCCATAGATGAAAGACAAAAAAAAAAGATACAAAGTGAATATCCCAGAAATGGAGGACACGTGTCAAATGCCAGGGAGCAAGGATTATAATTGAGAACTATATAAATATGCTTGGGATAGACCATGGGTAAAGCTCCCGATAGCTAGAACCAAACTCATTAAGTAAGAAGAATATAGTATACATTAACCATTTATATCAATGACAATTACACAGGCTAGCATCATTAAGATCCTTTGATGTCCTTCCAGTGAGAGTTATATATCGCTTTGGCTTACTATTGGGCTCTCCTGAGGGTGTCAGCAGGTCGACTGTAGGTTATGCCCTTAAGGAGATGGGGATGCGTAAAATGGAGATTTATGCCAGAATCCACACAACATGCTTGGTACTTACATAATATATATATATATATAGTATACTCACTGTGTTTATTGCTTGGATTCTCCAGCTCATCTGATAGAACAGCAGATACCATGATTTGTTGCTGAAGATGTGGAGAGTACATGAAGGGGACAGGTTGTACCACCACTGGTTGTAGGAGAGGTAAAAGTCCAGGGTTCCTATACCCATTTTGTGGAAAGGCAGGTAGTATTGGGTTAATTGTCAATGGCAATGGCATTGTGAATGGAGGCACAGCAGGTGGTGACGGGGTTAACTTTTTCATGGGTGGACTGGGCGAAGGCATGTACAAGCTTGGGGAGCCTCTTCTCTTTGGAGACTGGTATTTTATAGGAGATAGTGAGCTTCCATCTGAAGAAGGAGAGTTCCTTTTGTTTGTAGTGAGATCAACAGGCTCCATTTGAAATCCAGACAGTGCTTCTGGGCTATGGTAAAATTTACTGTGCAGCATGCTTGGCGGGTGATAAATGAATCTGTATTTGTTTGCGTCTATGTAGCTGGGTTGATACGACTACGGAAGAAAGATAAAATAACTCACTACTGGACCAGAGGAATGAAAATTCAAACAGTACACTTGACATGCCATGCTCTCTCTTGTTTTTTTCCACGTCCAAAGTACATAAACTATAGACACTCTTTTTAAACATTTCAAATCTCAGTGTTTTCTTCCCCTTGCATTTCTCATACAGGGGTTTAACATGTTAATTCGAAATGCAGCTGTAGGAGTCTGGCTTTTAATGTTTTAAAGTTCTAAAAAAACGTGGAGTTCAGCCAATAGGAGAGGAACAGAACGGTGATACTAAATCCCATTGGCTGCAGACGGATGAGCCATTTCCCCACCAACCCAACGTTGACCTTGCCACATTCCCAAGTGCATTTATGACCATGTAAACTTCATTCCCTTATTGACTCTTTCATGCACACAACAAAATACATTTTCTGTCATCATTTTCACTTAGTAGAATTCCATAATGATTTCATCCAAAAACATAGCATGAGGTCTGAGCATTCTTTTTAGGGTTCAAACCTTCCTCCTACATAAACAAACTTGGTCTGCAACCTCCGCCAGCCAAATGGAAGCTGTGAAGAAAGATTTCATAGGACTTTTTTGTGTGCCAAGCATGGGTAATAATTTAAACAACTGCTCCAAGTTCAGTAATTTTCTCTGCCAAGAAACCACAATGACTTTTCCTTTCAAAGCATCCTTCTCCTAAACCAAGGGTGGAGACATCACTTCCAGTAACGAAGCTTAGTCTCTCAACACAGACCATGATTCAAGTTAATGAAATCACCATCATTGCACGTTCCTTTATTGTCTGCAAGAGGACATGAATAAGCCATGGCATTAAAATACGCAGCGTAATCATTTGTCTTAAAGCCCACACCACGCTAATCCACACTGTTGTGACAATTACTGTAGATTTGTAATCCGACGCGACGGTAGGGATGAAAGAGTGATAGGAAGAACAGATGGCAAAGCAAGTCTATTCAGAAAACACAGAAGAATATGTTCTGCGGAGCTGAAGCCTGCCAAAGTCTATGGTGTGGCTCTTGGCACAGCTTGGTATGCGACTAGATTTCATAAAGCAATTGCTGAATCAAATATATCACCATGGAAACAATCATTATTTCACCACAACTTTTCATCTTCTGGGAGAACTGCGTTCAAACAACAAAAGTCCTAACTTGTTCTGGGATATTAGTCGTGCGTATATATATATATATATATATATATATATATATAAAGTATGGTTACTGGTGCTGCTCTTTGTTGGCAGTGGCACAGGGTGGTGACTTCACTTGCACAGTTTGCTTAAAAGAACTATTAAAAATTATAGCTGATTCGAGGAAATCTGGTTTTCCATTCAAAATAAACTTGGAATATACGTTTCAGAAGGCATTGGAACACGTCTTTAAATAACAGTGCTGACCCCACACCTCCGTTACCCTTGGCAAAGAATTCTGTGAAAAAACAACACAAAGTACAACCCCCCCACTTTTAGTATCACTTTTCTTTAATTATTACCACATTTAATTCTTGACTGCCAGAAAAGAGAAATTCAAAGTAGCTGCGGGGCTAGAAGTGGTCCCAAAAACATAAAAGTGCCGTACAAAAGCACACAGCATAAGAACAGGTCACAATAGACAGTATTTAGGATCGTCCTCATTCTCCACATCCTAAAAAATGCAAAAGCAGTTCATGTGTAAATGGATACACATTTTATTTTGTACTTGCTATAAGCTGATTTTCCACATGTACGATTAGAAATGATTTCCCTGACATTTGCAAATACTTTAAACCATGAGCACATAACCTTCACATCATAACCGCAAACTCAAAAGGCTGAACTTTTGGTAGAAAGGCAAAATCATAAAAAAATACAAATGACATCATGCTGTGACTTTTATTACATGACTCTTATAATATTAGCGTATGGGACGCAAAGAAGGTCTCTTGCATTAGAGAGCTACCTTTCAATGAAGATGTAATATTTTTTGAGACACTTTTGGGGACAAAAGTGGGATTCTACTAGGTGTATTGAAGTAAAATTAGTTCTTCTGATTCCTCTGTTCTGGTTAATTGTCATTAGCCAACAACAGCAGATATTTAATAGTTTCGCTATCACCTTAATACGTTTTAATGGTAGGTTGCATGGTGTGTACATTGTGAAAAGAGGAGATGATGACTGGGTAACATTTGGAGGCACCATCAGAAGAATTAGTCTTTGGACTAATAGTGCAGTATACCCAGCGCTGAGTATCTTATTGAGTACAGCACCAAGGTATGATGTCATATCAGTAGAATGCAAGGCAGCTGTGAAGGTACATGCATCCACTGCTGCTCTGGGACAGGCCTAGGGGACATCTGTCAAATACACCACTGATGCTCATTTGTATTTTCTTCTTTTTCTGTCACTTTTCCATAACCCAACATTTTTTAGTTTTATACACTAAATAACCCTATGGATTGAAGTCTACACAGTAACATATGCCATATATATATATATATATATATATATATTTAAAAAATAAATGTTGTTATGTGTATACCACAGGGGCAGCTATACTTTGTGTTCTTAGGATTTGCATTATTCTTCACCATTTAGCTATCATTAAGTTGCTGATTGTTCATCTTCGGCATAGGCAACAATAGTAAGAGGACAAGAGAATAGACATAATTTTAAGACAGGAGAATAACAAGAATTCCTTGATAGAGTTAGTCAATTGCCCATCAGATTTCTGCAATTAAGTTAATTTTAATTTAAAGAGGACAGTGGGAAATATCTTATTAGTGTGTCACAAAGAGCATTTATATACATATATATATATATACATACATACATATATATATATATATATATATATATATATATATATATATGCAGTGTAGTTACCAATAGTTACACATTGTGAATTCTGCTACACATTCTGCAACTGTGTTAAAAGGCTACAGTATCACATTACTTTATTTACTGGAGTAGCCCTAGTATTCTTTATAGCCATAAAATGCTAGTCTGCAATGTTCCCCATAACATTAAAATTACATAAAACGTGGTTTTATCACACTTTCATTACACGCTCTGTTTAGTTAAGTAAGATATGGCTGTTGAAAACAGAGTGGGTAAAAATAATTATTTTTTTATATTATTATATTGCCTCAATAAAAGTGCTCTAAACTCAAGGGTGTATATATTCTGGTTTTCCTGGAAACCTGATCTCATCAGGCAACTATTCTGCTGTCTGATGGCCTGTGAGGGATAATGTATTTTTTGAGCCTTTTCTCTCCTTTTTTCACAACAGTGTTTATACAGAGTGATAAACTGTGGACATATGGCTTGAAACTTAGGAATCTGGCACACGGAGGGAAATCTACGCCTTATTTTTACATAACCAGCTTTTACTGCGGCGGCTTTCTATTACAAGATCCATGCCAGGGCTGTGCTGAAGGCATCTCAGAAGGGTTTAGTAATTAAGACCTTGTGCTTCTTCAGTGACCTCCAAGTTAAATTGCTGTCACTGTAAGTAACCGGCGTAGGGCTGCCAAATAAAGGTTCTGCGTTGTGTGCCTATTGAAAAGGACTGTGTTTCTTTTAGAGGCAGACAGCTTTACTCTTGATCTCATGTTTCAGGCATTGAGAGCATGTCTGGCTACTAATCTATGTAAGGGGTTTAGCGACTTCCGGGTCAGTCTCCTGCCTCAGTCTCCACACCTTCTGCATCCTGACTTCACCAGACTTTACATGAAAACTTCAAAGCCTTAACTTCTTTGTGCTTCTGCAACGATTGCTAGTTTCCTGGCACAGTTGTGCTTGCAATATTTGGCTAGGGTGGCAAAGCAGGGTTTCCATGACCTCATAGATATACAATATATATATATTTTTCCTGTTGAGAGAGCTTCTACAGCTACACCCACTGACAGCGTCTACGGTTCCATTAAAAAATAAAAGCATTATATGCCTTGATAGTAGAGTCTGCATTTCATAACTATAACTGATATTTTAACAAAAACTGTCTGGACAAATGGGATACCGGAAAACTATGGATTTACAAAAAAGAAGATGTCTGTTTATAAGGAAATCAGATTCAGAAGGGAATCCAAAATCAGCGCCAAGCTTTTGCCAAGCCACCAAACTGGCAAAAATGGCATTTATAATTTATTATTTTATAATTTATGGCCAAACCATTCTTTTTAAAGGTTTTCTAACACATATAAAAATACTCAGCTTAATGACAACCTGATTATGTATATATTTATTGTTTTCATCCTCCTGGACATAACAAAAACCAAACTCTTTCTTCTTAACTGAACCGGTTTCTTTGCACTGATCCAATGGTCCTGGTCCTATAACTGGATGAGCCAGGTTTTTGAGAAAGGCAAAATTTTCTCATATACTAATTTGCGGGCAAACGCTTTCCATGTTCACGGTGCGCATACCGAGGCATAGAGAGGAAAGTTTGTTGAATGAAGCTAAGATACCGTATACAGTTTGTTAACGCTAGTATAATAGGCACTCTTTGAGCTTCACAACAGAAGGCAATGTAGGAATGCTAACAATCCAAAGAAAATACGAAAAGAAATACATTCCAACTAAGATAACGCAATACAATATGTGTAAGCAAATACACAAATATTGCAGTTATCAACTAAAGATGTAATAAATAAAGTCTTTCGGAGATTGACAAGTTGTATGCATCAGGATAAAGAAAAGGAGGTTCTGGAAGTTCCCGTAAATTCAAGTTTAACATATGTTTACAATTGCAGTGGTGTTGTACATGTGCAGACGATTAGACATAGCTAATTCCTGCTACATCTGAGCTCATAGTGGCTGGACACCTAGCAAAGCACACACCGATTCCACGGTAGATTGGGGTGTCTACAGAAACATGAGCCTCTCAGAGCCTTAATAGAATTAAAGAAACTTTAGAACTTTCATAAACATACATTTATTTCTCTCTAAGGGATAAATGTTTCTATTCGCAACCTGCAAAAGCAATTATTGAGGTAATGAAGGAGCCCTGAGTGTCCGTATCCTGCATGAGGGACGATTGCATCCGGCTTATAAGACGCCGGTCTGTATGCGTGTAGCACATTGGGAGTACTGCTACTCCATAATCTCGCCAGATAAGTGTGTCTTATTTAGGCATAGTTCTTCACCTTCCTCTTAGTTCTTGTAAAACAAACGAGAGTGATGATGCTGCCAACAGTGGAAATAGAACGAGACAAAGAAGGAGGAATAAGGACTGTTGCGAGACAGGCTCCTACCAGCCTACCTTCTTGTTTATATACATTTATGCTCCTGGTGTGTCTCGATGTCTAACAGCTGCCACCAGACACTCTAAGGGCTACAGATCAAGGCAGTGTTAAAAAAAAGGTGGAGTGGTTAAGAGAAAAAGAAAAAGCGTAAAGTGGAAACAAAACCATTTTGTAGACTGAGAGAGGAGGCAAAATTGCACGGACAGAATTAGGGAGGTGGGAAAGAGAGATATATACAACCGAAGAACTCGTCAACAACGGAATGTCTTGTGGCTCCACTATGTATGATTTAACCAAGGTTGGAATTAGTTCATAAACACTTTGCAAAGGGGTTTGTTACTGTACATCTTACGTTCAATTACTTGAATTAGTATTCACACATCGAACATATAAATACAGTACAGATGCCTTTAAAATTTACAAGGAGAGTGGGTCCTATAAAATCCCCCAGCTTTTTTAATGACCTACTTTGAAATACAATTTGGCACCAGGATGGACCATGTAAAAAGATGTAGAATCAACACCACACATGCTAAGTTGCTTAAGTATAATAAACTGTGGTTGGTTACGGCACAGACAGTTTCACCCTCACTCCTTCCAGACTAACCTTGAAATCTGAATTATTAACATGTCTACTTTGCTGCGACATAGTAAACTGGGAAATTATTTTCACACCCCAACGTGTGAATCCTTTGTCAAAAGAAATCTATAGATGTCGACCTGTGCAATTGTATTGCACGTTTACACATATGAAGCATGTTCCGGCTATCTATAATCATGGTTCCTGACTCTACGGCATGGTGCAGAACTGCCACTGTGATTCCAGTCCCTGCTATAGGCATGGCTTACTGACTGTCTTTGCTGCATCCTTCTGGTTGTGAATGGTGATCTGTGATCAGACTAACTTTCTGACCAAAACCTGGCTGTAGTCAACATTAACTTACACCATCCTACAGGCACAACCACCTTTACAAGATACAAAATGCTTGTCCCCCTTATCTCCAGATATTCTAAATGTAGAACCTTCGAGGCGGGAGGAGGAACTGGTTACAATGACCGGGCTAACTTCTACAAATGTACATGTCTGACATACGTGTTTTTTCCACCTTAATGTTTAACAGCATAAAACATTTTATGTGATTGATGGCACAAAATGCAACAAAACATTTTAGGGATGCTTATTTTTGCTGACACAGCAGTATAGTCATTCCATTCCTATAACATTACATACAGATCTTACATTCAAACCTTCAGTAGTCACAGCTGGAAATCAGCCACCTTTAGCGGCCTGTTAGCTAATACTTAGGTTTGTGGTTAAATATTTTCAGCATGACATCCAGAAGTTTATTACCAAAAAAAGGGCTATGTTAAAATAAGATTCAAAATGTAAGAATAATATCTGAAATGGAGGAAAACTGGAGTAATGTTTTGGAACACATAGCATAAAAAAGTGACTTAAACTGTAATATTGCCATTACCCTTTTTATTATTTAGTGTGGCACTAGAATGCTCAATCTTTAGTAACCTAGTTGGTCAATATAATTTTTACTTGGTATACAACTTATTTTCGTTGTCCTTGACTATTAATTGCTCATACGATGCCAGTCCAGTAAACTTATAACAAAGCAAAATACTTATTTTTAATCAATCCATTTAAATTACAAGGTTAAAAGACCTCTCTAAGGCTAGGTTTCCACTTGTTTTTTTTTAGCTAAAAACGCCCATAAAAACGCCAATAGCGCCACCTGGCGTTTTTTTAGTGAAAAAACGCAGCAGCCAGATGTTAGCTGTTCTTCAATAGGAAATCGCAGAATGCCATATCCACTTGGCGTTTTTTTGTTTGGCGTTTTTTTCAGTCCTCTTTGGCGTTTTTCTGCTTTTTTGGGCTCTGTGGCAGTTTTTCAGAATCGCAGCATGTTGACACTCTGGCCATGAAAAAGCCATGTGGGTTTATTGCCTTGGCGTTTTTTATGGCGTTTTTTCCACAGTTACAATGCAGAGGATGGACCCGGTATCTGTGTGTCCTACGAGAAATAGGCTGGAAACAAACAGTTTCACACAAAACAAAGTTCATATTGAATTCTACACCATTTGGAACAAACATGCCATTACAAACAAACATATGCGACGCATCAACTGGATCCTGCGTGCCAAAAGCAACAGCAAACAATTTGCACCATCATTTGGGGCCTTCTAACTTCTAACTTGTAAAGGCTGAAAAAAACTGCCTAAGGTCAAAAAAAGCAATTTCCACAGAAAGGCTAAAACGCCAGAAAAAACTCCAGAAAAAAACGCCAAAACGCAGAAAAATGCAGTGGCAGTTTTCTTGGCGTTTTTCATCAAGAAAAAAAACGCAGGACAAAAACCCAAGTGGAAACCTAGCCTTATAATGACATCTAAAAGTGAGATCTGCAGTAATGTTACTACAAAAATGGATATATCTTTTAACTAAAATGAATTAAAACATAACCCACCAATACTAAAAACATAAAGCTAATAAGGGACTTCCGTCTTTATAAGCAAAAAAAATATATTGAAGGTTGGTAATATTATTAAAGTGATCTCGGCACAAGGATTATACTATCACTATTTCATGCAGCGTGCATTTGTTTATTAATGACAAAATAGATATGCGTCATGTTAAGTAAAAAATGGGCCGAGAGAAAAAGCAAATGAGTCTCTAGTTGAAGTTGATACCATTTATTTTGCCAACATACAAAAAGATGTTAAGATACACAAGGATTTTGAAACCTCAGAAGCCTCCTCTTTAGATTTAAGGAGAAATTTTAACAGATATTCTGTTGATTTGTTGATTAGGGTTGGGTTAGGATCCGTGTCGTAACGCACACATCACTTACCATAGATACAGGCTCCAGGGCCTCTTGCTTGATTGGAACTGGGTCAAACATCAGCATTATTGCATTAAGACCTCTTGTAGATGCTCTGAGCTAAAATACATAAACCAGACAGAATAATCATTATCTGTGCATTTCAGAACATGCTTCGGGAAATAGACACAGATTAATTCACGTACATGATACGCTGTATACATTAATAAAACAGGTAACAGGTGTGCATTTTGGCTTCCATTATTATATTATATATACACACACACACAGACATTGTGCATCTAACCAAAACAAAAATATTACTAATAATACAAATAATAATGACGAATATCACTACTTCCAAGGAAAGGTAATATATAATTTCAAACAATGGGGAATACGGGTACTGCAAGAAATGAATTGAATTTATTTGCTCAATGATTTCATATTACCGGCCAGTAGGTGGCATTGCTTTGATAAGGAAAATAAACTTGTATTATCACACAATGACTGCCTGTAAGCCTTCTTTGTATAGAGTAGCAGAAGACTATCCATGTGATGCAATAAAAAAAAGTTTTATTTCTAGACAAGTTACGATATAAAAGCGTTCTTCTATGATCCAGTGTAAAGTGTGAGCAAACAGTAACATAATATTTTAGGTTGAAAAAAAGATACAAGTCCATCAGGTCCAACCTTCCTGTCACTTGTAAGAATAATTTGTTAAAATAATAATAAATATAGTTTGCTACATTATAAAACATTATACATTTAATAAGCCTATGTAATTATGTCCTCCAGATTGTAAGCTCGTTTGAGCAGGGCCCTCCTCACCTGTTGTCTCTGTTAGTCAATTTGTTATATTACATACTACTTGTTATGTCCTGCCTACCCATTGTACAGCGCTACGGAATTTGATAGCGCTATATAAAACAATAAATAATAATAATAATAATTATAGAGTAAAAGACATGTGTTTATTAAAAGCCCACTTTAAGCAGATAACAAGGGAAAAGTAATCTTAACGTGTCATGATCTGCATTATTATTCCTCCTCATTAAGTCTCACCTATAGTTTGGCTGCTGATTGTTCTTGAAAAGTTCTATGTAGTTTTAATAAACAGGCTGGTTAATACGGACTTTTAAGTGGTTTGGCCTTTAAATGAATAACCCTAATCCTCCAGCTCGGAGCTGCATTACCACTCCTTGGCATTCATGTAGGTGAATGGCTTTGTCCTCTGTGCCAGCACTGGTGCTTACCAATGGCTGGAGAAGTCTACGTCTGTCGTGCATCATGTAGGCTCTTCTCATTATTGGACGTTTGAAAGCTGCCCATTCAGCCTTTACTTTCTCACCGCTGTCGTTACGTTTAACCCTCTGACTCCAAGACTATCGTGTCATGAAGTGCCTTTTGTTGACATTCATACATGTTGGAAAATATGCAATACAGGCACATTATGACAATGGCTTAAAAGTAAGCTCAGTCTACACAAAGGCTACCTTTCCGATGTAGCTGCTACATGTATGCTGGCATAGCATTTCTATACCATGTGTTTTATGGTATTTTTCTAATGCTGGAGATTTTTACCCATTGGCTTCTTTTATATGAAGTGAAAAATTGCTTGCAATTGTATACAAACCGTTAACATCTCACGTTTTGCCATTTTCAATAAAAAAAAGAATAGAAAATGATTAATTTTCTAACAATCTGATCTGGTGTATAAGGAATAACATTTTCGACTACCTGTAGAAAAGAGCCCCCACTCCAAATAGCTACAGCCATGCAAACGTCAGAGACTATTCATGTTTTTCTTAAAGGTTTAAAATATTTATATACCGTATTTTTCGCTCCATAAGACGCAGTTTTTTTCCTCCCAAAGTAGGATGAAAAATCAGCCGCGTCTTATGGAGCGAAGATGCAGGCAGGGAGGGGGGGGGGGGGCAACGATATACCGTATTGGCTCGAATATAGGCCGCACTTTTTTCCCCCACTTTAAGTCTTTAAAGTGGGGGTGCGGCCTATATTCGGGGTCTAGCGCCCGACGCCCGGGACATGCAGTCCCGGGCGCCGGGCAGGCAGCGGGGTTAGGATACAGATCCCCCGCAGCGGTGCAGGGGACCCGTATCCTACTCTCCGATACGCTCAGACAGCCTCCCCTGCCGGCACTTCCCACGGGGGGGGGGGTGCCGGCACGGGAGGTTGTCTAAGCGCATCGTGCAGATGCGTTTTACCTCTGCACCCCCCGCGGACTTACCGGAGCAGACTCCCGGGTGTCTTGCGGGGTCGGCGGGGGACGTCTACGCAATACAACTTCCGGTGCCGGATGTGCCGCACCGGAAGTTGTATTGCGTAGATGTCCCCCGCCGGCCCCGCAAGACACCCGGGAGTCTGCTCCGGTAAGTTGGGGAGGGGGGGGCAGAGGGGGACAGTGGCAGCGTATCTCGGGGAGGGAGGACAGTGGCAGCGTATCTCGGGGAGGGAGGACAGTGGCAGCGTATCTCGGGGAGGGAGGACAGTGGCAGCGTATCTCGGGGAGGGAGGACAGTGGCAGCGTATCTCGGGGAGGGAGGACAGTGGTAGCATATCTCGGGGAGGGAGGACAGTGGCAGCGTATCTCGGGGAGGGAGGACAGTGGCAGCGTATCTCGGGGAGGGAGGACAGTGGCAGCATATCTCGGGGGGCGGGGGGGGCAGAGTGGCAGTATGTTTTTTGGTGCTTTTTTAAAGAAAAAAACTTTTTCTTTAAAAAAGCACCAAACTTTTAGGGTGCGGCCTATATACGGGGGCGGCCTATATCCGAGCCAATACGGTACTCACCAAAAGTGTCCCGGACAGTCTCTGTCTCGCTTCGCCGTCCAGGGGAGGTCTTCATCTGGAGACCGCCGCCTCTGTCGCCGCCTCTCCTCTTCTCTGGTCCGTTGCGACGGCTAAGGGCGGACTGGATGGAGAGGACGGGGGGATTTGACGCAAGCGCCGTGTCACGTATGGCGCCGGCGCATGCGCAGTACGGCGCTTGTAGTCCAACTACACTTCCCATCATGCCTGACCAGCTTTTTTCTGTGCAGGCATGACGGGAGGATGATGTCCTTTTTTTATAGCCCATTTTTTAGCTCAAAATATTTTTTCCTTTTTTTCTCCTCTAAAATCTAGGTGCGTCTTATCAGCAGGTGCGTCTTATAGAGCGAAAAATACGGTATATATATATATATATATATATATATATATATATATATATATATATATATATATATATATATATATTTCAGCAGACATGGAACAGAGACAAATAGTACTCTTTTCAGCACGGCTGTGGAAAATAGCAGGTCAATCATGGCCAACAAAATACTTGGGGTTGTTCCATTTAGAAAAAAATATTAATCAAACTTTAGTAGATCTGTCATTTTATTCTTTCCCCTGAAGGTTTAAGCACATAACAACAATACAGAAACAACTTCTTTTTAAGATCAAAAAATAAATGATGAAAAAACTTGGGATTGTAAATTAAACTTTAATATGACTGATGTTTCTAATGCTGAACTTAATCACAAAAGTTTCTAATTCAGCAGTAGTAGGTACAGCACCGTGTTATATTACAGTTGTTACGTACTGGCATAGAAACCTTGGAAAGCTACAGCCCCAAAGAAGAAGTTGGATAGAATGGATTCCAGACAAACAAAATAAACCAAAACATTTCTTGAGTGGGGTAAATCCAGCCTTTTGTTTACCGTGGATATGAAACATACCCTGCATACCCAAATACCAGAGAAGCCAAATCATAAACGATCCATACAAAAACAGCAATAAATTTAGTTCTGTTTTTATAGGTGCCATATAAATGAAACAATGCCAAGACATAATATCCTGTGCCAGCCATTGCTGGGCTGCTTACGGGTGCCGGCCTGACACTGTGCATGCCATAGGGTGCAGGAAAGCATGTAAGCAGGGTGGGGTAACATGGGCAGGGGACATGGGGCGTTATGTCGATAGTAGGGGACCCATGATTTTGGCAATTTCTATATTAATTTGTTACAAAGCATGTGTAGGATAATGGTCAACATATAGTTAAATAATGTGTACCTTGCCTCCTCTTGATAAAAAAATGTATGTTCTGTAATAACACTGTATATTACATATATATATATATATATATATATATATATATATATATAATATGTGTAAGCATGTAGGGTATCTGTCATTTAAAAGGCAAACTAGGCTGCCATTTTTGCATCACACCCACAAATGATTAATTTAAAAATATAACTCAAATAACTATTGTCATACTTTTAATGGCATAAGAGTGGGCTGTACTTTGCGTCTTCCTTGTTGTACTCTGGAGCTAAAAGAAGTTAACCCTTTAGGGGTTATTTTCCAAATTAAGAGCAAGTCCGAACACGACGGATACTTTCCGAAATTCTAATAAATACCCACAACATCTGTGTTAACATTCAGAAAATGTTTCTGTATAGGATATTCCTAAATAACCTTCATTTAATGCTCATTTACTTTCTTCCTTCTACCAACAAGACGGCTGTGACTATTGGGGATTGCCAGATGTTGGCGTGTGGGGGCTGTGGGATCGTGCAGCGCTGAGAACACAAACCTTGAAGATCAACAATGAAAAAAAAAAGGAAGGAAAAAAAGAGTCCCTGTTCTGACCTTTCTATGGCACTTCCTGTGATGGAAGCTTTAGAGACTTAACTACCTCCAGCCCAGGGAGGTCTGTAAATCATCAGAAAGCACTGTTGGACCCTCTGGAGCTGAGGGGTTTAAGGTACTTACAATGTAGTGAAACAATAGGCCGGGTTAAGTTTTCACTCCACGTGAGTGCAATATAAATGACATCATTCTGCACAGAGTGAATGCCAATGAATAGTAGAGCAGATAGGGAGGTGCAGATACTGGGAGAATAGCTATTCTGTCTCGATTAAAGTCACAGGCCAAACGATAAAGAAATCATAAAAAAACATTAGTCACTGCTTAATGATAAAGTGTGAGTTATGATACAAACTCCCTGTGTTATATATATACCGATATTTTACTATCTCTAGTTACCTTGGTGTATGTGTCAGACTGAATTTACTACATTGTAGTGAAGCAACGTAAAATTGAAATTACTGCAAAACAGTGTTTTTAAAGGTTTCTTCCTACCAAATACCACCGGTAACATACTCTTTCCATCTTATTCAACACATTTTTCCTATAAATTACCATAAATTGGTGGCAAAGTGCTTTCTTGGTAATCTGAAAAGTAACTCATAGGTACACATTTCATGGAGCTAAACAAGGCTGGATGCATGGTTCCAAATTCCAAGGACATTTTTCTCAATAATCACCAACCTGGTAGAAAATACTGTATAAGTGGTATCCCTTCAGAGGCACAGAACTGATGTACCAATTAAACTACCATTATTAAGGTTGTCGTGATGACCTTGCATCCCATCCAAAATAGAAGAAAAATGTGAGATGCATGAGCAATTCTATGGTGGCTATGTGTTCGGCAGCCAAAGAGACACTTTTTGATGTCCCTTTAAGCAACTGATAATTGTGTCTATTGAGAAACAGGAACTCAAGATTACGCACACATCTAATAAACAAATACACATCTCTCTGTGTTTCTTTCCAATCGGCCATGCAATTAAGCTATCTAACCAAGTCTATTGAACTTCTGCCAGGGCTGGTCAACTTGACCAAACAGGACATGCTTTGATAAGGAACACTGTTCACACCCTTTGGGAGGACAAGAAGAGCAATTGATTATTTTTTATGCAAATAAGGACAGGTGCAAAGGTATAACTCTGGGAAAATCCCAGTAAGTTTCCACTGTTTAGGGAATGCTTCTGCTCTATGCTTCATTTTCAGCGAGTTAAACCTTATCAATAATACATTCATGCATTGTGGGTGATTTGTAGAAAACACAATCCACACAAATACACTTAAATACCGACACAAGTCTACTCCATATACACAAAAGTTAAAGGGACACTTCAGCCATATATTGACTTTAATACTTAGGATATCTTTTAATTTTCATGTACTCCCCCTTGTGCAGATTCCCCTCATATGCATTTCCTTTGGATTTCTTTTACCCTACCTCCCAACTCCTTGGATTGCTGGATACTTGGTTGACTGAACACATCTCCTGCTGCCTGTGACCACGTGGTATACTGCAATCTACAGAATCACACCATGCATTGGCATCAAAGTGCATATGGTGGCTGGAGTATTCGTTCCAGAAAGTGGAAATTATGTTCATGGATTGTGAGGTCTGTTTGTCATTATCAATGACAGAGGTGATCGGAGTGGTAAATATGGAAAATTTCAGCCATAAAAAATTAGCTTTTGTTGTGTTTCGTTAGCCCGTTGTACAGCACTGCAGAATATGATGGTGCTACATAAGTCAATAAATTATAATAAGAATTGAGTGGTATATATTCACTGCTAATTCACTACGATATATGATTTTTTGATCATTCTATTCAATGCCCAACATGACAGCATTACTGATGGGTTTACAGAGGATTAATTTGCTCCTTTGCCAGGTGGTCCATGACGGCTATTAGCTTCAATAATCACTCACAGCCCTACCTAATGAAGAGCCGTACATATAAGTGCTAATACTACTACTACTAATCATTTATTAACGTGCATTTGGGTTTGGTAGATGCACTCTTGTACCTGTGTCTTGGGTAACACTGCTGCTAGCTTTGGTCTTGCTCAGCAACAGGTATCCCCTGGGCCTCCTTTTGTTGTGGACTATAACTCCCAGTAGTCTAAGTCAGATGTAGCCAGGAGCTGAACTTGTGGATTAATAATCAGCTGAGGAAATATATACTGATCAGACTTTCTTTATAGCTTGTTCTGTTGTGGCGTAAGCCAACATTAATTTGGTGATACATCCAGTATTATTACATAGTACATTCTGGGTTTAAGCTGCTCTCCTCATCCATGGTTTGATTATTTCCACTGATTGGTTACTTGAAGGAGCCAATCAGTGGCAGGAAAGCGTTCATAATGAAACAAATGGAGCGCTTTCCACACATGGGAGTTTGAATACACCCCCACCCATAGTGTTCACCGAGCCAGCATTGGCGCTGACCGGCGGCAAGTGTATCACATGCAAGGAGATGTGTTTGGCTGGTAACTAGGGGCAAATGCATTAAAGTGCATATGATGGCTGGAGTGTTAAACATACATGCCAATACATGCCTCCAGATGTGTTACCTGCAGAGATTGCAGGGACACGGTTTGCTTTTCATATCTGGAGAGTGGTTACTAAATTCTTATTATTAAAAGAAGAAACCATTAAAATGTATTGCTTGTCTTTGTGTTTGCAAATGTTTGAAACACAGTATTACTAACAAATTGTAACACTTAAAAACTTGTTTTGCTGCATTACACAAAGCAACTAATAACATATTGGTATAAATACACTGAACGACCACAAGCCAAACCGGCTTAGAGCAGCTGTAAGCACATCATACTAGATATTCCTGCAGCTGTGGTGCCATTGGCCACCTAATTACCCCAGTGCTTAAATATGCTATTTTAATTAGACCCAATATCAATTATACTCTTTGGTATGCTACGCAAAAAAACATTACAAGATATGCCATTTTAGTCTTTAAAGTTTAATCACAAAAAACGGAAACTTGTTTTTTCATTTTGCATAGCAACCTATCAGCACCTGCATTTGTGTCATATGACAATCAGGTGTTCCCAACAAAAATTAGAAATAAGGAAAAATTTTACATGATGGGAAGGCTTAGGATATTAAACACTAGGTGAGAAGTTTCTAAAGGTTCATTTAGTAGTTAAATTTAGCAAAGTAAGTAGAACCTGAAACTGCAGCTTTAAAGTAGCTTGCTTCACATGACTTTAGATTACACACTGATCTCGAGTGGCAGTGGGAGATTTAAGTGTAGTATAAAAATAGCCACTAGACCCAGGAGCTAGCACTGCAAGGGTCGTCTTAGACCTTTCTTCCGCATCAGTAAATGTTCTCACCTGTTTTCCCAGTGGGGTTCTCTTTTAACAAAAGCCAGTCTCACACTAGTACTCCTATACGCTGCCAGACATCAAGGGAAAGGGAGGGCAGGCAGCAGAGAAATTGGAAGGGTCCCCTCCCTTAGACAATACCATCCCTTATCAGGGCTGGCTGCTGTCTGGTTTCCTGTCTCAAGCTTCTGTATTACTAGTTTGGACAAGTGAATGGTAGGTTAGTAAAAAGGAACAAAGTAGATATCAGATCCCAGTGCAGAAAAATATGCAGACAAGTTCCCTCCTCCAAGGCAAACTATACTGACTTGAGAAACAAGGGGCTCTCTTGTCTATGGGGACAGCACCGGAAAACGCTCCCTAGCACGTTTGAATACGTGTCCTGGAAAAATTAAGGTTCAGACCAGTGCTAGAAAACAAGAATAGTAAAAAAAAAAAAAAAAAAAAAAAGGTACAGCTGGCTGATTTCACGCCAGATGGATCTGGCGCTTGTTCCCTCCTGCCAATCATTGCTCATTTTCAGGAATTCTGATGAAATTCTCTGCGGTTTCAAGCCTATGAAGAGAGCACAATGGGGGTCGCAGAGACAAACAAAGTTTAAAGACAGTGACACTGTGTCCTGCAGAGCTACAGAGCGTCTCCTGAAGGCTGCCTAAGCTATTTCTTCTTTCATAGACTTTGGCTTATTCTGCATGTTATAAAAGCTGCAACAATACATAAAGTTGCTCAATCTGTTTCTGTCCAACGTTGGTTAATCATACTGGTTAATTTTAGTGGGCGGCTAAAGTATGTGCTGTACAAAGTTATCAGGAGCAGAGATATCTTTAGCGAACATCAGTGGCACTTCTGTTCAGATGAAGCTGCTGAACTATTATAGTGCCATCATATTCTGTAGCACGGTACAATGGGTAAACAGGACAGTAGAAGTAGTAAATTACATAACAATTTGACTTACAGAAACAAGTTATTGTGCACACTAGATCATGGAACCAAGAGCATCAGACCTAAGAGCAACAGCTAGCAACAATTACTTTTAGAAAATCTTTGAAATAAAACAAACTTATAGCTGTTTCTCAAGAAATAAGTTAAGCAGCTCCAGTGATTTAATATGAGAATTTATCCCCTACATGGACAAAAGTATTGGGACACCTGACCGTTACACCAACAGGGACTTTTATAAAATTGCATTCTAAACACATAGAGATTAATATGTAGTTGGACCCCCTTTGCAGTTATGGCAGCTTCCGCTCTTCTGGGAAGGCTTTCCACAAGATTTTGCAGTGTTTCTGTGGGGATTTTTGCCCATTCCTCCAGTATGCAATGTCATAAAAGTCCCTGTTGATGTAAAGGTAAGGCGTCCCAATACTTTTATCCATATAGTATATGTGTCATGTAAGGTCTGCTCTGCTCGGTTTCTCTGGATGTTACTACTAGTATTTATGAGCGCTTCATATTCTGCAGGTCAATACTACTGAATAGGATTAATGAACCAGGTACCATACAGAGGAAAAAAGAAGCCCTGTTCACAAGAGATTACATCCTAGCTATTTACTCATGTCTCTCTCTTGTAAGACTTACCAAAAGAGCTTTTTGTAAATTAGGTTGTGAGTACCAAGGTATGCCTAGCCATTCTTGACATCTGCATTAAATCTTCAAGAAGTCTGGTCTCCAAAGACTTAATGAGACAATAATACATTTAATTACCTTGCACCCAGTGATTAGAGAAAGGTGACTGTGTGACTGCAGACTGACACAGTTCATGGCTGTTTTCAGACACATTTTGCAGCTCAGAGTTGCCACACAAACACATAAAGACATTATAGTCTCTAGTAACAAGACAGTAGATCTTCTAAATGGATAGTGGACGCCTCCCTGTGACTAACCCGAAGTCACCCCTAAGAGGACCGAATCATATTTCATAATAGAATCTTATCTATTATATCTAGAATGCACGGCTGTATCTGATCTAACACCATAACCCAGCCTGCAGACAAACCCAGACTGTGCTATAGTAAAAACCCCTTTATGCGCGAAGCTAATACTATATATGCAGATAGATTTCTTCAGCTTTTCACCACTAATTACATTTCCGTCATTATATGGCTGCCATCAATAACTTATGTGAGGGGAATGACTTATTCCCCACAAGTTGTTGAGGTTTATTCAGGGCCAACGCTAGAGTTTATAGGTGAACTATGTCTTCGGGGGCCTACTCCTCCATGCACTTGCTTGTAACATTGAAAGGCCCCTTACATCCTTGCCTTTTAGTGGGACCCTGGATGTTATTCCTTGAAGCGTGAGCTTGCAGGTAAGGGGTAGGTTCAACTCCCTGACTTCACTATGCATCATGAAGGGGCAGCCCTGGATATTGACCAGATAGAGCTAGTTGTGCCATCGTCAACACACAGATCACTGCTTACCCCGAGGCAAAGTTTTAAACTAAATATTGCCAAAACAATTCCACTAATTATCAAACAAAAAAAATACATTTGATTATGCTTAAACCTGTGAAGGCAACAGCTTTTCTTTAAAACCATTCTGTAATCGTCTACAAAATGCGGGACATTACTCCAAAATACTAGTGGTGATCTCCCTCGGTGTACATACGTATAACCATACACATATTTGTGTTGACTACTCATTAAAGAGATCATTGCACACGCAAACGCCCGAAGGATCACTGCTCTTGGAACATTTCCATTCTAATCCTACCAAATGTTTATTGACGCTGGGACTGGACACTGCTTTTGTTTCATCTCCACTTTTAGGTTAAAAGTCTCCATGGTCCACTGCTTGCATATCTCTCATTAATATTTAACCTTTCTATTTAACTTTAAAGACAACTTAGCAAACAGAAGTTATGAAGCCTGGTGGAAATAATGTAATAAAATGGGCGACAGTTCTCCACTTGGTAACATTTTAAGGCTCTTTGAAAATACAGAGAAAGACAATTTGAAGCCATCAGCAATGGAGATACCAAAGTAAGCAACTTTGACGTATACTATTCATCGAACTGAATGTTTCCAACATTTCTAGCCCTCCCAAAGAAAATAAAATGGAAAATACTGTAAAAGTGTAATGTTACTATTCACTAGCCTAAAGCTTCTGGGTATGGATTTGTCCTACCCCTTAACTGGAAGGTCCTCTCTATATCTGAGGTGGTATCTGGTGAGCTTCCTTAAGCAATACAGAAATTCTATACAGAACTTCCTGCCCCACTGAAAGTGCTACATGTTCAATGCCGCTACATGCGACAGAAAATAAACCTGAAATAGCCCTAAACTGCACATGTCAGCTTTCTCAAGTCTAAATTGTTCCTGTTTCTCCAAAGTACTTCCTCATGCCGTCCCTCATCACCAAAATCTTTTCTGGCGGAGGTGAAGGGGCAGCTCTCGGGGAGCCTCACCCTGGTTAGGAAAACAAATCTGGAGCCTGAGCAGCAGGGAGTATGAGACATTTCCTGAGGAATTTGCAAGGGATTTTTTTTTACCCCTCTTCCTGCTCCGTTACCTTTTCCTCTTTCCTCTCCCACAACGTTGCAGGGTCACATCTCATAAAAGTGGCCGGGTTTAACACATGATGTACCAGGGAATTTTTATTATTATTATTATTAATATAGCGCCATCATATTCCGCAGCACTGTACAATGGGACTAGGAAATAACGGGACCCCCTTATTCACAAATCATTTGGACTTATGTAAAGGTAGAAGGGAAAATTGACAAAAATATGATTACTGTTTATTAATAAGTAACATTAATGTAAACTGTAATATTAATAATAGTAAATGGAATATCTCATTTCAGTTGCAGCCTCTTAATAATAAATAAAACCCCAGCCTCATCTTTTGCTTGTAAAGGTTATTATAGGTCCCGCATTACCTTTTTATAGACCTGCATGTAAAATACTGGCTAATTAGCTGCCTTCATTAAAAAACATATAGATGCGTATTATTATTATTATTAGTAGTAGTAGTTGTATTATTATATTTTACAAATACAGTGTCAATATAGTGCTTCTTACAGTACATATAAAGAGTATGACAAAATTAGACAAAATAATACATTCGGTAAATAGGGCCCTACTCTGTTATCTATAGCCACAAGCCTAATTTTGAGAGCTGTGCGGGCAGAATGATGGCCGTCTAGGGGAGGGCACCCCTTGCTCTGTAAAGGAGTGCGCCATTCAGATACGAATGTTAATTTACCTTTAAAGACCCGATCCAAAATCCCATGCCAGGTGTTAGTTTTTCATTCCGTGACCTGCCTATTGCGTTCCTGGAATAAAGTTTTCTGTGTGCGGTTAACTCATAATTGAGCCCTTTCTCAACAAACATCAGATGAGTTTCACCTTGTGTTGCAAACAATCGGTGATGGTGAAACTGTTCAGAGTGTCTTAACCTACTGATGTTTATAAGAAAAAAAAAATCCAGGCATTCAACATCAACGGTTTCAACTGTCATAGATTTTTTTGTTCTCTCCAAGTTTCTACAACTTTGTATGTAGATACTGTGACCATAGATGGTCATTGTAATTACCATAATAGCTAAGTTTCCCAGTTTGGTCCGGACTTTCCAGCTATTGACACCTGAGTTTCACTACAGGTGAACCTGGCCTCTGTCTCCACATTGTGCTGGGGAGAGAAGCCATGGATGTCTGATAAGGGACCAATTTAAAGCAATGTCCATGATTCCAAGTGCGGCTTGATGTTTGATATACAACACATGTGCACACACAACAATTCATCATTGACCCTACATATCACTTAAAATGAAAGCCTTTAAACCTACATAGCATTTAAAAATAAGTATAAATGGACCAAATACATTTTAAAAAGGCTCTCCAAAAGCCAGAAAAAGGGGGAAATCCTCTTCATAATCTCAAGGATCAATTTACGCACACTGTGTCCATCTAACAATCACACAACACTTCTAAAGTATTTATGATCTAAACATGTGACAGTAAAAAAAAAAGTACAGAATAGCACTGCTGCCAGTAACATTTATATAGTAATAATTCTGGGGACAGTTTGCCACAAGAAAGACACACACATCACAGAATATCACAAGAATGAAGACGCCGAACAGTCATTTTAATGAGCCGGGCAGGAAGTACAACAATGTTATTTATAGCAAGAAGAATTCTAAAAGGTATCATTTGACAGTTTTATTATCCATAGCTCCGTATCTGCCGTTATGACCATAGCTATGTACGTGTATGGTGTTAAACCCACAATTTAGCAGACCAGGGGCACACGGGGAAACATAATCTATTGGCAGTTGGGCAATAGCTTCTCTTAACTTTTGCTTCCTTGGGTGTGGATAATTGCATCATGCAGCCGAAAAGGTGACAAGTCTGACGGTAATTCATAAGACTCAGGAGATATTGTGAAGCCCTGTATTTCTATACTAAGCAATGTAGTCTTTCCAGCCTACAAATAACATAAAGAATACATGACCCAAGACTTGACGCCCATCGCTTGACTTGATGTTGTAATCACCCAAGAATGACAATTGTTTTTTTGAGTTTGTTGGCACTAGTTTAAAAATACAATGTTATAACATGGAAACAACTTTATGTTGCATTATGTCATTTATGCAGTTTCATGGACAATTTACCTAATACTACTTAAAGTATATATATATATATATATATATACACATACATATATTTATCCTTTCCTACCCTTCCTTAATCCCTTTTTTCTTCTATAGAGGGTACACACCACATCGCCAAAAAGTGATTTAAAGGGTAAGAGAGTGTTTTAACCTTTTCAGTGCCAGATAGATGAGCAATATATTGCAATCATTGGCATATCTTATTTGTCAATTGGTTTGGCTTGAGTTAGAATTTAGTAGGGGAAGAATGGATTTTACAAAAATCCAGTGCTAATCTCTGTTAGCCTTTTTTTGAAGTTGATGCGTTACGAGCCATAGGTTAGCCACAGTAAGACCTGCCCCCACCCTTTCAGTGCATATGAGAGGTGGCCTGTCCACGGAGGCCTGCGGATGGGGTTAAGAGTTGGTGCGTGGAGGTGTTGACTCTCAGGGTGGGGTCTGGGAGTTGCTGGGGCAGTGACAGGGGATGGGCCGAGTGATCTGAAAACAGCCCGAAACAGGAAAAGAACACACATATGCCACTTGGAATGTATGACGCAAACTCCAGCCTTGAAACAAAGAGGAGGAAAGAGCTCTTCTGGCTGGGCTCACATAGAGACATTTAGTCAGCGCTCGCTGACCAATATTCATGAGCAGCTGGACTTATTTTATACAGCAGCAGCGGGTGGAGGTGTTTGTTCTATGGGTGTGAATAAAAACAACAGCATTATTGGCATGACCTGCCCTATTTACAAATACATAGAGAGCTGGATTTTTTTGTTTTGTTTTTGTCCCGTGCTCCCTATAAACTTATAAGCGAGCAGATGACTAAAGAGTGAGAGTTGGGGTGTTAACCCTTTGAGTATCTCATCTATCTCCTTAAGGGTTAATCCTTATATATATATATACACATATACATACACCATATTTATTTTACCCAGTTTTATTGTAAATTTTTTACAAATATTATTATTTTTGCATTTTTGGAGGGCGGTATTTTTTTAGACTTGGCTAGTGATTCTTTTTACGTTCACTAGGCAACCATCCTGTAAGGCAGTCACTTCTTTAGTTGTTTTTTTTTAAATTATTTTCTAATGCCATAATCAGGCTCTAAGAGTATATCGGGGCACCACTGGATGTCCAATGTTCATGCAAAGTACTTTTATGGTACAACAATCTCTGCCTTTCACTACAGTAAAGTAAGAAGCACTTTGTAAACTATGCGCAAGCTTCCGTAAAGCACCAATGTATTCAACGCTATTGCACAACAGGCAAAAAATAAATAAAAAGAGTGATGTCTTTATCTCTCCTGTAATATTATATATATATACACACACATATATATATATATATATATATATACACACACATGTACACACATATATACACACACAACACTGTATATACACACATATATAAATGAGTTATTAATGTGTGGCAGCTCATCAAGGCAAAGTATATATAATATAATAATATTACTGATTTACAATGTTAAACCATTTTTATATACTACACCGTATCTTGTGTACAGGCACCACCAAACAACCCACAGCTTTTTTCTCTAATAATGGCTCAGAACAAAAATGTAGAACTTGAAAACACACAAGATGCAGCTCAGACAGGCACTGCTGGCCACACAGGAAACCTGACCAAAAAACAAGATTTTTAAGAACTAAAGAAGAAATGCCCCGCTTTGCCTGGGGTGCAAAGGGTTAACATTTTTCTTTTTTATTGTTGGTTGAATTATTGTAACAATGTTTTTATATTTCTAAATACATGTATGGAGATCACATGCAAAGAACAATTATAAGTCACGGAGTTTTAGGAATGTTATTTCCTTCCAAGGTTACAAACAAAAACATTGGGTGTTTGGGGGGTAAAGCTGAACTAGTTACAGGGACAGATTATTGTATCTTTGTTGGTGTGATAGGTTACAAACAAAAACATTGGGTGTTTGGGGGGTAAAGCTGAACTAGTTACAGGGACAGATTATTGTATCTTTGTTGGTGTGATAGGTTACAAACAAAAACATTGGGTGTTTGGGGGGTAAAGCTGAAATAGTTACAGGGGCAGATTATTGTATCTTTGTTGGTGTGATAATGGCTTCTTTGGAAGAAGGTAGAGAATTAAATGATGTAATAAATATGTAAATATTTTTTTTTACGATCACAAAATATTAAGAAGCGGTTTTGGGGTGATCAGACCAGGGATGCCAACTGGGTTGGAAGTGTCTTCATAATTTAGGACATCTTCCAGTAATGTAAAGCCTGCCTTTATACTTGGAAGCAGAGCTAGCAATCAAAACTCCTTAAGATAATATGTTTAAATTAACCGTCCTCAGATTGTCCTTTAAAGTGTTCTGAAGTCTATTTTACCAATAAAAATCTAAAGTTTGAAATTGAATACAGTCAAAAAATAATTATTTCCAGCCATGCCCTGTTACTCTGCCATTTAATCTTTGTAATGAACTCATCCACGATGTTGATTGTGTCACCAGATAAGATGTTCTAGTTATGTTCTTTCAAATTAAGGCTTTGGGACATGACAACATCTGTTCCCACCGCTGTCCTAGTCTTGTGAAGGGCAAAGTAAGGGCAAAGTCTCTTCTTTTTTTCCAGTTATTACAACACTGAACAGACAACAAATCCAAAATGGTGTTATAGTTTAACTATTAACAGCAGGCACACACTTTACCCACAAAACTATCCCTGGAGATATAACCATCTACCTACACTAAGTATCTCCAGATATCTAACTCCATAACATAGTTGATGGCTCCCTAGGGTGATGGGGGCCTTCCTGCCACCTGGTAGTATCAGAAAAAAATAAAACAGTTTCCTGAAATGTTTACATAATTGGAATTAGTTCTAAACCTTAAATATTGGTTTCACTAACTCAGGGCTGGATAGGGTAACTTGCAAAATGTACAGAGGTAGACAAATTGTCTCCATCCTAGATGTCATGAGACAGCACCTATTATATGACGTCCAACTAATGAGACTTGTAGGCATATTTGTGTACTTTCCAAAATGCTTATCTGTTTTTACCCTCTGAATTTTAAAAATATGTTCTACACAGCTGTGTACACAGGAGTTAATCTGTGGTTATCAGTCACTGTGTGTTAAAGTATATATAAACTCCTAAAGTTAGTTGATAAAGCCCCAAAGTAGAATCCACAAATACACGCTCACTAATTATATATATATATATATATATATATATATATATATATATATATATATATATATATATATATATATATATATATATATATTACACACACACACACACACATATATATTCATATTGTCAGGGTACTGATATAATAAGAATGTACTACTAAATGCCAAAAAAAAAGAAAGATGAAAACAAACAATATGAATTCATGGATGCGCTGATAGATGATAGATAGATAGATAGATAGATAGATCCATATTTAGATATACATCTACCTATCTTCCTCTTTAATACAGGACATTTGGCTTTAGTTAAAGGGACTCCACTCGCACTGTGAATACCCTGGTCTTTAACAGCTCTCTAAAATGATGCCCAATGAAGTTCTCCTGGCACCATTATTGAGATGTACCCGTGTAGGGCACCAATGTAGGGCATGCAGCAGTAGAGCTCCTCGGGCACTGGCAGGCACTGCATTCTTATTTAAACCCCCCCATCAATCAGGGGTTTGTTCAGGGGCAGTTCGCCAGAGTGGCAAAATGTAGAGACCAATGCGGACCCAGCACTCGATCAGCTGATGGCAAGTTTATTCTGTCCCGGGAATCGTGCCCACCATAACCAGGTGATCGGTGCCAGCAGAGCCACACAGTGCGCTCCATTCTACAAGACGCTTCTTTACCCCCTGCCGGGCAACTAGTGTCTCCTGACTCCAACGGCAAAGAGGGCACGATCCAGCAATCCACACACGGCAGCCTCCTCTCCATATAACCCCCAGCAGCAAACCGAGAGCAATGGAGGTGCAAACACACAAACCCCACGCAGCTTCCTCTGATACAATGTAACGAGCTATGTGATGGAACTTACTGTGGAGGAGCCCGGGGCCGGCAGGATCCCTCTGTCCTCCTCGGATACTACAATGTCTAGAAACTAAATCCGTTTACTCCGATCAGAAAGCTCCAGGCAGGTAGTATAATAGCGCTGAGTCGTCACTCCCAGCGCTGCAGCTCAGCTGTGAGCCTCACATGAGCAGGACGCCGGTGTGTGTGGCTGCTGCTGCCTCGGGGTTAGGGACAAGCCTCTAAGGGATGGGAAAGTCATGGAGGGGAGGGAGAGAGGCAGGAATACTCATCAGCACACCAGCAGCAGCCGGCAGGGTGGGGTAGGGGCTGCTCCTGCCCATGGGGTGGAGGGAGGATTAGGGTGGAGGCTTGGACGAGTCAACATTGACACTTTCATAAATATATATTTACAGAGCACCCAGCCTCACCCTGCTGCTGCCGCTGCCTCCTCCTTCCTGAACCTGATTACTGTGTGGCAATGTCTTATAATACCCAGAAACCCAATGCAAATAATAATCATTACTGTGAACATATTCTATCAAGAAATTCAGGTGGAATATAAAAGGTTTTGGCTCTCACTCTGGATATTATGTACTGGGATGCTCCTGCTGATTACAGAATATATAAAATGTGGATTCACTTTTTTTTCTGATTTGTTTCAAATTAGTGATAAAAATGTGTAGTGGACTCCTTGAGGTCCATTCACTAAAGGGAGCGCAGGAGAGCTGGAGTTTCAGCTCATTGACTTCACTATACATTTTGAATGACTAGCCCCAGTGAGTTTCTGGTGCAGGAATACCCTGGCTGGCCTGTATAATGTATACTCAAATCAGTGAGCACTCATCAAAGTCTTGTCACTCGCTCAACTATGCTTATGCAGGGCAGGGGCGTACCTAGAGTATTTGGCACCTGGGGCGGATCCTGTATGTGGCACCCCCCCACATACACACTTTAAAACTGCATATCCAGGGGCGTACCTAGAGTATTTGGCACCTGGGGCGGATCCTGTATGTGGCACCCCCCCACATACACACTTTAAAACTGCATAGCTTCTACCATTATATACCGGCGCAGACACTGAAGATGGTACAGCATAACACTTACTGTTATCATTATATACTGAGGCAGACATTGACGGTGGTACAGCATAACACCTTTCACTATATACTGAGGCAGACATTGACGGTTGTACAGCATAACACCTACCACTATATACTGAGGCAGACAATGACGGTGATACAACATAACGCATATCACTATATACTGAGGCACACATTGACGGTGGTACAGCGTAATCCCTATCACTATACATTGAGCCAGACATTGACAATAGTGCAGCATAACTCCTATCACTATATACTAAGCCAAACATTGATGTGGTGTAGGCCTACCACTTCATTAGTAGTAGGGATGCACCGAAACGAATTCTGGACTGAAACCAAAAATGCAGAATTTACCTGGCCGAAACCGAATATGACCCCCCCCCACCATAAAAAAAAAATCAAACACTTTTATTTAAAGTAAGTAACACACCAAAATAGGACAAAACAATTAAATAACAATATTAATATATATATATATATATATATATATGATTGTTAACAGCAATTCCTGTCATGCCCAGGCATACCCAGATTCCAGGATGTACTCGCAGACTTGGCATGATAGGAGTATGATTGCCCTATCTACCCCTTCTCACTCCCTTTTGTCCTACCTACCCCGTCTCACTCCCTTCTCCCTATCTACCCCGCCTCACTCCCTTCTCCCTATCTACCCCCTCCTAACGATCTACCCTCTCCCCCTTTGAAGTTCACTTACCTTTCAGGAGTCCTGCGGTGGGGGTGCAAGGCCTCTGTCTCCCAGCTCTGCCACTGTATGGAACAGTATAGAGTGATGGGAGTTATGATGTACTAGAGCATAATTATATAATGAAAAATACATTGGAAATGGTACAGCATAACACCCATCACTCTCACACACTTACCAATCCGCACATATACCAGTTCACACACACACCAATCCACACACACACCAATCCACACATACACCAATCTACACATACCAATCCACACATATACTAATCCACACATATACCAATCCACATATATACCAATCCACACATACTAATCCACACACATACCAATCCACACAAATACCAATCCACACACATACCAATCCACACATACACCAATCCACACACATACCAATCCACACATACACCAATCCAGACATATACCAATCCACACATATACTAATCCACACATACCAATCCACACATATACTAATCCACACATACCAATCCACATATATACCAATCCACACATACCAATCCACACACATACCAATCCACACATACACCAATCCACACACATACCAATCCACACATATACCAATCCACACATATACCAATCCACACACATACCAATCCACACATACACCAATCCACACATATACTAATCCACACATACCAATCCACACATACCAATCCACACATACCAATCCACATATATACCAATCCACACATACCAATCCACACACATACCAATCCACACACACACCAATCCACACACATACCAATCCACACATACACCAATCCACACATACCAATCCACACACATACCAATCCACACACATACCAATCCACACATACCAATCCACACACATTCCAATCCACACATATACCAATCCACACATATACCAATCCACACATATACCAATCCACACATATACCAATCCACACATACCAATCCACACACATTCCAATCCACACATATACCAATCCACACATATACCAATCCACACATACCAATCCACACATACTAATCCACACATACCAATCCACTCTCACTCACTGAATGCTTTCCTACCTTTCCTCTTTTCTCCTTACAGCTTCTTTTCCTCCTCTTCACTCCTCTTCTTCAGTTCTTCTGTCTTCTTCCGGTTCAGTGGGCGCGGCTTCAGTGTTGTGCGCCGGGATCTGACAACAAATTCCGGCGCACAGCAGCTGTTGCCGCGCAGATCGCAAGGGAGCGATATCGGAGGTCTTTAACAGACCTCCGGCTCCCTTGAGTAATTTTAAGACGGGTTCAAGGGTTGAACCCGGCTTAAAATCACTCAAGGGAGCCGGAGGTCTGTTAAAGACCTCCGATACCGCTCCCTTGCGAGCCTGCTCCTCCAGCGGCGGACATTACTGTCCGTCGCCGGAGGGGTGCCGGGTGCCGGCAAGTTGGCACCCCCCTGATGAGTGGCACCCGGTGCGGACCGCCCCCCCCCGCCCCCCGCTAGGTACGCTACTGATGCAGGGCCATCTCAGCCCTTCTTGCTGGAGAAACCTACCAGGTTTGATAGAGAAGTGAGAGGGTTGAAACCACAACTCTCCTGCAAATTCTACTTCCAATCCCCCCTTTAGTGAATACACTTCCATTGTATATAGAAAACCCCAGATTACTGAGTGTTTGGAATACACCATGCTTAATTATAGGATGGTGTCCACTTTTAAATATACTAAAAAGGGCAGATATGCTCTGTGTTGAATACCTTAAAGTAGATGTCACCTTCTCCAAATCCTACATTCCACCGTTCTACACACTTAATAAACCCACAAAATGCGGCTTACTGATTGAAAAAAGCAATATATAATATTAAAAAACCAGCTCGTAAGTACAGTATAGCACAAGCAAAAGCACTTCTTGCAATTAAGATACTGCTTTATTGTTACGTTGTAACTGGTTCTTGCAGCTTTTATAATGGTGGGTGCGGAGAAGAACAGGAACGGTGCTGACCCAGCCGTCCTGAGACACAGATCTCATCTTCCATGTGGTGAACCTTTAAATATCTCCAAAATGTTTTTCAGACTGCAAAAAATATCAGTATTTTTTTCATTTAATTATCCTAAAAGCTGGGATTAAGGTTAAATTTGGCTGCTGTGTTGTTGACATCAGGGGAATTTAGAATAAAGAAAGCATGTTAAAGTGTCTGACCAAGGATTATTAGGGGACCCAACAAAGGGTCTTACACCTCTAATTACTAACAATTATTTAAAATTAATACAAAATTATAATACATATATGATATCTATCTATATAAATATTATTAATAGTGTTATGATTATTGGTTTGAATTGTATCTTTACTTTTTGTGTGTCAGCGTATCTAGCGCTATGTACGACATTGCACATTTTTGTATCATTTCAGTGACTGTTAATATGTGGCTACCGGTTTTTGGAGGGTCTGTGTAGGGAAGCGGCTCTCATAATATCCTAACTCAATCACTAATAGATCTCAATAAGAGGCAAGCTAAATAACAATATTCTAGGCGACATGTAATTAAATTAAATTCTCTATGGCACGGATGTATATATATATATATATACGTACGCCATTCTCCATACCCCATCACTCTCATTACATTTCTGTGTGATGGGAGTTGCAGTGTAAGGCCTGCCAATGAAGCATTGACTGTCCTCCTCTTCTTCATGATAATTGAATTCACTAATTCAATGCCTGTGTTCCATCTGAATGTCTCTTCTTTTTCCTCCCTTAGTACGCAGATGGGCTCAAGCACAAGTTAACCACAGTAGGGATGGGAGGAACCTGATTTTTGTTTTTTTGGGTTTCTGGGAGGGAGAGGTGTGCATCTGGCACAGCTGCTAAAAAGGCACTCCACCTAAAAAAAGTGCAACAAAAACAACACCCAGGGCTGAGGGGAAGGAAGGGTGGCTGCTTTGAAACCAGTGCTCTGACTCTTCAAATGCACTCTGTCTCAAGCTTGCTCAGATAATTGGCCTTAACCCCTTAGGTAATTTCTAGTTTAAGAAGTAGCCATTGTACTAACAGCCTTAAAGAACCCACTACAAGTGACAAGTATCTTATTATTCTCTACTAGCTGGCTCCGTGCCACTTGGATGACATCCTATGTCCAAAATGTAAAAGTCAATGTGTTACTATAAATACCAAGGAAAGAGTCTTGTATCGGAATAATTTATTTGCATTGGACTAATATATTATGGGCTGTCTAATTAAATATGCCTTCATTCAACTGAATTTAATGAATTAGAAGAACGCCCCAGCAAAACGTATGCAGAAGGATTTGTCAGACTTAATCACCCGAGGTTCACCTGCTCAAGCAATACACAGACATGGGGAATTGGTTAAAATTAGTTAAAATAAATTCTTTGTAAATCTAAACGCACGGTACCTTTGAAAGGTTCTGTTCCATCTATTCTGCTGAACGTAACACTTTTGTAAATAAATACAGCAAACGAAACATAATTCCCTTGAATGTACAATAACCAGCACAGAAATAATTATTTAAAGATATAAAATATATATATTACATCATTTATACTTTTTGTTGGGAAAACTCGCCATATGACACAAAAGCAGACACTCGTAGGTATTTTATGTTTTATGAGATGAAACCTTTAAAGCAAATAACGGTCTGATACAGTTTATGTCAGGGGCAAGTTGGCCCTGTGGGCAAATCTTTTTTTCAAAGGGCTGGTCCAAAATGGAATATAAAATTAGTGATTTTCCTCTGATTCTAGATTGAATGGTATTTAGAAATTAAAGTTCTGTACTAGAAAATCCAACTCATATGTATGCCATGAGTGCAGCCATCTTGACCTACTGTTCTCATCTTCTCAGGATCTGTGCCATTTTTTCCTCCCATTCTTGTTGATACCCAATTTTTAAGTTGGGGCTGACTTTAAAGAGGAAATCATTGTATAGCCAGAATTCATTAGATCTGCTAAATATTCCCCAAAACAACTGCATTGTTTGAAAATAGGTTGTATAGATATCTTAATATATAGGTTTTATATATATCTTAGGGATCCGAGGCTTTTATTGGATAAGCTGAGTGGGAACACTGATCTCGTGAAGATATGAAATCTTGTCTGCAAAAATTGTACTCTTTAATATTATTCTATTTTCACTGACAATGCTTTCATACCTTTGACACAGTCCTACCCCATCTCTACAATCAAGGTCTACGGATCAACAAAGCTACACATCATGTTTCATGTCGCATGATACAATCGCTCTTTGGTTGTTACCTGATTGTTATTTATGATCATGGCTAGATTTCACCAGAAACCTCCATTTGTATAGCATTGTCACTATTAACTGCGGCTGCTGTTAGCTAAATGAAAACTTAGCATCCGTTTTTTTTTATAATAGTAGATAAAGATTAGAACATGTTGGGCTGTGAGTGTGGGAGTACATACTAAATATGGCAGACACAGAAATTTAAGTGGATACATCTGTTCACAACACAGATTATTTGATTATGTCATCACTCCTGATTCACTGTATTGGATGGGTTGGGGGAATTACTTTTTATTTATGATTAACCCTTAGATAGTAGTATTTTCATTACAAGTTAAAACATCTATCTATCTACCTTTTTATCTATATCTATCTATCTATTTATCTATATATATATATACACACACAGTATATATTAATCACCAACTCCTAGGAACAAATTACACAATGGTACAAATGCAAAAGCAATCCCAAATAATGCTAAATCCTGTTGAAGGGCAAGAACACATAAGATGGGGTAAAACACCATATACATACAGTATGTAAATTACATGATATAGGTAAAATAAAGTACACAGAGTACCTCTGGTAGATGAATTTTTGTGGATTACAACTCCCATGAATCATTAATCTGGATAAAAGTAATTGGATATGTAGTCCACCAAAAATCATCTGCCCATTTTTCAAATAAAAGAGTAATTTATAAATATATATATATATATATATATATATATATATATATATATATATATATATTTATAAATTACTCTTTTATTTGAAAAATGGGCAGATGATTTTTTTATATATATATATATATATATAATGATTATTGTTTTTATCTGATCCCCCACGCGTGATCACACAGTCTGTATGGACATTATCGGTGTGAGAGTAAGAAGACACATTGCAAGAAGTTAGAATTGTAAGAAAATTTGGATTTATTTAATGGAACTGTTTTAGAAAATGTTACATAAAATTTATGTTTATCCTTGCCCAACCTACAATATTGTCCTCGTAGAACAGCCACACATTATCTGATTATCAAACATTTATATCTTGTAGGGAAATTATAGAAAATAAGATAAAGACGAAAGTGTTTTTTCATAATACTTCATGAAACCCTTAAGCTAGGTTTCCACTTGTTTTTTTTGTGCTAAAAACGCCCATAAAAACGCCAATTCAGCCACACGGCGTTTTATTAGTGAATAGATGTTAGCTGTTCTTCAATAGGAAATCGCACAATGCCATATCCACTTGGCGTTTTTCTGTTTGGCGTTTTTTCAGTCCTCTGGCATTTTTCTGCTTTTTGGGGCTCTGTGGCAGTTTTTCAAAATCGCAGCATGTTGACACTGGCGTTTTTTGCAAGGAAATCTTGGCGTTTTTCACCAATAGAAGTCTATGGGAGAGAAAAAAACGCCATGAAAAAGCCATGTGGGTTTATTGCCTTGGCGTTTTTTATGGCGTTTTTTTCCACAGTTACAATGCAGAGGATGGACCCAGTATCTGTGTGTCCTACGAGAAATAGGCTGGAAACAAACAGTTTCACACAAAACAAAGTTCATATTGATCATACACCATTGGGAACAAACATGGCATTACAAACAAACATACGCGACGCATCAACTGGATCCTGCCTGCCAAAAGCAACAGCAAACAATTTGCACCATCATTCGGGGCCAATCTTCCTACAGGAGCAGACATTCGGAATAAAGCATGCCTTACAAACCACAGAAAAGAGACAAAAGGGTCCGCCGGGGCGTGTTTAAGTAGAACTCTACCAAGAAAATGACATCTGGAAGGGGCAGATACTTGCCATTTATCCTAATCCCTTTTAGCTGGGTGAAAAGTCTAACGTGTAAAGGCTGGAAAAACTGCCTAAGGTCAAAAAAGCAATTTCCACAGAAAGGCTAAAACGCCAGAAAAAACTCCAGAAAAAATGCCAAAACACAGGAGAATGCAGTGGCAGTTTTCTTGGCGTTTTTCCTGGCGTTTTACATCAAGAAAAAAAACGCAGGACAAAAACCCAAGTGGAAACCTAATTTTCCTCTAACAGCTTCTTCCATCATTTATAACCATTTGAAATGCACCGAGTCATATGCGATATATCTCGACTGACACATTTGGTAGGAAAACTCACAGTTTGTGTCTAGAGAATTGTGTTCGGTTGAGCAATGACATACTTTGAACCTCTCAGCTTAGCCAAAGCCTCAGTTAACCCTAATGTGTAGTTAAGTCACTCGTAGGTTTAGGGTTCAAAGTAATCATGGCCCCTGCCTTTCTTTAACCCCTTGATGACAATTGCCGGTCCGGGCACGTCACGGAAATTCATGTCGATAACGACAAATGACGTGCCAGGACCGGCACGTCATTAATCGGGTGCAGAAAGCGATCTATTTTCGCTTTCTGCACCGAAACGGCGTTGCTGTAATGCCTCGACCTCGAGGCATTCAGCAACGCCATTATCGGCACAAAGGGGCCATCTCTGGCCCCTCCCCGGGGCGTCAACATCCGCCATACTTTGTATGGCGGCGGACGCCCGTTTTAAAAGCGTTTAGGAGGCGATCAACGATCGCCTCCTAAACTTAAATGGTGTCGCTGGAATGCCTCAATCAGGAGGCATCCAGCGACACCAAACACTTACCTGGGGATGGACTGTGACCGCTCCGGAGAGCGGTCACAGCCGCAGCTGCCGGTGATCTTCGCCATCTGCAAGATGGCGGCGGTCCGGGAAAATTCAATAAAGAAACAATAAAGTCTAAAAAGTTCGCTAGACGGTCTCCAGACCCTCTAGAGAACTCTGGCTCCACTTGCAGGTTGAATATAGGTACTGCATTCAACCATGCAAGTCAATGGAGCTCAGCTTTCTAATCACAGTGTGATTAGAAAAAATAAATTAAAAATAAAATAAAATTAATAATAATTAGAAAAAAAATAGTAAAAAAACAGTAAAATGTAAAAATAATTTCCCACTGATGTCACTATCAGGAGAACCTTCAAGTTGAAAAAAAAATGTTAAAAACATTAAAAAAAAGGCAAAAAAAAAATATATATATATAAAAAATATATTTTTGTGAGCAAGTCCTAAAATTAGCATATTAGCTTAAAACAATTCTCGCATGGAAAGAGTTAAAATACTGGCATATTAAATGCCCATGGGGTGTCTACTTTTAAAAAATGTATGATTTGATGGGGTAAATTGAATTGGCCGGGTTCAACAAGGTCCCAATTAACACGGGGGGAAGGATGGCCACACATCTAATTTCCAATTAGAAAAATGCACACGTACCAAATGTGGCCTTTTAGTTCCCCCCAAAAATGACAAACCCATGCATGTGGGGTATCACTGTACTCAGGAGATGGGGTGTCGTGTGACAGCGGCATATACCAGGAGCTGTAAATTCATACATAAAGTAGGTGTGTGTGGGAAAAATACACACACAAAAATACTACTGCAAACTTTGAAAAAATGCTGGTGGTAAAATGTGTGCATGCAAAGAGTTAAAATACCAGCATTTAAAATACCCTGGGGTGTCTAGTTTTCAAAAATATATGGTTTTGTTGGGCACACTGAAATGGCCCGGCTCAAAGATGTACCAAATAGGGCACGGGCAGTGGATCCACAAATGCAAAAGTTCAACATTGAAAAATGTGCATGCCCCAAATGTGGCTCTTTTGCCCCTGAACAGCCAGGCAAAATCATTCATGTGGGGTATCACTGCGCTCAGGAGATGTTGCTGAACACATATTGGGGTGTTTTGTGATAGTGACATATACGAGAACTTTTTAATTCATACCTGAAGTAAAATGTGTGTGACAAAACAAATGGAAAAAAATGACTATCACAAAGTTTGACAAAGACTGGTGGTAGATATGGTGCATGGAAAGAGTTAAAATACTAGCATTTGAAATACCCTGGGGTGTCTAGTTTTCAAAAATATATAGCTTTATTGGGCACACTGAAATGGCCCGGCTCAAAGATGTACCAAATAGGGCATGGGCAGTGGATCCCCAAATGCCAAAGTTCAACATTGAAAAATGTGCATGCCCCAAATGTGGCCCTTTTGCCCCCAAACAGCCAGGCAAAATCATTCATGTGAGGTATCGCTGTACTCAGGAGATGTTGCTAAACACATATTGGGGTGTTTTATGATAGAGACATATACCAGAACCTGTTTATTCATACCTAAAGTAAAATGTGTGTGAAAAAACAAATGCAAAAAAATTACTATCATAAAGTTTGACAAAGGCTGATGGTAGAATAAGTGCTTGTAAAGGGTTAAAATACTAGCATTTGGAATACCCTGGGCTGTCTAGTTTTCAAAAGTATATGACTTGATGGGGTAAATTGCAATGGCCGGCTTCAAAGATACCCGAAATGGCACATGGGGGGAAGAATTACCAGATTTGGAAAAAATGGCTTTGAAATAGCAAAACGCTACCTGTACTTATTGCTCCATAACGTGCAGAAAAAAGCAAAAAAACATAAAAACATTGGGTATTTCTAAACTCAGGACAAATAGTAGAATCTATTTAGCAGGTTTTTTTATTACCTTTTATAGATGAGTAAAAGATTTTTCAACTAAAAGTTAGAAACAGTCATTTTTTTCTAATAAAGTTGGCAACAAATATATATTTTGTGTGCCCACTATGTAGGAGGTGAGAGTAGGTTCTCACCCTATTGAGAGTGTGCCTTGACGTGGCGGGTGAGCTTAATTATGCTTTGGCCAATTCATATAACCAAAACCTCTCATTTATATTATGTTTATATATTTGTTGCCAACTTTATTAGGGTGAGAAGCGCAGACAGTATTTTGTTTTTTGTATACATTGTACAGCCAACACACTGTATTTGCAGCATGCTCACACTGTTTGGTAGGCCTCATATTATACATTTGTATTATTTGAGCCTGAGACTAGCTTAGCGCACCGACATTTTTTCTTTTCCCAGTCATTTTTTTCTAAATTTTTCACCATATTTTATACTTTTTTTAATAGTAAATAATATGATACAATCAAAACAATGTCATCTAAAGAAAGCCCTTCTTGTCCTGAAAAAAACAATATCTAATGTGTGTGGGTTCAGTAAACGGGAAAGAAGAAAATTACAACTAAACACGAGCAGCGCAGAAATGTTAAAACGGCCATTGTCACGAAGGGTACAAAAAGTAAAATCAGCCTTTGTCACGAAGGGGTTAAAACGGTTAAGGGTCATCCCATAGATGAGGAGACATCTGCCAATGTGCATTTTATGTGTTCTTTCGGAGGCTTGTGGGGGATAGCTGGCCTCCCACAGAACTTTCTATACTTACCGCGGATGGGATTGAAGCAATGTCTGGGTGAGGCTATGAACTGCAGATTGTTCTGATTTCAAAATAGAAAAGGTCAGTATTTACTCCTTAGGTGATAAGGTCTTCCTGAGATTCCAGCCTCATGTGCGCCACTCAGCCAAGTAAAGTAAAGGTCAGCCTGTGTGTGGAAAAGGGTTATACTTCATATTGGAATTAAAACAAACTGTCACACAAGCATACTGTACATACGCTGCCCTGATATTGATCCGTCTCTCGCCTTTTGAGCCACACCAGAACTGTTATCCTTTGGGTTTCCGGATAGCATTTTTTGTATTGATGGTGCATATAGGAAAAGGGAAAGCCAAGATGCGATTTCAACACTCCTAACTCTATATTGTATCATGAGCAGAACCTCCTTCTTGGTGGAGAGATATTGATCTTTATCATACATGTTAGAGATGATCGTCATGTTAGACATGATTTAGTTTCCATAAATTACCATGAGATGGATATAGCCTTCGTATCACACTAGACTATACCTTTGCACACCTGATTCTCTGTGAATTTGAAACCAAATTATGCAAGGCAGTTAGAATAAAGAATACCCTGCAGGTGAATACACATGGGGTTGAATGCATGTGTATATATTTTTTATATTTCTGGCTTTGCTTCAATTGTTTTTCACTTTTCATGTATTTCTTTGCGTGTTTGCCTGTCAACAACCCATTTAGTTGTTTTTTTTAAATAAGCCTATATATTATTATTATTTTTAACCTAATCTAAACCTGAGCAACGTTTCAGAAAGAAAACACTGATTTAGTTGTCTTTGTCCATTTTCATAGTTTTTTCCCCATTTTATGGCAAAAAAATAATGAAAATAACAATTGTTCTATTCAGTTGAATGGTGCCTTTCCATTCTATTGAGTGTCCATTCTTGTTGACAAACTCTTACTAAGTTCTTACTGTCTCAGCCATCTTCGTAATGTTTTTTAGATGCTCAAAAGACTGTCTGTTTCACTGCCCTTCCATTCTTGCCGTTTGTGAAAGTAATATTAACGCTTCTTTCACGTATGTTGGGTCATTTTAGAGAGTCTACTCTATTAACCCATTTACCAGAGTTTGTTTTTAGTGTCTGGTTTGAAGAAGCACAGGGGATGGACAACCTCATTTGTCAGTAGAACATGTTAAACCTGTAAGCCTTTTCACCACCTTATATTCAAAATGCTGTTTAGAAAACAATCTTAAACCAATTTCCCAGACCTGTTCTTCTACTTTCCATCTCCCTTGAAAAGGGTATTTTAGCATTTAACTTTTTAAACATTGCTCAAAACTATTACCAACTTCATTGGTGTTCCCCTTCGTCTAGTTAATGCTTTAGAGCTGATTCTCAGGACATATTGTTCTGTAGTTTCAAATTAAATAATTATTTACTTTTGCCTAAATTAGAGTATGCCTTAAGTTTATGCTTATTTCAAAATATATACAATTAAATAAACACCTTTTTTCCTTGTTTTAGAATGGAATATCTTTCCTTACATTTGAAGAATAATATTATCACAGATAAGATTTAAACATACTGATAGAGGGAGTTAGTATTAAAACATTTAGTCAACTACAAACAGAATTTAACCTCCCATCAGAAGAATTTTTTAACTATTTAAGGGCTAAGAACTTCCTACTAAACTCTATATATTGGAATCAAAGTCCCAAAGCTCAAAGATAAAGATAGTCCTTGTCAGAAACTGGAGAACTTCAGACCCAATCTTATGGGTAAAGATAAAAATCACAATTACTACATCAATGCCTTATGGAGAGACTGATTTTGACACATACCATTTGGAATAACAAACTCAACGAGTTTTGGGAATATTGGATAAAATACCTCTCGGAAGGTAAATTAGACTGGTAAATTTTAGAAATCCCATATAATAAAATTATAGTGAAACATCTCTGATAAAATAAACATTAGCAGATGTGATACCCCCAGACGAGTCAATAACGCACTAAGCGCAGATTGGTAAAATCCTTGGTAGTGCACTGGGTAATGGAATCCTAAAATGTGTTGTTTGTAAATGTTAATGTCTAAAAAGTAATATTGTATTTTTCTGTCTTTTGTATTTTTGTAGAAAATTAATAAATAAAAAAATAAAAAAAAAGATTTAAACATACTACCAACTAAACTATAAGCTTTACCTCCCCAACTTTCCTTTCCCCAATTATTTTTGTAGGATATTATGAAGTGTCCTTTCTCCTCCCCTCACTTGAAGAAATTCTTTCTGGATTACATTCCTTCATTCCTTCACTTATTCCAACCTAACAAGCTTAACGTGCTTCTCTGATATAATTTTCTCTTAAATTATATAAGTAATAACACCCTTGTGGAAGATACTCCCTTTCAAGCTTGACTTGCCTGCCTTTTTGTCTTCAGTATGGAACATTTTAGAGGCCTTCACACGTTTGAAATAAAGACATTAAATATTTAAGTAACCACTGGTATAACTATACAGTAGTTGCATCACGCCATAAAAAATGTGCCTCGATCCATGTCCTGACTCTTCAGCACCAAGTTGTCAGAAAATAGCTGATACCATGTGGTCAGGAGCTTAACAGTTTCTGGGGGTCTAGCAGGAGAACAAGCAGATTTTTACTGCTGCCAGCAATGGTCTATGTTTTTCTTCTTCTCCTGTGGTACTTGAGAGATCCCTAAGTCTAGATCCAATGCACAGTACCACTGGGAGCAAAAGGGAAATATGTTTCCTTCTAGATCATAAAACAAAGGGCTCATAGGGGGTCCTGCGACAGCTAGGCCTTCAGGGTTTGATGGAGATAGTCATAGCTGAATCTCCTGACCCTTGTACTTATGCCATTCCAGTTGATCGTATGCATAGAAACCACACGCTAACAGACAATGGCTTACGTTAGGCACAGGTCGCTTCATGTATAGCACAACATCTATTTGATAGAACTGGACCTAACTCTCATGTGTATTATTAAGAGAACATTTCAGTTAAGGATTGATGTTTTTAGAAACAGATGGAGCAGATTTAAAAGAAAAAGAAGAATTCTGTCAAACATGAGATTTTAGAATACAGAGGCATATCTGTAGGAAACATTCTGTCTCTAGCCAGCAAATATCCGCATAAACGATATGATGACACATTCTTTACAAAATACACTCCACATATATTTGTGTCCATTTGTGTGCTTTTTGAAAGCATTACAGGTCTTCTGAATACCAATGGATACAAAACAGGAAACATACTTAAGTACACTTCCAGCATGTGCACTGTAGAACTTGTCTCTCATTGAAATCAAAGGGAAGAAATGTCAGCCAATGACATAACTAGCTGTCAGCTAGCATACAGGTGAGTGAACATCACTATACCTATTGAATAATAGCAACAGAACACATGCAACAACTACATGCATTAATCTGCATTGGGTACAAGAGCCTGAACTTATCTAATACACTTTTTTTTTTGAGTGCCCGAGGTCGTGCTCTTCCGTCTCTACTACCATGCATCGTGAAGAAAGTGATCCGCTGATCCAAACTGTGGGAGCCGCAGTGGAGCCGAGTCCCCAATCTTCGTCTTCTGGGGCATGCACTCCCCGTAAGGATATGCATCCCCTTCCTTCCCACCCAGACAGAAGACTTGGGTGGGAATACACTTATTGTTACTTTTACAAAATGTAAGAGTAATCAGACCATATTATTAACTAAGGTGAGCTGATACATAAGGCACTATCCACCCTTAGGAAACAGATTATTTTACAAAAGCGTGCTAACTGGTGTTTTATTGCTTAGTAACTAAGACCCTTTAAAGCATGAGAAGATTATTGTTAGCTGTTGTTCCTTCATGATACACTGGGTTTAATACTTTATTTGTGTAAGTGACTATTCAGCTAATCTTATAATGCACCAACTAGAATCACATGATTCATTGCGATAGTTTGACTTTCAGGTGATTAAGAAGAGCTTAAAAGACAAAGGCTCAGCAAATACCATGCATTAGCCCTTGCTTTTCCATACATTTAAATTACCATTTGTATCACCTATAAGCTAAGGGAACTATATAAAATATAAAATGCATCTTAGAGTGGATATTATAACATTGTATAAACATGTGCAGAACCAATATAAAGAGCTCTCTAGTGACATTTCATGAAAAGAAATGTACAAGGAACAAGAGGTCATCATCTGAGACTGAAAGAGCGGAGATTTCATACACAACAAAGGAAGGGATTATTTACAGTTAGGGCAAGAAAGGTGGTTATCACATACAATGGATGCTTTTAAAAAGGGTCTGGATATTTTTATTGAAAAGTACAACATACAGGGTTATAAATGATAGAATAAATGTTTAATACTTTAGTGCTTCTTGATCCAAGGAGAAACCTGATTTCCTTTTGAAGTCAAGAAGGGTCGAGAGAAGTGACTAAATCCAAAAACAGTTAATTGGGGTTTAGGCAAGGTTTAAATTTGATGGACTTAGGTATTTTTTCAACCTATGTGTTGAACTATGTAACTAATTTAAGGGTGTGAAGCAAAGGGGTGGCTGGTCTCCATGGACCCCCTAGGAGCTACAGGGATACCATATAATGCTGCACTGCCGCTAATGATATATGTCATTATTCAGTTCAAAACTTGCTCCATTTTTACATTGAACATTCAGTATTTTCTATGTAATATAACTGATCAGAAGTGATACTGTCAAGTTCACGTGTACAGTTACATGCTTTGGTGGACCATGGTAATGTTGGACACTCATGATGAAGGGAAGATTCTCAGTTAAATTTGCAGGTCTAATGCTTGTAATCCAGATAGTGGCTGAAATTTACATTTTTCCAAAGTTTTCCTCAAAAAGTGAAAATCAGTATTTCTCCCATATTTCAATTTTCTCCCTTGATGAACAACTTTTTTCCAGCTGTCCTCCAACAGTACTTATTGTATATCTTAGACAGCGCAGTACCTGTTAGTAGAGTTGTTAACTCTGTTGTTGAAGATAAAAACTTGTACAGCCAACAGGCAACATACAATATTTCTTCATCTAAATCTAGACCATTAGTGATCATGATTATTGCTCTTTAAGATGTTTAAATACATTAATTAGGGAGTTTGTAAAAGGTTCCAGGACAATTAATAATTTATAATTGGACCTAGATCTGAAAAAATGTTGCAGAAATAGATAATAGCTAATGTATTTGAGACTATGTAACAGTAGAATTAACATGCCGACTACCCAAAATGTTGGTGGACACCAGATTTTTAATATCACGCTGATCCAAATCTAGAAACAAGGCAAATTTGAGGGATGTTTATTGGAGATTATTTAATTTCTTGTTACTGATGTTACAACACTGTACATGTGAGGGGTCACATGTACAGCTTATTAACGGTGGTCTTGTGCAACATTTACAGAATTCAGCCCATAAGTAAGCACATAGCCTTATTAAACATTCACAAATGTAAGATAAATCAGTCAATGCAATAGTAGCATTGTTCATTCTAAACTCAAGTCCCCTTTATCTTCAAAGACACCCTAACTTTTTGTATAGGTTCTAACTAGTAAACAATTTCAGAAATATAATAATAGCTGGTCCTTCCCTATGACCTCACTATGAGTGGGTGTTTCCAGAGTTAATTTCAAATAGCTGCTCACCTTGTCAGGTAAGCACTGATTTAGCAAAGTAAAATATGAAGTTAGACTGGAATATAATTAGGTTAGTTAACTTGTAAACATGTGGTTCTTGGAATACCAAAAGTAGTATTTATAGGGACCACTTTTGCTGGACTCTTCGAGCCAGGTAAGTAAATAAATGTAAAATATTATTTCCATTTCATTCATTTCCCTAGGTAAAAATACCCTGCTTGGTTCATGTGGAGGTGTGTTCTATTCACAAAGCCTCTTGTTGATGGAGGCACTCCATGATTCTCTTTAGTGCACATCAGTCAGGCCACAAGCAGTGTAGACATGTCACGAGGACTTCATCAACAGCTAGCAGGAAGTGACATGATGTTTGAGAATGGTCTATATGTTATATAATATATGTTGACAGGCTAAATACAACGCACCCTATTGTATAATGGTTACAAGTGATTTAGTGATGTACCAGTATTTTGTCATAAATGTTGGGTATTTTAACTAGGTGGCACTTCTAAACTTGACAATCTGATTCGGGCCACCTTTAATGTAGTCTTACCTTAGGGGTTCAAGGAAGCTGCCTCCTGGGCCATGTCAACAGCCTCCACGTTCCTGACTTGGAGGTTTGTGCAGCTGGTTGCAATGGCCTCTACTAACAATTTAGCCCTTAAATACTGCTCTTACGGGAAGCGTTGGTGAAGAGTGCAAAACAAGGTTGAGTGCTTTCCATATATATATATATATATATATATATATATATATATATATATATATATATCTGTGGCAGGTTGGAGTGCTCTATATTCCCAGCATTAATTGCTGGAAGTCAGAAGGTGGATCCAATTAACCTGTACTGAGATGTTTAAAGGGCGGCCGTTAGAGGCATTAGTTGTCTGAAAACAGGGTGAGAGGCAGTTATCACTCTCTGAGCGGGCCCAGTCCTTTGGGGAGCTGAGTTCACGGTGCCCAAAGGTTTCTTTGGCTTGCTGAGCGCCGGGGCAGACAGCTGGGGTGCTGGGCAGTTTCTTCAACATGACGGACCCTGGAAACAGCATGTCCGTAAACTGACAGTAAACGCTACCTGAACATGAGGGGTTTGTCATACCTGATAAAGGCGCCCCCCCTCGAGGATCAGTAAGAGTATTAATGCCGCGGTCCCGCCATGCAGTCATTTGAGTTTTTGCCTGAATCATGTGCTTTCCTGTAAAATACCCCCTTTTACTCTGAGGGCTGTATCTCCGCAGCGACGGCTGTAAGTGCCAAAGTTTCACACATTTTCGGTGGTTTAACATCCCAAGACATTAATCTCGTTTTGTGGCACTGGCCCTTTAAATGTCCTTTCCAGATGCGTTTTGTGAAATGAACCCCACAAGGTGCTCTGTTTTTTGCTTGCTAGAAAGTTCTATTCCAAACGAATTGGGAAAAAAAACCAAAAGCTTAAAAGACGAAGTTTTGATGTTTTTGGGGAATGTGCTTTCTTTCTGGTAACGTGAGGTCGGGGGTTGTGTAGATTATGCGGATGCCTTAAGGAGTTTATTTACTTTATATCTGAGCTCATAGTGTGTAAAGCGGCTTCTCGAGTGCATGTCTAGCTAGTGGGGGCTCTTTCTGAAAGGGGCCCCTGTATCTTTAGGGACTTTAACCCTTTAAGGGCTAGTGGGGGTGTAAGATATTCTACTTGCTTGTCTGGCACTTGAGGGGGTAATGCATGCCGTCACTGAAATTAACCCCCTCATGCTGGGAATATAGAGCACTCCAACCTGCCGCTGATATAGACAGACTCCGTTACCTTGCCACATATATAAATCTATACACGCGCATGGAATCCTGATTCTCCTGGCCAAGTTCATTCACTTAACATGTAATCCCTGGAAGCTTTTGACAAAACTCATTCTCGTAGAAATCCCTATTCGATCCATGAAAAAAGATACTGATGGGATTTCTTTGCCAAGACAATCACATAATACATGTACATCATGTCTGTATGGTCTTTATGTAATTGCGTAATTGATATTTTTGAACATATGGAATATAATATGGCGTACAATATCATTTTATATCCAGATCTACACAGACTATGTACCGCCTTCAAACAAGGATCTGGGCAGTGTCTATAGAGATGACCCAGAGTTACCAAAGGAGTCTGACAAGTCATGCAATTCTTTCAAGAAACGCGACATTTCCCAGAACTACAAGCTGTTTCACGCATTTGGTTTTATACACATGTCAGACGTTGCCATTGGTTTGTCATAGATTATGTCACTAATTTCTGAAATCATAATAACAAGGGTTACAAAGATCTCTAAAACAATAATACTACAGTACAAAACGTGTCATCCATGCATTGAAATGGTGAGTGGGGTAGGTGTTCAAAAATCTATATTACTTCAAGTGCCTAATACCTTATAAACAATTTTGGATCTCTAATCTCCAGAGACATGGAAATAAAAGTTCACAGTCTTGAACAATATGATAATATATTATAATTGATCAAACAAGGGATTTATCTAATGGGCTGTGGAATTACTGGCTGGGGTATGGACATAACGCACTTCTTGCCACTCACCAGGGCCCAATTTAAGCTGATCATGCACTTTAAATCCCCCATAACTTCTGTTCACACGCTAATTTCCATTATTTCCTGCCCAATCCACACCAACCTGAATGTTAATGATATTCCATGCTCAGTCAAGCAGTCTTTCCATTCATGATAAACCATAGGTTGCTATATAAACTTTAGAGCCCAAGCACCACTAGTGTAAACCTTAGAGTTTGGGCATTCTTTAACCAGTGCTCAGGCCAAACAGCGTTATATTTATTCTATCTTCCCAGAGGCGGCAATGCTGGGAGACCCCAGGTTCTTCTCCATTGTCAAAAGTCCCGACCATTGCAAAAACCATACAAAGCACCCTCTGTCATCCAGACTATGTTGAATGGTTGCAAAGGGGTTAAACAAGGGGATTCTTATATTATTTACACATGTGAAAAGAGCCTGCTGTAGTAAACACAAAATCACGATTTTGGTGGTTGAGTAAGAACCTGGTATGTATAACCTGCCACTTGATAGAAAGAACAGGATTCAGCCCTGCATACTGCAGCAGGTCAAAACACGTGTGTTTTGAAATAACTTTCAAATCTAATTACCTTACTTAGAAAGATTAAATCTGTTTTAATGCTGAAGTTCTTACTTTATAAAATCCGGTGGAAAAAAAAAAGAACATTTTGTTTTTTTAGATGTACAGTATCACCTGTACTAATAAGAGCATAGACCACAGTGAAGAATAACATCATTGGTTTTTGCTGCTCCAGTATGTCCTGGTACACAACCTGGAGCTGTGAAGATTCAGTGGCTCTATTACAGTAGGCGACCAGTGAAAATGTACAATAACATCAAAAATGATAATATACAAGTTGCTTTTGCGATATTACAATCAGGTCACTGAGGATGATTGCATTGAAGCAATAGTAATGTGGGAATCTCAATGGAGATTGCGGCTATTAGGAGGGTAGACTCTATTTCTCTGAATAGGTGGGTTTTAGTTTAAATTTAGAGTAAGTAGGAGACAGTCTGACAGAACAAAGTAGGGAGTTCCAGAGAACCTTTCCTAAAGTTTCCACTGCTTCTACTATATTAATCAGAGAAGCGTATACGTGAGAACTGATGCTGCCTCCTTCCTGCTCCATAGAAGATGGGCCAAGTTTGGTAGATGGGGCTAGCCACACAGGGACAGGGTCAGCGCCAATATGAATTGTGGAAGATAATGGGTAGAGACAGGTTCTCCCTCACCTCCTGAAGATAAAAGGATGTCCACAGAGACCTGGTAGTCATTCCTGGAACTTCTGAGACAAACTGGGAGAGTTCCCTGGTAGTTATGTTTAAAGAGCAACTTCCTGGCAATCAAAGGAATGTTTCTGCTGACTGCTCCACTTTCACCACTGTTTAGAAGAACTGCACATAACCTCCAATTGATACCTAATGCAGGACCCAAGCCCATACAAGCTTCAACACCCACAGACGTGTACACACCTCAGATAAACTAGATAACCCCTCAAAATGATCTATACACATACTCCTTACAGTTGTGAACTACACCCTAAATACATTGTAGACTTTCTTCCGTGCATAATAAATTATCTTGTATTCCTAGTCTCCTCGCGTTGTCACCTATACTCTGGCCTTTAGCTGCCTCGGCAACCCCTAGTATCACCATGGTCTACAGCACTCAATAAAGTTAATCTTCTGGATAAACTGCTGCGTTTGCTAATTTTACACCTTATTTTGCTAATCATTCTTTTAGTTTTATATCTATGATATTACTGAACAATAGTATCCTACAAAATAATTTTGTGGACACTATTATTTGTCATATTAATTGCATGCCCAAAATAGAAAAATACAAAACTACAACAAAATGAAACACATCCCTGTTTCTTAAAATAAATGTTATTGCCCGTTCTTGTATGTCACTCATTCTGTGGCTGAGCAATATATTCATCACCTCAAAAACACTTAAAGTGTTACTAGACAGGGCAGTTTTAGTAAAATAAACATAAGGCTGTAATGACCATGACATTTAGGATTACTGAAATTACAGACAGCTCGAGCAGAGGAACTTCCAGTTGAGGGACTGCTAAAGTCCATAAGAGCATGAATAAAAAATACTCTTATGAGCGACTGTTTCAAAATCTGCGTTTGTGAATGATAGAAGGTACTGTCAGATTTCTGTGGAGGACTGTAATCATGGTTCCATCAGTCAATCAGGCTTTAAAAGGACAAGAAAACATTGTGTTTAAAGACATTGTTCCACCGATTCTACTGAATGTAACGCTTTTGTCACTAACTAACTAATTTGCATCATTCATTTTTTTCCCTCTGGAAACAGAAAAGTGAGCGCTGATGACACAGAAGCTGAAAAAAACTTCTTAAATGTTTCTCTGTTGCCCTTATATGATTCAGCATTCAGATAAAAGAATAAAATTACAGATTTGCTAGGACACATTTGCATAGCTTAATTGGGAGTGCAATTACGGTCAAATGATAGCTGTCCCCCCTTAAGTGTTCCCCCTCTAGATTGTAAGCTTGCAAGCCGGGCTCTCTCCACCTAATGTATCGGTTTGTCTTAGTCTGTCAATTCTTGTCTTGTCATACCCCTTGAATGTATGTATTGTATTAAGCGCTGCGTAAACTGTTGGCGCTATATAAATAAAAGGTAATAATAATAATAATAATAATAAGTGTTAGCCCCATATGCCTTTGACTTCTTCCCCCAGCCCCTAAGCTTGCAGGAGATATATTCAGCAGAACTGCTTGCCCCTATGTGGTATATGTACCACCAGTTAGCTCCAGCAATCGACCAGCAAGAGTTTTGACCCACTGTGTGCTTGCTCAGAAAGCACTTCCATTGATTTCAATGGGCACAGTTTGCTGACACTGAGGGGTTGCTTTAAAGATAAGCACAATGTATTTGATTATTTTTAGCAGGTTGAAGAATGCATATTAAGGTGCTTACAAAGGGAAATGAATTATTTTGTTGGTGAGGCTGAACTTTAAAGTTTTTAGTTTAAGTGGAACAGCACCAAATGTATCTTAAACTGCTCAGACTGCACACAGAATGTATTTTTATTATTATAAACCTAATTCCATTTCTAAATGAACCTTTGTACCTTTGCATACTCTCTGCAGTCTTTGGCACTGTTCAATATCTCTTCTGAATTTGTTTAATTTTTACAGCTAACTGGCTCCCTTGAACTTTCCCCCGTAAACTTACATTAAGGGATTACTCGCAAATGCTTTGTAACGCAGGTGTCTATCACCACATGTTCCTACTGTCATTTTCTGAAGTGTTGAACGCCCCTCCCTCGCCAAAAGTCAATATTAAGCCCATATGCTTACAATTTAAACTTTTACCTTGGAGCATTGAGAGGTGACAAGCTCTTCTGCCAAATGCTGGTAAATCTATCTCCTGTACAGTGCAGTAGCCGTTCAAGGGGTTTATATGTCACATAAGTTATTTTAGTTTATGCTTCCCGTGTCCAGGTCAAATTAAGACATCTTATTTCACTCTCTAAGTTCAAGAACTGTGTCCTTGAATGGTTAAATGTGTAAATGTTGGTCATTTCTAATATCTAATGTCATTTCTAAAATTTAGCAACTCCTTCTAACCCCCTCACCTATCTCATCTGTGAAGCCATAATCTAATATTTGTATAGGAGCGATTGGATTCCTGCCCTTTGGATGGATGAACAATAGGAGGGAACAGGGTCAAAGTGCATGGGATAGTAAGTGAAGGGTTTGGAAGTAAAGGCTGAGGTTATCAGAATGCACCGGTGACTATTTGGAAGGGATGGTGAGGTTATATTGGAATTACGATATTCTCCCCAAAAAAGCTTACTGACGTCACTACATCTAAGGTGTTACAGAGAGAGGTTCCTGTGTTGGAAACTGGGTGATGTCAGGAAATGGACAGGAAGTTGAATCTCTTCTTAGTAAAACCTCTCCCTATTGTATTAGTATCTTTAACACTATGTAGCTTGGACTATAACATCAATTACTCACAGCCAGCTATCACCAGAGCTGTCTTCTGCTCGGGGGGGGGGGCAATGTGGCATTGGCAGTTAAGCTCATTTAAAAACTTTGTTTGGGTATCAGATGTAAAAATAATCATGTCCAGAAAGCTATAACACTATATAAGTGTTGGAGAATAGCGGTGACAACATTTGGGGTTATAATTACCTCTGACGGTGATGCTCAGAGAGAGGGAAAATGTGGCTTGGTCATTTTTTCATAGAAAAGAATAGAAATATGAATTGTAGTAGTTAGAGTAAATTGCTTCTGATCTGACTGGTTCCTCAGTGATTCAGAGGGTGACAGTCCAGTCATGTGTAATTAGATCCACTTATCTAGCACCATAATTCCACATTTACAGCCGTGAGACCCACTGTGTATGCTTTGGGTGGATTCCACTGGGTAAATTTGGGCTGGGCTATTTGAAAGTTGCCTGTGTTTGTGCGAAGGCCTTTGTGGTATTTGCCATATAAGCTCTGGCTGTTGTGAATCTCCATCCACACCTGTATTTTTGATGGTGTTGTAGGATTATATAACTTGATTGAACATATCAAGTATATCGGGCCATTAATTTGCATTGGATGTTGACCTATGCTGTTGTATACGTTAAGTTTTAAAGAAAGGCATTGATATTTTTGTGGGTCCCGGTTCACTGTAATTTGTACAGCCCTGGAAAGTTTAGTTGACTGTCCAATATTTTCTAACCTGATGGTCAAGATAAATATGCTAGTCCACCTGCTGAAAAGTGTGTTAAATGTACATGATAATAAAATATTCTTCTTGGTAAATTCAAAATAAAGGAGGATACGTCACGTATATGTAAATTCTAGTTCAATGCCATTGCAACATTTTTAAAGAAAATCTATTTCAATAAGAAATTGTATCATGACTCTTACAGACAAACAAAAGGGAACATATCTGAGCTTTCTTTTGTTCTTTAAGATCCTACTCAAGCAAGCACTGAGCCAGCAGGTTCACCAAAAGGCTACTGAGCATTCATTGGAACGCATTATACTGGGTGGATGTCGTCTGGAATGCTGCCACTTTAATCCTGTTGACTTTTTCCCTTTGCGGTTGGCATTACTTCAGAACTGTCAACTGCCTAATCATAGCCTTACACTGTCCCTACTTAACAAAAGAGAGAACACGTCAAAACCGTCACGTCCATTACAAACAATGCTAATTTAATTCGTAATACATTATTTTAAGTGATAATGAAATAGGGCATGTCTAGGTAGCAAATATACAGGACCTTCTGTACTAGGCACGGATGAATTTATCACTTTTGAGCTGCAAGTCAAGCATATGGGAGTGACAGATAATGTAAAGCAATCTATAACACAATCCCCTAACACATATCTATATGCAAAATAACATGTATAAAAAAAAAATACTGTTTTCATTGTGATGATGTAACATCTTTCATGATCATGCTATTTCATGACAGGATGTGTTAAACACGCAAAAACCCGTGTACAAAAACTACAAAGGACTGTGGAAAACAAGTAGACTTTATCAGTTGTTAATTACCATGAAGCTATAATAAACATTTTTCATTCTAATAAAGTAAGAGACATATTATACATCCCACTCTGCCGTCATTAAAAATGTAACTTTTTATTTTTTTAAATCAAACGTAATAAGAAAATGAAAGAAATTATTAGTTAAGCACTTAATGCAGTTTGATTTTTTTATGGCAAGAAAACCAATCAATACAAAGGGAAAGTTGTGCACACACCCCTACAAACATTGCAATGCTAATTAATACATTTAATTTTTTATTGTATAATTTTATTTAGTTTTGAGGTTTTCTTCAGTTCTTTATTTTTCCTTTATTTATTTCACTTTTGCTTATAAAGTTAGCCATCGAACTCAAGGATGCAGTTCACCTGCTGACACACTGGACTCCTGGTTTGTTTATTCTGTTAAGAGTTCTTAAGAACAAGCCACTCCTGGTGATTTCATTTGACACTATGCCATAACCCAGAGCTATGTATCAAAGATGTCCTGGTGTAAAACCAGGGCAAAGTGACAACATATCAAAGCGTTAAAAATTTTTTTGAACATCTGGATGACTGTCCAACAGACCTAATCCTGCCGGGCTGTCTCTGAAGAGCGACGCAAACATTATCTATATATGTGTGTTACATTAGGGGAACAATTCTTTTTTGCTTATAAAATGTGCTTATGCTATAAGAATATGTCTAAGAATAAGGCACACAAAGGAAACACAAGGTACGTCACTTTTAGATTCCTAATCCGTGGTTAACATGGCCTCCCTCATTTTTATAATCAGCTCCACTCAGGGGATGAAGCGCAAACAGAAAGCAGGGGTACCTTATAGGAAATACTCCTTTCAACTTCTGAACCCTGCTAACTTATATTTTATCAAACTATGGGCACAAAGTATCCATTTATTCATTTTGGCAAAACCTGGCTAAAATATTTTCGAAATGTATAATAGTATTCCACCAGCCTAAAAGGTATGTTGGTGTTTTTGAAAACAACCAAATATGAGTTTAATTACTATATTGTGTAAATGAAATGATTTTTTTCTTATAAATTCCTTACTTATTTAGTAACATAGAAAGTTGTCTTTAGGACATGAAAAAGCCATCCTGCCTGCTCATCCAACCCCCTAAAAGAAAACAAGTGTCCTTTTCTATCCAGGTATATATTATATATTATTGTATTTATATGCAAAAAACAAAATACTGTCTGCGCTTCTCACCCTAATAAAGTTGGCAACAAATATATAAACATAATATAAATGAGAGGTTTTGGTTATATGAATTGGCCAAAGCAGTAGCGTACCTAGCGGGGAGCGGGGGGCGGGGGGGGGTCGCGGTCCGCACCGGGTGCCGCTCACCAGGGGGGTGCCAACTTGCCGGCACCCGGCACCCCTCCAGAGACGGACAGCAATGTCCGCCGCTGGAGGAGCAGGCTCGCAAGGGAGCGGTATCGGAGGTCTTTAGCAGACCTCCGGCTCCCTTGAGTGATTTTAAGCCGGGTTCAACCCTTGAACCCGGCTTAAAACCACTCAAAAGAGCCGGAGGTCTGTTAAAGACCTCCGATACCGCTCCCTTGCGATCGGCGCGGCAACAGCTGCTGTGCGCCGGGATTTGTTGTCAGATCCCGGCGCACAACACTGAAGCCGCGCCCACTGCCGTCCGTGCCCTCTGACCCGGAAGAAGACAGAAGAACTGAAGAAGAGGAGGAAAAGAAGCTGTAAGGAGAAAAGAGGAAAGGTAGGAAAGCATTCAGTGAGTGAGAGTTGATTGGTATGTGTGTGGATTGGTATGTGTGGATTAGTATATGTGTGGATTGGTGTATGTGCAGATTGGTGAGTGTGTGAGAGTGATGGGTGTTATGCTGTACCATTTCCAATGTATTTTTCATTATATAATTATGCTCTAGTACATCATAACTCCCATCACTCTATACTGTTCCATACAGTGGCAGAGCTGGGAGACAGAGGCCTTGCACCCCCACCGCAGGACTCCTGAAAGGTAAGTGAACTTCAAAGTGGGAGAGGGTAGATAGTTAGGAGGGGGTAGATAGGGAGAAGGCAGTGAGACGGGGGGATAGGGGGTAGATAGGGAGAAGGGAGTGAGAAGGGGTAGGTAGGACAAAAGGGAGTGAGAAGGGGTGGATAGGGCAATCATACTCCTATCATGCCAAGTCTACGAGTACATCCTGGAATCTGGGTATGCCTGGCAAATGTGATTGCTGTTAACAATCATATATATATATATATATATTAATATTGTTATTTAATTGTTTTGTCCTATTTTGGTGTGTTACTTACTTGAAATAAAAGTGTTAGATTTTTTTTTGTGGTGTGGTGGGGCCATGGTGTGGGTGTATTCGGTTTCGGCCAGGTAAATGCTGCATTTTCGGTTTCAGTCCAGAATTCGTTTCGGTGCATCCCTACTACTAATGAAGTGGTAGGCCTACACCACATCAATGTCTGGCTTAGTATATAGTGATGGGAGTTATGCTGCACTATTGTCAATGTCTGGCTCAATGTATAGTGATAGGGATTACGCTGTACCACCGTCAATGTGTGCCTCAGTATATAGCGATAGGTGTTATGTTGTACCACCGTCATTGTCTGCCTCAGTATATAGTGGTAGGTGTTATGCTGTACAACCGTCAATGTCTGCCTCAGTATATAGTGATAGGTGTTATGCTGTACCACCGTCAATGTCTGCCTCAGTATATAATGATAACAGTAAGTGTTATGCTGTACCACCTTCAGTGTCTGCGCCGGTATATAACGGTAGAAGCTATGCAGTTTTAAAATGTGGGTGGGGGGTGCCACATACAGGATCCGCCCCAGGTGCCAAATACTCTAGGTACGCCCCTGGGCCAAAGCATAATTAAGCTCACCCGCCACGTCAAGGCACACTCTCAATAGGGTGAGAACCTACTCTCACCTCCTACATAGTGGGCACACAAAGCAGTTTATACTGCTACCAAAACCTTATTAATGTGTTGGGGGAGGTGCAATTAAACCTCCTCCCCATAAACCCCTGGACAGCAAGCTGCAACCAGACTGATGAGGAGCCAACAACCTCAAATATGTGCAAACAGGGAAAAGAAAAAAAATGTCGGTGCGCTAAGCTAGTCTCAGGCTCAAATAATACAAATGTATAATATGAGGCATACCCAACAGTGTGGCCTACCAAATATGCTCACACTGTTTGGTAGGCCTCATATTAGGATCTCACCCTATTGAGAGTGTGCCTTCACGTGGCGGGTTAGCTTAATTATGCTTTGGCCAATTCATATAACCAAAACCTCTCATTTATATTACGTTTATATATTTGTTGCCAACTTTATTAGGGTGAGAAGCACAGACAGTATTTTGTTTTTTGTTTTTTGTATACATTGTACAGCCAACACACTGTATTTGCAGCATGCTCACACTGTTTGGTAGCCCTCATATTATACATTTGTATTATTTGAGCCTGAGACTAGCTTAGCGCACCGACATTTTCCTTGTATTTATATGCACCTCTCTACATGTGTGTAGCAAGTATATTTGTAAATAAGCACCCATGAGTAATTCATTTACAAAATGCAACAGAAAGGGGTTTGCCGTTTTGAAGATATCAGTGTTCGGTAATCAAACATCAAGTTTCAAAACATTCTTTATGACATGGGAGGGGGCCTGAAGAATCTTTTATGGGTGGGGGTGAAAATAAAAAATAAAAAACAGGAACTGATGTTAAAACCCAAACTTTTGTTGGGAGGGATCTTTTCTCATACTTGTTAAAGTAATTAACATGTTTTGCCACCACAGAACCCAGCTTACTAGCTAATTCATAGCCCCATAACATTTCAAACAGGTATAGTGTCTATAGTGTTGTAACCTACTGTATATAAAGTAACACAAATCCAAGCTAGCGTCACTCGCTCTTTTCCTTTTCCTCATTCCCCACTCTGAAGAATATCTCAGAAAATAGCTGAGAAATAATATTTTAGAATGTGACTGGTACCCGGGTGTGCCTGATATGTAAATAGAGCCCTGTTTGGTCCTATGGTGAACCCAAATATGATAATTTAGCAGGGTATTCATACCCGAGAATGCCCCATGGTAGGTTACACGGAGCTCTCGTGAGGGGTGTAGCTAGCTGCATAAAGGGTGAGGCTGGCCATGCACTCTCCCCTCTTGGGGAAAGAGGAGAATGACCCAGAGACTCTGTGTCATATTGATTTACCCGGAGACACCTGGCCAAAGCTGGAGGTTTCCAACGGATGAGGATATTGACTTTATTCTCACTCTAGGTCTCGTATCTGTACATCTGTAGGTGTATATGTAAGGAGATGCACATAAGCATCTCTTTGGGACTATTAGCTTTGGGTCCGCAGCAATATTGTACCTGCAATTGAAGAAGCGGGCAAGCCGTTGGACAATTTGTAGCTAAATGAGAGGATGAAAGTTCATGAAATAAAATGTAGTGAATAAGTAGGAAGTGAAGTCTGTAAGCTAAAATATTAGAACACCGATCTGCCATACAATATGTGAGCTGTTGGAGCCATACAAATAAGTTATAGTTATTTAGATTCATTGGGTTTTTAGGAAGTTCTATCAAAAACAAGAGGTACATTAAAAATAATTCGTTGAACTAATGTCACTGTTGTGTAATACGTCACAAACAAATATGAAATAGTGTGCGTCTTAATTTGATCTAATAAAAAAGTCTGGGAAGACAAATGAACTTGCCCTCAAATATAGGTAAGCAATCTCATCTCAGTGACCCCTACCAGCTTGCCTTGCATGGGGTACATTATTGGAGCAGCCATCTTAAATTAAGGATTTAAATTAGAATTTATCACCATCAGGTTATCTCTCCACTATTGTTAAATTGTTCTTTGTTGGTTATTGTTTCAGATTTTAGGCATCCTGTGTAACCGCAGAGTAAAGTGAAGTATTGAAAGTTCATTGATATGCTAGCTTTGGCACTTTTTGACACAGATCTCATAGAGCCCCTATTTTAAGTCAAATAGCTTCACAACAGATACACTTGTTCACAATGAAAAGCACAAGCTATACATAATTTATTAAATGAGTCCAGACAGGAATTGGCTGACTCTAGGGCTTATGGAAACAAGACCAGTGGGCCACAGAGCCTATTTTTCAATTGCAAACAGCATTGATCAATAGCATTTAATCAACCTTTGGGCTTTAATCGTCAGAATATTTTTTTGTCCCAATCTGACCTTTTAATCTAGTTACGCTAAGTGTTGTGAGGTTAACAGTTATACTTTAAGAATAGATTTTAAAATGTCCTAATGTACCAATTATCCAAATGTCATTATGCAAAGATAAGTCAAGTAGTTGTTTTAACAGTGATAATATCCGTGTTTTATTAGTATCAGCTGTATAAATTTGTAACTTTTTAATTTGCAGTCTCATAGGCTGTGTCATTTTGCTTGCCATACAAGCAATACAACTCTACAGTGACATTCACACAGCTGTAGGCAAGATCTGATTTGCTGGTGTCTCCTGTGGAGTTGATTGATGTGGATATAATTTTAATAAAATTTTAATATTAATAAAGGGGGTAAAACCCAGGATTGGGCCACACTGATGTCATTGTACATGGAGTGCACAATGGCAATGAGTGTGTGGTCCTGATGAGAAAGAGACTTATGTTGTCTCTGAGGAGAAGGGGGGTTGGTCACAATCAGACAAAGAAAGAGAAGATACTGTCTTTGGACAAATGAGAGGTGGCAGAAGGGGCTGATGGCCATTGGGCAAGGAACAGGTGGGGGATTTGGAGCAACAAGTACAAGGCAGTAATGCTCTTGGCCATGTTCATCTTATTTCTCATGACTCTCTGTCAACAAAGGTTGAATGCAGTTGATTTAATACATTTTTTGAAGGCCCACATTCTCAAGTGTTACTTATTTTATATACCTTGTTTGTATTGTTCAATAAAAATGTAATTAGACTTTGTATTACTTTGACCTTGCCTACAACACAGTTGTGGAAATGCTGTGTTTAACTAACTCAGATTATGGCCACAAACGTGGCTTTTGTTAATTCATTTTTGTCCTGTACTTGGCTGATTCCCAAAGCCAGACCTTCCATCTGCAGACTGCACCTGCACTTTACAAGACACAACTAAATAAAAAAAAATCTAAAAAGTTAAAAAGATGATTCAGTGCCAAGATTTCAGTGTGAGTTTAAAGAAAAAAAAAAGAGCGAACACAGAACTGTCCAAGTTGGGAAGATTTTTTACAGATATTATTTTACTTTGCAACTGAGTAAATGGTGGTTTTTGTTATGTGAAAACCAGATCACTGTTGGCTCATGGCCACCTTTTTAAGGAGACAAGCAGTGAAGGAACTAAAGGCCATCTGAATTGCAGAGTAAGGCTGCCAGATCTTGTTTATTTAGTATTTCTCTTTGGTTCTGAAGTATAAGTGCTTGACACTGCTTAATTTCTTTAGATTAAAGTACAAATTTAGCCCTGTTTAAGATTTATGATTATTTGTTAGCAAAGCTTTTCAGCTTTCTGATTGAGTATTACCTAGAATCATAAACCAGTGGATCAAACCCTACCAAATGAATCACTGTAATGTGGCAGAACAAAAAGTTCGGAGTCTGTTCAATATTGGAAACAGTTTTTATTCCTAGTTAGAGATCTAAAAACGTGTAATCCAGAGTGTAAGCTTGCATCTTATTTTTGTTCATGTAATGAGTAGCGTACCTAAGAGGGGGGCGGGGAAGTGGTCCCCCCCCCGGGTGCCACTCATCAGGAGGGTGGCTGGCAGAGCAGATGTCTCTGCAGCCCAGAGGCTGCCTAACACGGACCCACATTTTATCGCTGTGGAGCTCGCATACTGTGTGAGGAAAGTCTATTCCTGCCCAGGTCCCTGCTTTCCTGGGCGGGAAAAGAGAGTTTCCTCACACAGCGTGTGTTGCTCGACCGGCCCCTAGGTCAGTGAAAACTGCAGGAGAGGATAGAGGGTGCAGGAGAGTGAATGGGTGAATAAATGATTGTTTAGGGCCAGCAATGGGCCAGGCAGGCTGTTCAGGGGACAACGATGGTACAAGCAGGCTGTTTATGTGGGCAGAGGTGGCACAGACAGGCTGTTTAGGGGGCAAAAGTAGGCTGTTTTAGGGACAGAGGCCCATCACATCAAGCCCACACCACAGGCCCACCCATGTCTGGCTTAGTATATAGCGATGGGGTTATGCTGCACTACTGTCAATGTCTGGCTCAGTGTTTAGTGATGGGAGTTATATTGTACCACCATCAATGTCTGGCTCAGTATACAGAGATGGGAGTTATGCTATACCATATCTGTATATTAAGTTTAAATTTTATTTATTTATAAGCTAACATTTTTTCAGATTTCTAGTTTTTTCCAGTTGACATACAGCTTACAAATTTGTGAATTAAATATTCTTGACAACATTCATTTTATTGTGGGTGTCTTTACATTTTAAAGTGTGTGTGTGTGTGGGGGGGGGGGTCCCACATACAGGATCTGCCCCGGGTGCCAAATACTCTAGGTACACCCCTGCATGTAATTGTTAAATTGCATGTTGTAAATTTCCTCTCATTGTAATGGCTTCACACAATTTGTAAGCAGTACCCTCTTCTCCTTTAGTACCACTCTTAACCTGCGTCAGTTGTGTATTCATTTTTTATTTTCAATATTTTCACTGCATCCTATGGTGATAGAGCTACAGAATCTGCTTGTGCTATGTAAATAAATGTAAGGTAACTTAATTAACCTACCTAAATCTTGTTTTGGTATGATTGGACCTTATTCATTCAGGTTGGTGTTGTGTTTCTCTGAACTGCAGAAAGGAAGCTTTTACATTTGATATTGAAGTTGCATGTGTCCAGTGTAATAAACATCTTCCTGATGAATATATTGGCCGAGTTGGGTCTGTAGGGTGTGGATGTTTTTGCTGTGAATTCTTTGATGTCATTGAAAATATTGAGGAAAAGTTTGGGTCTATGTCCATTTATAAGAGTCTAAGAGCAGGAAGAAGGAGGCGGTTTTTCCAGATGTCTGGTAAGACCTCACCTCGAATATTGTGTACAGTTCGGGAGACCCCATCTCCAAAAGGGTATAAAGACTGGAAAAAAACATGGAAAAAACCCCAAATTTTTTGTTCAATTTAGGGGGGCTTTAAATGTAAAAAACTCAAATGTCAGACCCTATTAAATAAAAAAAACTGTAATGTGGTAGGATAAGCACATTAATGCATATTAACATACATGTTTCTGGGTGCAGAGAAGCCTCCTATGGAACGTAAGTACAAGGGGGACTCAAATGTGGTTGTGTGGATTATTGCAAATTTGCCTTTTTTTCCAGGAAAAAAGTTGGGAAGCGCTACCCCAGATAAGTACCCTCCATAAATATATGACTGAAGCAGCAAAATTGATGCTACTTTCAAGAGGGACCTGAGAACAATGCAGTAGAGCAGCTAAGTGATTCTCACAGACATAAACACACTCATAATATAACTGATAGAACTTCTTGACATCACCTACGTTATCAGTGAGATGTGGCTTACAATGGCAATCATGTAGGTTCCCCAAGAGTATATCAATGTAGGACCATAACCTTTCTCTATATAAAGATAAATATATCTCTGTCATGCATATTTTGTTTGTTTTTTTGGTTTTGTTCTTGGGGCAACCCATGTCATGGTACATGGTTGTTGGCTGCCTTTAGATTACACACGAAGACCCAGAGTAATAATTACATCCACTGCTTCTGAGAAGCCAAAAAGGCCTGACTGGGGATAATGAGGTGGCCCTGGCACTTTAGGGGCCAGCCGCCAATGACGTAGGTGCGGTCAACCACCCACAAAAAAAATAAACAGCGCATTGTAAAATGAAGAGGTAGTGTAAGATGAAAAGGCTGCCAAAGGTACAAATTTGTTATTGAGTTTATAGTGCCATACTAGTGCCAGAAGGCAAATACTTTCTTCAAAGTGATTTCAAATTGTGATGACAATACAATACTATACAATACAATACAAATGGCTAGTAACATTCAGAGGGTCTAAGACCGATGTAACTATTGAAATATGTACCTGGGCTCTTTCATAAATATACAATGGTCTTATTTGTTATACAGTAAATAAAATATAAACAAACTCTGTTTTATTTCTTTTATGCATCATTAAGAGACTCCATATGTAGTGTATGTAGACAATGGAAACAATATGTTTGTGATTGTAGAGGTTTATAAAGAACTTCAAATCCAAGCAATTAAGAATCTTGAGGTAATATAAACTTGTTCTTTTGAAAATTTGCAACAAGACAGCTATAAGGATTGTTGAATCAATCCCAAGCATCTGCCAAGAGGAACATCTCCTTTTTGCTTTGAAAAGCCAATTCAACGCACCTAAGCATGAGGTGCTGCGTGATAAGAACAGAAACATAAACCTGTGATAAGAAAATGGCAAACATGAACTTCAGACAGGGGTATTTGAGGTTTATAAACGGACAGTAATGATTTTTAACCCCTTCAATCCCCTATAGACATACCGGGACGTCCAAAAAACGCCCACTAAGAAACCCCTATGGACATCCTGGTACGTCCAGCCCTTCGTGCAGCGTCAGGGACAGCCTGGACTCCCCCCCCTGGCAGCAGAAGCCGGCATGAAAGCCGGTAAACTGTTACATTTGAAAGTGCCGATCGCGCGATCGCGCAGTTGCAAACGTGCGATCGGGCATTCCCTGTGGGGATATCCTGCCCTCCGATGAGGCACAGAGACGCTGCGATCTCTATGCAGGTCTGTGAGGACCTGCATAGAGATCACAGTGTGATCGGTGCCGGGGGATCGCGGGGAAGGGAGTGAGAAACCATGTCTCTCACTTGCCCTCCTGTCCTGAAAGAGAAAAGCTGAAAAAAAAAAAACGGTTAGTCATTTAAAAATAATATTAAATAAATCATTAAAATAATAATATAAATAATACTAAAAAAAATTATAATGTGAGCTGTGATGTCATTGTGACATCACTGGCATGTTCAGGAGGTCCCTAGGAGGACCTCTAACCATTACCGTATAAAAAAATATATATAAAAAATAAAAAAAAATGTAAAAAAAAATAAAATAAATTTTTTTTTAAAAACAAATTCTTAAAAAAACCTTACTTCCCATTGCCCTAGCATAACATCTAGCCAGTATAACCCTCCTGCCCCCGTTCACAATCCCCGTTAAGCCATAGGCATAAAAATTATACAAAATTGTACACCTAATAGTATGCTCCCTGGTGCTGGGAAAGTCTGGAAAATCTATATAAATTAGGTATTTCTGAAATCAGGACACCTGAATTGATAAACTTGGAGGGGATTTTCCATCACTTTACCTAATTTTGTGAGGATTCAGAGGGAAAATGTAAAAAAAAATTTATTTATTTTTCTAATCTTCGCTAGTTTTTACTAAATTTCTCATTCTAAATTTTGAGCTAATCATATAACTATGGTATCAAACGAAAGCTCTATCTCTCCTTGAAAAAACAATATATAGTTTACATGGGTACACTATTCACAGGAAAAGAGAATAATCTCTGAACCGACATACCCCAAAAATGGCAAAATTGCTCTGGGCTTTGAGGTACCAAAAACCCCTGGGATTGAAGGGGTTAATTGCCAAGATAGTAACTCGTGGAAATATTGCCGTGTAGACGGCAGAGACAATTATTATTTATTGATTTATATAGCATCATCGTATTCTGCATCTCTGTAGTGTAGGTAAACAGGACACAACAAGTAGTGCATAACACAATAATGTGGTCTTCCAGAAACAAAAAGTTAGGGAGGCTCTGCTGAAACAAGCTTACAATCTAGAGGAATGAACATGCCTCACTAATACTGTAACTTTAAAACATAGGCATGACTGTAAAAGGAAAGTGATGTCACTTCAATTTATACTAAAACACATGTTGTGTTGCTTTACTTTTCACCAAATGTTCTCTTTCTGTTTAACTTTTTGAGAACTATTATTTCTATAACATGAGGAACTGAGTGACAATTAGTATCCTTCATGTGTGTGGGTCCTTCAGCAGCTTACTTGTGAAGTGTCAATATGGATCATTGTGCTGCATAATGGAGAAAATAGACTAGCCATGGAAAACAGGAAACTTTTATTAGTTTACATGGTAATTGCTCCAGAGTTAGTAGTTTGCACCAGAGCTATTCAACTGTTGCCCTATTAGATATGACTAATATGTCAGAGGCAAGGTTAGGAGGATACATAAAGCTGTTAAAGTTGTTATTTCACATAGACTACACACAAATTAAACTTTCTGGTAGCTTTCCTGAAACACCACGAGCCCCCTGCTAGCCATTATCTTAAGCCAGGCTCCTTGTAACATTTAAATAAGGTATTCAATCTCATTTGGCCTACTATGTCAGATCTACAAGCAAGTTTATTCATTCATATTTTATCTTATTATGAGACTTGTGCATAAAGATACCTCTGAATTTCAGTTTTAGCAAAATCTGCCAACTCTGTCAAAAGGTGTGAATCTGTGAGAACGAGGAGGGTTCCCCAATGAAACAAATAAAAAACGAAGCAAAGAGATCATAATTTTTGTTTGAATTCCATTGGTTCTTTCACTTACATACTCTCAACCACTCTCTCACATTTTCTCTGAATATCTTTGCACCTGCTCTGCCGACCGCAGAGTCTCCTTGCTGTGCAGCTCTGCTTCTACTCTTGCATCTTCTTCTTTCTTTTCCTGCGGCTCCTTGTGTCTTCTTTCCTCGTGCGTTTCTCTGTGGACATGGCCTCGCAGTGAACTTCCACAAAAGGGCAGAGCCTCCAGGCACATCCCCTCCCCTGATTGGTGGAAAGGGGGAGAGGCTGTCCCTGTGGCTCCCCCATTTTTAGGAAGTGCACAGAGAGGCCAAAATCATGCAGATAGATTTGCGGAAAAAAACGGTGCAGAAACGCTTCTCCTTCACAGCGAATCTGGCCTCCCGACATTCCGAACGTACGCTCTTGGGGGAACAAGGGAGCTCTTTTGCGGAAGTTCACCAGGAGACATTCAAAGAGCGCATGAGAGTGTGAATGAGCGTTTGAGAAAGTGTGACAGAGTATGAAAGAGCATGAGAGATTGAATGAGGGTGAGTGAGAACAAATTTAGTTTCTGAATATAAAAATCAGAAACATACAGTGTTGAAGCTAAGATTGAGGCTCATCTACCATACTGCAAAGTGTCAATAGTGCAGACGATTTATTAGGCTGGGGTGGATTGGAGAAGCTGTAGTGTATAGTATTCACTACTGATATGCAAGGACTGCAGCACACTTTTTAAAATTGATTTATTTGTATTTGGGTTGTTTTTTGATGTAATAAATACATACATTTACACTACCAGCTAAACTTTTATTTTTGTACAACACAAAACAATAAATCATTAATACCGGTAACAAATTAGACAGGGCAGGGCACGGACAGTATATGTGTGCAGTGTGGTTTAGTTCTTAAGATACATTTCCTGAGTAGAGAAGTTGCACATTTACGCTACCAGCAAAACCTGTAGTTTGTGGACAACACTTAACAATTATTATATTCATTGATAAATATTGATGAAAACATTAGGCGTTTGACTGTGCTTGCGCACAGTGTGACTGTGTTTTAGTTAATGAAATACTGTTCCAGAAATGAGTTAAACAGTGGTACATGTTTTCATTATAAACTCATTATCAAAAACTCTGCTTTGTGGACAACACAATATAATTAATAAATCACTCGTATTAGTGGCAAATTAGGCAGGGAGGGAAATTGTTGATTTGGAAATATCTGTGAGACAGGATAATTTCAGTTTTCATGGTTTGGGCAGAGGCAGCAGCAGGCATGTATGAAAAAATATTTAGATGACCCCTGGCATTCCAGTCCAAATTAGGCTGAAGGCTTCTTTCCTGGAGTCAGAAATCCAACCAGCTGCAGTACTAGCAAACATCCTGGCTGGAGTAGGACCAACATGAGGCCCAATTTTAGTCACTACCAAGGACTCATAGAGGGGTCATGTTTCCAGTGCCTTGGTGGGATCAAAGGTGAAGATTGCTTGTAAGTTATCCTACGGTGAAGCACTGAAGAAAAAAAAAACTTGCAATGCCACTGCAACTGCCATTGAGGCCACCACTACCACAAGCACTGCCATCACTGGAATGTTTCCCAGAGTAAAGAGCAGGCAATGTCAGATGATATCAGCAGATATACCGTATTTGCTCGATTATAAGATTAGTTTTTTCCAGAGCAAATGCTCTGAAAAATACCCCTCGTCTTATAATCGGGGTCGTCTTATAATTAGACCTCAACTAGGTCTGACTATGAGACTAAGATCCAGATCCCTCGCAGCAATGCAGGGGACCTGGATCCTCCTGTCCCCCCCCCCCAACTTACCGGTACTTCTGAGTCCCCGGTGCTTAGTCCGGGCAGCGTGTAGAGCTCTACGCGTTTTGCGTAGACAACTTCCGCTGCAGCCGGCAGGAGGTGCGGTTAGTGGTGGGGGTCATCTGCGTCCATCGCGCAGACCTTCCCCGGCTGTCAGAGATCAGAGTTCCCGCACCGGTGCCGGGAACTCTGATCTCTGACAGTCGGGGAAGGTCTGCGCGATGGATGGAGACAACCCCCGCCGCTAACCACACCTCCTCCCAGCTGCAGCGGAAGTTGTCTAGGCAAATCGCGTAGAGCTCTACACGCTGCACGGACTAAGCACCGGGGACTCAGAAGCTCTGGTAAGTTTGGAAAAGGGAGGGGGAGGGAGTGTTAAAAGGGGGGCATAAGGCATTTCTTCCTCCTGAAATGCCTTATACCTCCCTATATGCCACTCTGCCCCATAATATGCCTTTTAACCCCCTAAACGCCAGAGTGGCATATAGGGGTATAAGGCAATTCTGGAGGCAGAGTGGCACATAGGGGGTCAAAAGGCATATCATGGGGCACAGTAGCATATAGGGGGTATAAGGCATTTCTGGGGCAGAGTGGCAAGCCAGGGGGCAGATTTGCATAACTGGGGGGGGGGCAGGTTGAAAAAAAAGGAAATAAAAACAAAATATTTTTCTAAATCATAGCTTTTATTAAAAAAAAATGTTCACATAGTTTACATGAATTAACATTTACTGGTAAAACTTTTTTCCTATAGGGTCGTCTTATATTCAGGCTTTTTCTTTTTTCATAAATTAATATTCAGATTTTGGGGGGTCGTCTTATAATAAGGGTCGTCTTTAATCGAGCAAATACGGTATGTCCAGACTAGAAAAAAAGTTAGAAAAAGGAAGGCCAACCCCAAACCCCAGCAGAAGTAGGTCTTACTCTGGCTTGTACATAAGTGGAAGAGGATATGAGCCAGCGGAGGATTAGATTATTATCTTCCAGTAATTTATCTGTGTTGCTCCTACCACTCCACAGAAGCAGCAGCTGGAGGATAGATATATCATTGGTTCCCTTACATCACCAGTACCACCATCATTAACACTCTTGTGGAAACAAATAAAAAATACTGTACATTTTCACCTGATGTACAGTGCCTTATAAAGTGTGGGGTTAGTTTGAGAGTGTGAAAGATGGAGAGACACTACAAGTGTGTAAATTGTCACACATACCTAAGTACACAAAACAACACAGCTGTGCTTCAGGGGCAAACTGGCAGGAGTTACTCTGATTTGATCAACTCTTTCATTTTTCTGCTAGTGCCTGTTGAGGTTACATGCTTTACTATTGTTGATGCTGCTACTCTAGTATCTTCTTCGTCGCCCTGGTGTGGTCAATTCCTCTTAGTTTATGAATATTAGGCAAATTCAGTCCTGCACCAAGTAGCTGGATTTGTCTGTCTGGCAGTGCCTGTCTGTGCTTTCTTTGCCTCTGCTGCTGTGGCTCGGCCTCCATCCTTACCCTGGGGCCAATTCCTATTCTTTTTCCTAATATTAATCTGATGGATCAATTTATCAAAATGGTCCAGTTTTTGGAGAAATACAGTCCCATAGCATGCTGCTGGGTGTGCATTGGTGCAGTGCTGCCACTACTGGTGGTGGTATACAAATTTGAGCCTGGATCTCTTCCTATTACTGTAGGAGAAAGGTGTCCCAGAAAGCCCCTTAAATGTAATTTCTGTATCCAAAAAGGCTTCTGAATTTTGTCCAAAACAAATGTTCTGAAAACTACATTAATTGCCCCGAAAATTAACGTGGGAAAAACAAAACATAAATTTTGTCAGAATGGTTTTTGCTTGCCGTGAACAAGTCTAGTTAATATCTAGTTCGTCATGTGTATCCATTATGGCTGATCTGTCTCTTTTTACCAAATCCTGCATTGTTACAGTTTTATGGACTAAAAATCTATTTTGTAGTTTGTACAAAATCACTTTTTGGGTGTGTGTGTGTGTGTGGTTGCTATTACTAGGTATGTTGAGGCCAGGGCCAAATAGCTAGTAATGGCAACCAGAAACACCCAAAGAGTGATTTTGCACAAACTTGTATGCTACCTTGTAAGCACGGCCAATGGCTGGATATGACAGACCGTCATGTCACCTTTTTATGCTAGTATAGCATGCTGCCGGGCATATCCAGCGGGATGCCACCCACTAAAGCACCGGCCGCAGGAGTGACAGACCGGTTATATATGGAGCGATGTTGGGCAGTGACCTGTGCAAGCGGGCCAGTCTAGGCACGGTTGAGGCTATACTCTTACTAGAGCTCAGTTCTCTGTTGCTAATGGGATAGAGTTACAAACAGTACACTTACAGTATAGTTACCACATGATAAAATCTGTATTGTTTCAAAAGATCTGTTTATGACATCTGCAAACACATTTCAGTCAGTAAAAATTACTTCTGTGACTATAAACACATAACTTTGCATTTGATCTAACATTCACCGTCATTATAATGTAAAATGTATGTCTTTCTATAATATTCGGTTAATTTGTAGAGCCTTTTACAAACACTGGTGCACATAATAGAAGTGTTCAGTTATTTACAGGTAGTTTTGCCAATATATTTTTGATTTAGACTCAATTTAATTGTGTGTAATGAAATTATCACAAGCTGCAGATGTTGTAATAGTTAGTAGATCATTTTTTTACCCTCCAAACCTGTTTGTGTTAATGATAGTTACTGGATCCTGGCCTACTTTCACTTGTAGCCTGTTTGGATACCAATCACTGAATTCCATACTGTTTGCATCATACTTGGGAATGTTTAGCATTAGTTGTACCTATGGCTTTTGGTGGTTTGTCCCATCATATAGATTATCCCCAATGAGCATTATCTCTATGCTTGCAAACCAGCCTTCAAAGTATCCTCCATCTGGTTTACGGTATTACAGGGGTATTAATTGGTGGTAATGTGAGTTGGAGACTGGACAGCATGTCATTTCTTACTGTACCAGAACTCCTTGTATTGTATAGGAATATGGACTGGCATGTATAAGAGTATGGCATGAGGCTGGCTGCCTTAAAAGGCTAAATGGGCACCCAAATTCATAATGGACCCATAAAACATCATACAGACAATTCTTGATAGTGGGGTAAAATCATATATACCAATTGTGCAAAGTGAAATGTAAACCTACCTTAAGGTTCAAAGCATTCATCTCTACATGTTATAATACTAGAAAGGATCTGTAGTTAATACTATTATATTTATATTATATTTTATATTTTTTTGTGAAAGGTTAGTTTATATAAGAAACCAGACATGATTATATGAGTGGGTGAGCTGGTGTTGATCCAATACTCTTCTCAGCGCAGATCCTCCAAAACAGTAGGAGTGAGATCTGGAGCCTAGCCATCTTAAATGTCTCTTTGAGCTCTACCTCATGTGATGACTTTCCTTATGTGAGTAGCATGTTCGACTTGGCTTTCCCTTCACGTAATATAAGATGGGGATATGGTTTTTACATATGTGAGAGGCAGTCTGAGACAAATAGATAGTAATGGGGCTGCAATTAGCTTGATGTGTTAGGAGGGATGAACAAAGAGGAGCTTATACTCACAGTTTTAAAGTGATACATTGATGTGTAGATCAAACTCACAACTAGGATCTAAGTGAACATCCCTTTTCTTTCAAATAATTAGGGTAGGCTACATCCTCCTGTTCTGACTGTAATTGGTAAGAAAAACACTAGCCAAGCTGCTCGACCTCAGAAGGGAGTGTACCTCTTAAATACTTTGCTAAAAATATTTTTGTGTTAATCCAAATAAAATACATAATCTACTGCTGATGTATTATTTTTAGTCAATAGCAACAAGACAAACACTGTTTCATGCAATGTAATCCTGATAATTCCTTGTTGAATTGTGAAAATCCATGTGAATTTTCTTCAAGAAAAGAAAAATAAATATTATTTTTGACAGCAACCATCTTGACAACAAACAGCACAACCTATGTGACCTAATGATATCTCAGATTCACAGATATATCGGGTTTTTTTAAAACATTTTAGAGAAATCTCATGGGCAAGTTAATTCTTGGATTGCATGAATGATTTTATAATGATTTGGATAATATTAATGGAATATAACACAGGGACTTCATGGGAAATTTTAGTTTGGCCATAATTATACATTCCTAGTCCTATATCCAAGGATGAAACACTGATCCTGGTATGTAGAGATGGGCAATGTGGCAGTGGCAACACAGAAGCTGACATGAGGCAGAAACAGGCCCTTGGCTAAGGCATACTCACCCTCCACCCTATCTGGTGTTGTCCAAGACGTGCAAAAACTTGTCTTGGATCAGTTTGGCTTGGTCTACCTTGTCCTACTCCCTGGACGATGAATGCTTGATCTAAATGTACTAACTCTGGTTAAAACGGTAGCCACTTGCCCGTGGTAAAATGTGTGCATATCTTAAGATCACTTTACTTCTGGGTTTCCTAGATAATCAATAAGCATCAACTAGTACAATTCAGTTGATGCCTTCACACATGTTGGATCAACAGAAGTCAACAGTCTGGGGGCCTAATAAGCTTAACCATGACCATGTACATATCAGTATTTACTATGTGTTAAAGTGAGATTGGTATGTTTGGCCTGTTTGACATGGACAGAATATTTACTACCAAATATCAGATTATTTCCGGATACTGCAGGGCTGAAAATAAGAGAAACAAAAGTTGCTGTTCTCCCTAAAGTAACAGAGCCATTGGTAGGTTACAGCTTTATAATCTATATAAGTGAGGCTTTGGGTGCCTAATATTCGTGGAATGGCGAAATGAGCACTAAATACAGAACATGGGATAAAAATAAGTTGAGAGTTTTCCCTACCAATAAATAGCTGCTTAGATATAGATAGATAGATAGATAGATAGATAGACCAAATAGAATTAATAATTTCGAACATCTTCCTAGTTACACAGGAATAATTAGAAAACAAAAATGTAAACTTTCTAATACAGTGTTGCATAGCTTTTTTTTTTTTAAATGTTACTGATGATTTTGTAAGGAAGTGATTTTGGTAACACATTCAGAGCCTCTGTTACAATTTTGATGTGATTCATATCCTGGTTTAATGAGTAATGTATCCATTTCACAACCATGCTTTGCAGGTAATTTAACAAACAATTTCAAGATTTCTGGCACGCATATGATCCAGTTGTTAGGAGTATTTAAGGCCAGGGTGTGCCAAAATGTGCTCATTTGCATCCAATGTTGCTTTCAGGCTGACTACATCATAAACATATTTGATATAAAAAACTCAAGTTCTTCAAACAAAAGCAGAGAGGTCTAACAATGTATAAGATTTATGCTTGGGGAATTATTAAAATAATCTCTTCACCAAGGAAAAGAGATGTAAGAGACTTTTAAAGTTATAGTGCCATTCATGGTAACCAGGTTACAATATACATCTTAACACCCTACATTTTACTGTTGACTATAATTAATAAACCTATGTAATGGTGCTTACTGATAACCAACATATGTGTATTAGAAGCCCTCCTTGTGAGTATAAAACAGAGATAATGACATCCTAATGTCATGTAAGTTCCCATTGTGTTGAATGACTGCTGCTCTTGGTTCAGAATGTCTTTCTATGGGTAGGGGAAGGTACTCTACTTCTGCCATGATATTACTATTTAAGTTACCTCCATGATCTGGCTGAGGATGGAAGCTGGTTGTATTTTGCCAGTGCTGCTAAAGCTGATATAGTGTTATGGTTGTTGCTCTTTCTTTTCCTTCTTTTCAATTATAACACACATCATTTATGAAGTCCTACAGTAAAGGACTGGCTAATGGTACTTTTCTATCATTGAAGGGGGATAAAAGGTTATATGAGCTTTTTCTCATTTGAGTAGTAGTTTTTTTTTGTATTTCTAGCAAGCAGAAGAGAAGGAGATGGAAATGAAGGTTGTACAGATGCCTTTTGAGAATCTAATTATTAATCTGCCATTAAACACTTGTATGTGTTTTTTTCCGGTTAACAGCTAATTTTCAGCTAAATCAATGCTTACAAATTGTTTTGCCAGTTTTATAATTTTCTGGAGAGAGTGTAAACTACTCAGTTGTTGTAACATAAAATATATCTTACATGATAATAAGCCCTTTAGGAAGCCGCACGTGTATCTCCCCCATTACTGGTACTGGCTTGTGAAAAAGTTTTTATCTTTTTTGTCTGGCTTGCAGCACATAACATAAACTGGCAAACCTACAAACAACATAACAAAGTTAGTCAGAACTCTAATTCCAGGACCAAGTCTACATAACAATTTAGCATAAATCCTAGATTATTTTGGAGTCCAGCAACCCAACAGGCCCTAGGTGTGTTAGAAAGGCAATGAGAATAGAGAAGAATTCAGGACAAAATATTACTTCTGCACGTTTTGTAAGTTTTTTCCAATAAAATGTTAAGGATTAGCATCAAAGCAAAACAATTTAACTGTTAAAAATAATGGAAAACAACAAAAATCAATTTAGGTAAAATTTCCACAAAGGGCCATTACAATGGCATGGAATGTTACATAGTTACATAGTACATAAGGTTAAAAAAAAAGACCTAAGTCCATCAAGTTCAACCCTTCTACCTACCAAAGAAAGCCTAATTAACCTACTTTGAATTATGTCATCAGAGGAAAAAATTCCTTCTTGACTCCAAGAGACAATAAGATTCTTGGATCAAGAAGCTCTAAAATATTAATTCTATTTATAGCCCTGTATGTCATGCCTTTCTAAAAAAAATATCCAGACCCCTTTTGAAGGCATCTAATGTATTTGATAACACCACCTCCCTTGGCAGTGAATTCCATACCTTTATTGTCCTCACTGTATATAATCCCTTCCTTTGTTGTCTATGAAATCTCTGCTCTTCCAGTCTCAGAGGGGGACCTCTTGTTCTTTGTACATTTCTGTTAATGAACAGCTCTTTATATTGGCCCTGCATAAATTTATATAATGTTATCATATCCCCTCTAAGACGGCATTTTTCCAGTGTATATAATTTTAACTAATTATATTCTTATGAATGTTTCTCACTCTTCTCCCATGCTAAAACACAGATCATCAAAAAAAAAATGTTAGTGATTTAAAAAAAAATAATAAAAAAATCTCTAAAATAATGCAATAAATAATAATTTAAAAAAAACCAATAAAGTGAGCCAAATTATGTCATTGTGACATCATTGGCATTAATAACATGTTCAAGAGGTCACTTAGGAGATGTCAGTAAGATTCGCCTCAGCTCAGGATTCACTTGTTTGTCCAAGCTAAATGCACCTGCGAAAGCCAAGCAGAACTCATAGAGTTCATACATTTGTTGTGTGCACCAGTATAGAGGGCTGCCTCAGGCATGTAACCATAATTATAAAGATTTCTTACCATTTTAAAAACTAGTAAATTATAGAAAAAAGGCTAATTGAAAATTATGAATACAGAACTCTCTGGTGCAAAGTAGTAAAAGTGATAAACTCACCATAGCAACCAATATAATATCCCTGTTGTTTATTCAGTGTGCATCATTTTGCATTGAAATTATTCTGCTGACAAAATCCCCTCAGTCAATGGCATATATTTATTATTTCATAAGGTTTTTTTTGCATATTGTTTATATTTAAGAACTTTTTTGGAAAATAATAAGTAATCCATCCAAATGTTAAGTTTACAGATTCGTTTTAAAAGCTTTAGTAAAAAAATGCAACAAAGCTAAGATTTTCTCCTATTGGGATAAAATGGAAATTGTAATACTTTATGACGGTGCTGCTGGTTTTTCTCCTTTGTACAACACAGATTCGAGGAAAATCCTTGAAGCTGAAAAAGTTGCTAATGTGCTTCTTAGTATAATGTAGTTGGTAAATAACTAGAGATATTATAAAAACTGCCAATCCTCCAGGGCCCGGAGGCTCCAACAATAATGATTTCTGAGAATGTTTTCACAGTTCAGAATTGCTCAATATGGGCTTATATGACATATGGTAAAACTATTGTTTTCAGCTACTCTGGGTACATCAGTCCTGTGGGGTCCACTGTTAGTTTATTATTCACTGTTTGTCACCAATGTTCCCTCAAATTTTTCTTAGGTGGTGTGCGCAGAAAATTTCTCTTGTGCAAAAATTTTCCCAGGGCCAAAATTTTGTGCGCACAATATGCTTCTGCAAAAGTTAAATTTAAATTGTTATTCTATATTTTTGGTGGTACAGCATAACTGCTATCATTATATACTGAGGCAAACATTGACAGTGGTACAGCAGAACATCTATCACTATATACTGAGGCACACAATGACGGTGGTACAGCATAACACCTATCACTATATAGAGAGGCACACATTGACCGTGGTACAACATAACACCTATCACTATACATTGAGCCAGACATTGACAATAATGCAGCATAACCCCAATCACTATATACTAAGCCAAACATTGATGTGGTGTAGGCCTACCACTTTAGTGTCTGGCCTAGTATCTATATATATATATATATATATATATATATATATATATATATATATACACACTATATATATCTATATAGGGATGCACCGAAATGAAAATTCTGGACCTGAAAATTTAGCATTCATTTGACTGAAACTGAAAATGACCCCCCACACCTTTAAAAAGAAAAATAAAAAAAAACACTTTTATTAAAAGTAAAACCAAAATTAGACAAAACAATATATATATATATATATATATACATATATATATATATGATTAACAACAATCACACTCCCATCATGCCCAGGTTCTAGCATGTACTGGTTGCTTGGGCATGATAGGAGTGGGATTGCTGTTAGCAATCATATATATATATATAAATTAATATTGTTATCGAATTTTTCTGTCCAATTTTGGTGTGTTACTTACTTTTAATAAAGGTGTGGTTAACACACCAAAATTGAACAAAAAATATATATAATTGCTACCAGCAATCTCACTCCTATCATGCCCAGGCAGCCAGTACATGCTGGAACCTGAGCATGATAGGAATATGATTACAGCCTCCCTATGCCATGTTATCCCCTCCACACACTTACACATCCATGCTATCACACACACACACTCATTCACAAACATTCAGTTTAAACTACAACATAACACCCATCACTCTCACATACTTACTAATTCACTCTCACAGAGTGTTTTCCTACCTTTTCTCTGTCACTTTTCCTCCTCTTCGTTCTTCCTCTTCTGTGTCCTCTCCTTCCGGTGCAGTATAGATGGTGGGTGTGGCTTCAGTGCTGTGCGCCGGGATCTGACATCAAATCCCCTTGATTGATTTTATGCCGGTTGGAGGGAGATCCTTGAGCTTGCTCCTTTAGCGGTGGACATTACTGTCCGTCTCTGGAGGGGTGCTGTGCACACAACCGGTAGCGGACCGCCCCCCCCCTTCGGTACGCTACTGGTTGTGCGCACAATTTTTGTTCGTGTGCGCTCCCTCTGAAAGCTATGTGCGCTTAGAGGGAACACTGTCTGTCACTGAGAGGGAAGAAAAGCTGTATGATGAGAAGACTGGCAGGCCAGACTTTCCAAACAGAAATTAGGATTTGTTTTAACTAAGAGAGTGTTGGCCTGGGGGGACAATTGCCAACCCACTTGCACTGGCCGGAGCCCAGTGAGATGTTACATGATCCTACGGTAATATTGTGGCTTTGGGCAAGGAAAGGGTGTCAGGTGGTAGGCGTGATAGGTGTGAGGGAGTGAGGTTTGATAGGTGTGAGGGAATGAGGTGTGATGGGAGTAATACAGTAAGGAATGATAAGTGTGATTGGTGTAAAATGGGATTTTAGAGTGAATATTTTTTCAGTCTGACCATGTATGTGTGTATTTAGGAGTGACTGTATGTTGTTTACTTATTTAAGATGTAGCCCACCATTACATCCCTATTTCTATTGGTCCAGGGGGAAGCACTTACCTGAGGTAGTAGTGGCTGCTCTGCTGCTGCAACTGCCTTCTTGACATTTGCATAGCACTGTGATACACTCTTCGTGTTTGCCTTCGTGGGGAAAAAAATCTTCGTATTCCACAAATTCTTCATGCTCGTTTTTTGCCATTTTTTGTAGGGTAATACGGGGTTAACGCGGTACGCACTATGCAGCAGCTTCAGCGTCAGGATTTTTAATGCCCGTACGAGCAACTCTATTGGTTGCTGGCAGGGGCCTCCTCTGCCATCAACCAACATAGTGCACCTGAAGTCAACCAATTGGTTGATGCCAGAGGAGGCAAGGCCAGTCGCTCGCAGGCAAGTCGCTCGCACGGACCATTTAACTCCTCGTGCGAACCTACGGATTTCCACTCCCGTTAACCCCTGCGATGCTGCATAGATAAGGTAGGCTAGATGGGGAAGGGAGCAGGGAGATTATTATTATTATTATTTATTGTTTTATACAACGCCATCAAATTCCGTAGTTTAGTAGATTAACAAAGATTAACAAAGACGAACACAAAGATTCTTTGTGTTGTGTGTCTTCATCTTCGTGTACATTTTGCCGCCGCCATGTTTGTTACTTCGGTATTTGGGCTGAACAATGAAAACGCACCCTTCCTGTTCATTTTCATGTTTGCCATCATACAAATGCACAAGTCTATTAATTACTTCATCTGAGGGTACCTAATAGGCTTGTGCTGATAAAAAAGAATTTTTACTGGACCTTATTTTAGCTATATAGCACCACAAAATAAAGTCGATAAAGCCATTTTGCACACTGTGGTCCCTTATAATCTGTAGGTGGTCAGCAAGCCTTGACCGGTCTCAAAATACCGTCTTCTGTATAATGATTGTCCATGTAGATTGGAGCCAGGAGTGCTGCTGCTAATCATTTTTCTTAATCTGTGTCACTCATAACCTCCCAGCAGATATGTTAGGTTAAAATAATCTTAAACGATCATAACATAGCTGGGATTTTTGTATAAATTTGACACAGAACATAAATTCAATTCACGCTGCTAAAGTAATCTCCAAGAGTCTACCTGTGTTATCGCATGTCAGTTCTGATTTCCATGAGAAAGCTATTATATTAGAAAAATAAAATCAACCTGTAAATATATTGTTAAAATGAATATTGAAGACAGTGTTAGCGATCGATGGAGCGAGAGGCTCAGCTAGATTTTGTATGCTCTAGGTTAATGTTAAACTACAGCAAGTGCTATTTTGGGTACATTTCTTATGATCTGGATTGATAATTATCCCAAGAAAGCAAATACGTTTCCATTTGTACCTTCCAGAAAAACAAGTGCCTTGTTTCATGATTTTATTCAAAATGTTGATTTTCTCAGTATTCAAAAGGTTTTTATGATTATAGTGTCGCCTGCAAGAAGGGCTGACACTACATGATTATGTAGTATAAACAGAGGGTTGACAACTTTAGGTGTGTACTCCTCAAGGACGAGGCTATGAACATGGGGAGGAAAAAGAGATACAAACATAGCACAACACAGTGTATATCAAAATAGAAAATGCAAATGCATAATTAATTAATTCAGGCCACTTTAGCCTTTCTTACAGGAAAAAGATTGGCCCACCCCAATATATGTTAAAGGGACTACCTAATGTCCATAAATGGGAACTTTCAGGTTCCAGCTACCCAGAGCCCTCTCCTCTCTGGACGTGGGTAAGCATTCCTGCTGATGTCTTTGGGTACTGGCGCTGAGGTCAATGGGTAGTCCTGCTGGCGTAGAATGGTGATCTGATGACATCAGTGGGTGGTCTCACTGACATTGCATGAAAACCGGCGTGGTTTGATCGAGAGTGGGACTCCTCGCAATGCCACTCCTGCGACTCAGAGTTTCTCACTGAAGACCCGGAGACCCAGAGAAGCGGCTCTTCACCCGTAGTCTCCAGGTGAATCACTGAGAGTTCCCAGGTATACCAATGTCCCTGACACCCCCTGTATTGAAGAATGTGTACTCTGTAAAGCACTGAGACAAAGGAGCTGCCTTGCTGCCCTCCTCCTGCATGGGCCCACTATTCTAGCATTGACCCTAGCAGAAGGAGAGTCAGGTGGGCTTTCCCAGGATATGAAAGGCTGTGGGGTTCAAGCAGCAAGCGACAGTAGCTAAAAGAGTACCCAGAGAGTACGAAGCTTCCCTTTCCTGAGTGAATGATCACCTGAGTGGTAAGGTAGAAACATCTAAATAAGCACACTAAATAAAGTTTAACCCCTATGGATACAGTTCTAAGGGACAGAATGAAGTGCTCCCTCTTGCTGCTAGAGGGAAGTTTGAGGAGGGTGGTAGGTGGCTTTGGGAGGGAACTTGGGAAGCTGGGTTGTGATTTCCATGTGTTTGCTAGTCCTGTATTGCATTATCGTTATATAGCTATAATGTGATATACATTGCTGTTCACTTATAATACAATGATATTGTCCTTATTTATATAAGGGTCCTAACTAGAAGACATATGCATACTCTATATATTCAGTTAGGTGGAGACACTGCCACGTGTACCCTGATCTTCCCTCAACGGAGGCTCAGAATTTCACTGTAGGAGGCCATAAGGTAGGAAATCAACAGAGGTGAGGATGCCCCAAGCCCTAATAGGGCTATTTGCGTGTTAAAATAATAAATTAAATGTAATGCACATGACATGAAACAAATATTCTGCATATACCATGCCCGACTAATGCTTAGTGCACAAAAAGGCTGCCTATAAACCCAGTTTGGAGGACTGTTCTGACAAATTAGGGACTGTTGGCAGCTATGAACCACCCCACCTCTTCTTGTCATATGTACACGTGTAATTCAGATGCTACTGCATTTAATTCCTTCTTGTGATAGCTTGGACAGCAATTGCATTTTATTTCCTGCACCTCCTCTCCTCTAATCTCAATGTCCTTGTGTCTTCACTTTACTTGACTGAGATATTTTTCCACTGACTATGAATATTTCTAAATAAAGTAACAATATTCCATTGTGTGCTCTAAACCTAATAAATCTACATTTTTTAGTCATAAAGGGGCCAAGTGTCATGTTCTCTTTCTTTTTTACTGATGTATAATCCCATATTGAATTTTATTTTTAAAGTAATCTTGAAAAGTATTCAATATTTATTTAGCTATTCATTTAATTTTCTAACAAATATTGAGATCCCCCTTCCATTTATGGCCACTTCAATGGTGGCATGGTGACTTACCAAGAAACACTTATATTGCTCAGTTTTGGGGGAAAAAAAGAATAATAATAATAATGTAATAACACTAAAATATAACATCAGAATGTGTATTAAAAGGGGTATTGAAGCAAAAAAATAAAATTGCTTAATTTCATATTATAATGCCCAATCCATGTACTGGTACCTTGTGCTCGAAATGCAGATTGGAAAGCCAGCTTTCAGAAATAGATTGGTTTCATATTTTGTAGTTTTTATAGGACTGTGTTAAACCGGATATAACTAATATTAAAAATGTTATTTTGTAAACCTACTGTGAATATATTTTTTTTAATTTTACTTTTTCATAGTTTTAGTGCTGTCTGTTTGTCAATCCTCATTGCTGAAAGCCCTTTTGTTTACACAGATAGATTTGTAGAACAATTAACCCCTTCTTAACAGATGATTATGCCCTCTGAACCAAGCGTTAGGTGACAGAGGACCTAATTGTAAGTCCTGTGGAAAAACAGCGGGAAGCTCCCGTGCGCAACGCTACCCCCCGGTTCATGTTGAGGGGAGCTGCCTTGCAACCAATCCAGTCCCTGATTACCCAAGCCTGACCCCCTATAGTCATTTGATCACTCCTATCACCAATCACATGCATCTACCGGACAAAGCTATTGTTAGTAAACAAAAAGGAAAAAAACAAGATACGCTCCTACTCAAGGCACAGATCTACATGGTGACACAAAGAGAACAGATCCACATGTGGTGCCTCCTCTGTGGGAGTATTTTATTGTGTGTGTCTTTGTCTGGGTATGTTAGTGTGAGTGCCTGGGTATGTTTTAAGTGTGTGTGGGTATTTTAGTGTGTGAACATATGTCTTTGGCTACGTTAGTGTGTGTGTGTTTGGGTATGTTAGAGTGTGAACATGTGCCTTTGTTTAGGTATGTTAGCATGTGTGTTAGTTTAGTTGTGTTAGTTTGAGTATGTGGGTATGCTTTTGTGTTGTTGTCTGGGTGTTTATATTAGTTTGTGTGCATGTGTGTTCTGTGTAGACTTGGGTGCCGACATAAGTGTTTGTTTGGAGGGAATATTAGTATACGTTCTTTGTATTTGTTTTTCTCTTCGGATTCTGCCGGTTTTCTAGCCTAAGTCTACTGTAGTATAGCAGTAGTTAATAAACTTAATACGGGAATCCGTAGGATTCAAAGGCCCGTAACATCAACTCGCTGTCTGGCATCAACCAATGAAGGGCAGCTGCTTTGAAGTCAGACAAGCCTCCTACCCGCGACAAATAGAGTTGCTCATTTGGACCCTTAAAATTTAAGCCCCAGGTCCCTGCAGGCCAAGTTGCTCTGAAGTGTACCTTGCTCTGCCCTTTGCCAGGGGGACTAAAATTCCTGTTCATTCCAGGCCGAGTTGCTCAGAGCAACTTGGCCTGGCCTGGGCAGTGTATGTGTATATGTGTGTTTATGGGTGTGTAAGGGAAGTGTAAACAAAATAACCTCAGTAAAAATATAGTGGGGGCATGATTTTCCAGGAGGCGCTAGTTATAGTTCTGAGACCGTCCCTAGTAGTTCGGTACTATAACCTTTTGTATTGCAGTTCTTGGTGATGTTGTAACAAGTAATATTTTATGATAACGTCAGCTCTAAATATTTAAACTGTTGAGTAAAATTCAGTAGTCATCTCTATTTTAAACCAGCTTTTCTAACGTAAGATACAGGTAAAAGAATAAAAAACTATAGTTATACAATTAAATGTGCATTTGTTGGTTTTTTTTGTATTAATTTATTTGGGAGGGGGGTCACAGATGGGTGTCATATTCCTGCCTGGGATATATCCAAGGTATATTCCAGGGTATACAAGAGCAGAATAATGTAATATATCTCCCTGCAATGAAAACCCTACATTACACAAGCATGTTGTATGAGCACTGTACAAAACGCCTGCAGAACAACATTTTAAAAATTTCTTGTGCTGTGTCAAACAGTTTCCGGAATGCAATGGCAGATTGCCAAGTGTCACAATTAGAATTTTCCATAAAGTTCCTGTCATCTCAAGTGTTTTTTAGAATGGATAAGATGACAGGAAGTGAAGTCAATTAATCTATCTCTGCTGAACTGATTCATTAAAAACACTGTCAACATCCTGCCCCTATTAATTACATCATCAACATTTTAATATGATTATAGAAATCCTAATCATAAATTCTATTTTATGACTAGTAGATAATTAAACGTTTATTTGTATCATTTAACAAAATGCAAAGTGAGTGAACAGAGGAAAAATCTAAATCAAATCAATATTCAATGTGGCCACCCTTTGTCTTCAAAACAGCATGAGCTACACTTGCGCACCATTGTTAAGAAACTTGGCAGATAGCTTGTTCCATACATCTAGGAAAATCACAATTCTCTGGATTTAGGCAGCCCCAGTTGCTTCCCTCTCTTCATGCATAAGTATCTGCCTGTGCTTCTCACCATTGAGGAGGCCATGAATTCTGACCAAATCCCCCACTTCTTTTGCAGAAATGCAGGAACTATTCACTATTTTCTTTTGCCTGCAAAAACGAATTTTTATACCGCTCTCTAGCCCTTCGACAGACAAACTGCTTTCTGCTACAGTGAAGTATTTAAAAATTTGAGTCATCAGTCTAGAGAATCTGCTGCCATTTGGATGGCTCTGCTGGACATCTTTTGATGCAGGGAAGTAAGCATGAGGTGTGTTTCATCTGTTGCAAGTTTCCATGGCCAACCACTGTGGTCCTCAACATTGTCTTCATGCTTGCTGATGCAGTATAACCTTGTGTCTTGTTGCTGTGCTAAGTCTTGTCATGTTTATGACTTTTGACATGAATCTATCTTCAGCAACTTCACTTTGTTATTGAGTTTGGCTGTTCCTCACCCAGTTGTATTCCTTGTAATGATTGTGTTTCAACCTACATATTAAATTGATGGTCATTAGCACCCATTTGGTATAACTGTTTAATCATACACCTATTTGCCTACAAAATGCCTGACTTTGTGCAATTACACCCAGAAGAAATTATGCTGTTTTGAAGGCAATGGATGGTAACACCAAAAATTAATTTGATTTAGATTTTTCTTCTCTTTGCTCACTTTGCATTTTGTTAAATGCTAAAAACAAACTAATAACTATTTTTGGTCAAAAGGTTTGTACAGTGTTAACTATGTGAAAAAAGTGGAGTTAAAATGACACTGTTTATTGGCTAATTTATCAGTTAGCCAATAACTAGTATGATATTAACTTCACTTTTTCATTCTTATTTTACAGCATTTTTTTCACACCTGCCTAAAACGTTTACACAGTACTGTATATCATTTTAACCAAAATGTGGCTCCAACCTATTCTCCCTTTTCCTTGTTTCTCAACACTCTTGTTATGCAGAATCTGTATTAAATAAATACAATTTTATTTCAGGTACTCTGAGGAGGTTTCCCTTTTTGCTGATCAAACACGCAAAAGGCAGGGTTCTTTTCAACCTGTAGCAGCAAGACCTAAATGTGAGAGAAGGGAGATGTTCCCCATAGGTAAATAATAATAAAGTGTTTAATAATAGTTCTTGCAGATTCCATACAAAAGCAAAAGCCCCGGTCTGTAAGCTTACTATATAGTTGGTGGTTGAAGGGGTGGAAAGAGGTAATGACGGTAGAAGAGAGAAGCAAGTCATGAGAAGAACTAAGAGGGTGGTTAGGGGGGTGTACTACCCTCCAGTGATGTCACTGTGTCATCATCAACAGTAGGGCCCTGCGAATTTCTAACCAAATCAAACCTTAAATCATGTCAACACAAAATTGAACAGATCAAATCAAAACCCCAAGCTGAAGCAGTCAATGAGCAAAAATACAGAAATAAAAGGTAGAACACAATCCGTGGGTGCCACTCATCAGGGATGGGCTAGCCCTAGACTGATCCAAAATTCTTCATAAAGGGGTGCTTTCAGTGTGTGCCAGTGCATGTGAGTTGTAGGGGGTTGCCAAATATAGGATCCACCCCGGGTTCCAAATACTCAAGGTACGCTCAGCAAGTAACTCAGCATCAATATTTTCTTCTACAACAAAGGGCATTATTGCAAATGTATTAATGCACAAATATCCATGGGGATACATTTAATAACAGCATGTATTTTGCATTTATTATTAAGCATTTTTGTATAATTTAATACAACGATATAAACACATGCATACTGCACAATTACTGCACTACCCTTTGCCCCCAAGCACTCCATATTTTTATTTCCATAAAAAGTATATACCACACCATCCAGGTGCACCCTACCTCTAATATTCAAAGTAAAAATTGTCAAATTCCATGATCCATCCAGCAGCACTCTGACCTCCAAGGCCCTCCAGAAAACCAAATAAAGGTTAGGTAGGAGAACAAGGAGAGCAGCGTACAGACTTTTAGGCTCCTGGTGCACTTGTTGCACCTTAAGGGGTTAACTTTCCGGGCGCGGAAATCCATAGGTTCGCTGTCAGGGGTTACAACTTACAAAGGCCGTGCGAGTGAGCCTATTGGTCACCTGCAGGGTCTTCCTCTCGCATCAACCAATTGGATAACCCAAATGTTAAATTCCAAACAAAAATGTTATTCACTAACAATAAAACCTTACTTTTATTATAAATATGATGTGCGTCATCTGTGGTCCCCTTATGATACATATTTTGTCAACAATATCACTTGCTATTGTTTTTTTATATTGTGTGGCTGTGCGTCTAACTTGGCTAATACCATGTCCTTGGCTTACCTGTGTTGCTTCTGTATAGAGAAGATAAAATCAGCCTCAAAACAGGCTCTACCTGACCTGCATTAATGAAATAGTTCAAGTGGGTCAACCCCACCTGCTTATCTTCCTGTACAGTCATCTGTACACCGACTCCAAACTAGCTGATAGCAGTAACATTTACATCTACAGAAAGGCTAGCAGTGGCGTCAACTGTCACATCCACAATAATATTCAAACCACTCCCTTCAACTTAGTGTTGGTTATGGCAGAAATGTGGTGGGTATAGAATAGAACCATTAATAGACCATTAACATTCATAGATAAGACATTAAATGACATTGTAACGCACATGATCACCAAAAGAATTGGATTGGAGGATTGGGAGAGGCTGTCACTGGAAGCATCACCATTTGCCCTAAATTCACCTTATGGCAAAACAATGGTGCATTTGGTGCTCCCGATTGGAGGATCGGAGAGAAGATAACACCGGAAGTGCCGCCATTTTGTTGCAAATTCCCGCCGGGTTATGTCCGTGGAAATGAGGAGGAAAAGGTAGGGAAACATTTAAAGAGTGTGAGAGAGAGAGTGAATAAAAATGACAGCGTGAGAGAGTGAGGAAGAGTGAATTTGGGCTCCGGGCAGTGAATTTCATTACTGAATTAAAAAATGCCCCAAAATTTTTGACCGAAGCGAATGGGCCAAAAACAAACCGAAAAATTTGTCTGGATCATTTTTGGCCCATTTGCACATGTCAAATATATAACTGCAAATTTTAAAGTAATTTTTTGTATGACCACTTACAATTATAAAATGATGCATCCATCCATGTACCAGTAAGGGAACAGGACAAGATCATAGATTTCCATTCCCACTGATCATTGATTTTTACATAAAGCAAAAAAAATGTGTATATAAATTCAGGAAGCATTTTTGGGGAGCAACCTCAGTGTGTGCTTCTACATGTCTTCCATGTCATACCTACACCTCTGTAACTAATAACACTCACTTACTGTCAGGCAATCATTGGTTTCTAAAACAGGCAGAACCTAGGAAGCATACCTCTTTAGAAGCATACAGTTGGCTATAATTGTCCTAGAACAACTTAATTATGGGTAGCAGTTGATGACCTCATTACAGTATACAGGATTTTAAGTGGCCTTTTAAAGCAGAGATGATAATTAAGTGATAAATAAAATGTATGACTGTAGGTCATTGATAGTTGATGTTTTATTAGGTAAATTAGATCAAAATGTTAGATACTGGAAATTATATGTAATTGCCAGACCACTGGGTTGGTATGTCTGAGTGGAGAAGGTCATTTCAACATGCCCATATCCAATCCATTTTCCGCCCTTCCCACCAAGATTCCACACTCCTCTGCCCCTTTGAGGCTAGCTCCTCCAAGTCTTTTGGATAAGCTCTTCGCCACAAGCATTCAACATAAAACCCACTTCACCATACCAGACTCCAGGTTTCAAACTCTAGTCATCTTTTCCCCCTCTTGCAGAGATCCCACCCTGAGGTCTGTGTTTGTGCTAAGACATTAAGGCCGAATACATTTGTTCAGACTTGTAAGATACAATTAGGCAAGAAATGTCTGCCGAAATCATTGGGCAACTGCATGGACAACTACAAATTCTACCAGTGGTGGACAGCTACAAATCTTAAATGAACCAATGATTCTTCAAACAATGAGATTGTCTGATGTATTAGAAGACCTGGACAACATTTGTTTCAGATCCAGTTAGCAGCATTTTAGGGATCCCATGGACCATAACATTCCTATATAATTTATTCATAGCATTCATGTTTTAACTTGTTCTAGAACTCCAAGATTTAGTGTTTTAAATGGAAACATTGATCTTAAACCTAGGTCATAAATGCAATTTGTTCTATAACACTATAAAGTAAATTTCCTTACATACACATTAACTGCCAATATGACTTGATATAGCACACAGTCTCTATTATTGGTAAAATTATGAATACTGGGCAGAGGTAGTACTAACTAACATTATTAATCAGTGATGCCACATCTTCACTGTACAACTCACCCAAATGCCCTACTTTATTTGTTAGGCTTAATCTTCATCACCACGCCAGAAGTTTATGAAGTAACTAAAAAAATACCTAAAACTGAGTCTTTCCAAGCAGCTCCACAACTATGCCTTTACCACAAGGTTTAATCCAGTTTATACAGTTAACAGAGAAACCATCCTGGGGAATCTTTCTGCTATTTCATCACTGTAGAATAGGATGGCACTATATATTTTAATTAGACTTGGGCACCAGGGGGCTCTTCGTGTTCGTCTTCGTGCTCGTCTTCGGGGGGGGGGGGAATCTTCGTATTCCGCGAATATTCGCCTGTTCCTGTCTTCTCTTCGGGCGAATATTCGTGGACATTCTTCGATAAAATAAAGTTAATAATAATTAGAAAAAAATAGTAAAAAAACAGTAAAATGTAAAAATAATTTCCCACTGATGTCACTATCAGGGGAACCTTCAAGTTGAAAAAAAATGTTAAAAAAAATTTTAAAAAGGCAAAAAAAAATAAAATATATATATATATATAAAAAATATATTTTTGTGAGCAAGTCCTAAAATTAGCATATTAGCTTAAAACAATTCTCGCATGGAAAGAGTTAAAATACTGGCATATTAAATGCCCATGGGGTGTCTACTTTTAAAAAATGTATGATTTGATGGGGTAAATTGAATTGGCCGGGTTCAACAAGGTCCCAATTAACACGGGGGGAAGGATGGCCACACATCTAATTTCCAATTAGAAAAATGCACACGTACCAAATGTGGCCTTTTAGTTCCCCCAAAAAATGACAAACCCATGCATGTGGGGTATCACTGTACTCAGGAGATGTTGCTGAACACATATTGGGGTGTTTTGTGATAGTGACATATACGAGAACTTTTTAATTCATACCTGAAGTAAAATGTGTGTGACAAAACAAATGCAAAAAAATGACTACCACAAAGTTTGACAAAGACTGGTGGTAGATATGGTGCATGGAAAGAGTTAAAATACTAGCATTTGAAATACCCTGGGGTGTCTAGTTTTCAAAAATATATGGCTTTATTGGGCACACTGAAATGGCCCGGCTCAAAGATGTACCAAATAGGGCATGGGCAGTGGATCCCCAAATTCCAAAGTTCAACATTGAAAAATGCGCATGCCCCAAATGTGGCCCTTTTGCCCCCAAACAGCCAGACAAAATCATTCATGTGAGGTATCGCTGTACTCAGGAGATATTGCTAAACACATATTGGGGTGTTTGATAGAGACTTATACCAGAACCTGTTTATTCATACCTGAAGTAAAATGTGTGTGAAAAAACAAATGCAAAAAAATTACTACCATAAAGTTTGACAAAGGCTGATGGTAGAATAAGTGCTTGTAAAGGGTTAAAATACTAGCATTTGGAATACCCTGGGCTGTCTAGTTTTCAAAAGTATATGACTTGATGGGGTAAATTGCATTGGCCGTGTTCAAAGATACCCGAAATGGCACATGGGGGGAAGAATTACCAGATTTGGAAAAAATGGCTTTGAAATAGCAAAACGCTACCTGTACTTATTGCTCCATAACGTGCAGAAAAAAGCAAAAAAACATAAAAACATTGGGTATTTCTAAACTCAGGACAAATAGTAGAATCTATTTAGCAGGTTTTTTTATTACCTTTTATAGATGAGTAAAAGATTTTTCAACTAAAAGTTAGAAACAGTCATTTTTTTCTAAATGTTTCACCATATTTTATACTTTTTTTAATAGTAAATAATATGATACAATCAAAACAATGTCATCTAAAGAAAGCCCTTGTCCTGAAAAAAACAATATCTAATGTGTGTGGGTTCAGTAAACGGGAAAGAAGAAAATTACAGCTAAACACGAGCAGCGCAGAAATGTTAAAACGGCCATTGTCACGAAGGGTACAAAAAGTAAAATCAGCCTTTGTCACGAAGGGGTTAACTAATTGAACAGGGAGGGAGACCAGTGGGATGTGCCGGGTAAGTTGCAGCATTGAGGTTTTAAAACCCCAATGCTGCAACTTACCCTGCAGATGCCACTGGTCTCCCTCCCTGTTCAATTAGTTAAATATCCATAGGTTCGCTGTCAGGGGTTAACTTACAAAGACCGTGCGAGTGAGCCTATTGGTCACCTGCAGGGTGCAGGCCAATTGGTTGATGCCAGAGGAGGTCCCTGTAGGCGACCAATAGGCTCATTCGCACTGCCCTGTAACCCGTGACGGCGAACCTGCGGATTTCCACTTCCGGGAACTGCCGCGAAGACAAGGTAAGTTAGAAGGGGGGGGAGAATGGTAGATGAAGGCAATCACGAAGATCTTCGTGGTGTGTGTCTTCGTCTTCACCTACGTTTTACCGCCGCCGTCTTCTCTTAGCCGTGTCTTCAGAATGAACACGAAAATGCACTCTTCGTGTTCGTTTTCATGTTCGCACGAAGACGAATGCACAAGTCTAATTTTAATCAGTAATAATAATTAATAGCTTTCAAACTATTGGTCTATAGTATTTAAGACCATGTATTTTCCAACTATGAAGTAATACCTTCCCTCTCTACTAAACACAAACCAAACACAAATACAATTTGCATACACTGGATTCAGTATTTTTTTTCTAATTCAACTTTCTCTGATATTCTTCCAACTACTTAAGTCCCTATTGGCTTCAGTGGGGACATGGCTCATGAGCTAGAGTTAAAGGAAATTTGAAGTTGACAGTGATTTTCACTAGTATTCTGAAACTCAGGACAGTTTTAATTTTCCACTGAATTCAGCTGTGTTTTAGGGTTTCTGAAAAAGTTAGGTGCTAACTTAAATCCAGTAAAATTTTGTGAGCTCCAATACGCATAAAGCTGGTTACACCTAGCAGTGGGCTTTCCACTTAAACATCATACAAAGAAAAGAATAGAACAAGGAACTTTCAAAATGAAGATCCCTATAGGCTGGAATGTGTAAAATGTAAAGTAAATTGTTACCCATTTAAGTAAAACAAATTGGACTCCAGTTTGCTGCAGACATCCCTTTTTTGGGGGATTACTTTTTTATTTTTTTAAACTATTAAGCGTAGACAAAGCCTCTGAATTAGGGTGATGTAGCAAACACCTGCTTTCTAGCATCTCAGACAGAATGGGAAGCCAGAAATTCAGTCCAGAAATATGATGTATTCCAGAAGCATTGCAGCTGTCACCACTAACCTCTACATGATTCCTTCTCTAGAGACTGGGGAAGATCTAAATTACCATCTTGCCTTCTACTTCCTGGCTTTAAAGGATGTAATTCAACAACAGTATACTCTAAAGAGATGTGATCCCTGCTATGTTTATTACAAGATGATCTGATAATAAGTTGCTGTTGAGAATACATCATGTTTGGTTACATGATTTCTATATGTAGGTTCTGACTACAGCAGCCAGCATCTGGTGGTCATCTGAGGTGAGAATGTGGACACAATACATGTTCTGGAAATTAGACCTAAATTTTGATCTCTGAACCATTCTAGACTATTGCTTTTTTAAGGTCCCTTGGAAAATGCACCACCATATTCCACCAGTGACCACAAAACACGGTGGGTCGGGTTTACCATATTATTTCATTAACCGTATTCCTAACACAGGGCATATTCTAATGTCTAATCCTATAATTTCAACATTTCACCCGCCCCCTACCACACAACCAAGCACCTCCGACAACGTTTCCACCAGGACAAATTATCAACTCTGTTGTTCAAGGGAGGGAGGGTAAATGTTTTGTTAATAATATTAAAAGTGACAAGCAGGTTATATTAGCAGGGCTGTCAATAAAATAACCCACCCAGTTTTCTGCTGTCTATTCCACAACAAAGGGAATTCCCTTATCCTCTTTATTTCCAGTGATCAGACACTGAAGTACATGATTCATTACAGAAGGGGGTGATAGTTGTTGTTCCAATTGGTTCCCAATAGATTCGGCAAAACACATTATATAATCACCTCTTGTCAGCGGCAGTAGTGATGTGACAAACACTGCGGATAGGATTCTGTTCAATGGGAACACTTTCTTGACTGATTGACAGTTTCAAATAACCAATCGGTGGCAAGAAAAATCAGACCATGGAAAAAGAGCGGAGCTGCTGCAGTGGAGGTGTGAGGGACATTGTACTCTTCCCTTAAAGCTACTTTGAATAACACCTACAACAAAAAAAAAAGATGGTTGCTTCCAGCAATGTTATACTTATTAAACTAACTGGAATAGCTAATAGACTAATGAGTCATACATGACAATATTGGATACAAATTACATATGTTTTAATGAATCCAACCCTTCTGAGAACAAATTTAGGCGGTCCACTGGATTACATAACACTGTCTTACAATGAAGGGGTCCAAAGCAGTTTTTATATCAGGACCCAAGTTTTATTATTACACTTTTAACATAAAAGAGGAAGTGTGTCCTTTGTCCCACAACAGTAATAAAGATTAATGTGGGAGAAAGACAGATGTAATGTTTATTCACTAAAACATGTTAATTTCCTGAAAAGCCAAACCTCACTGGATTCAATATGCTTTTTGAAGGGCTGATCACAGTAAGAATTAAGCGCAAAACTAGGGATATGTTGCCCTATTGGGCACTGCTTCTCAAAGTTACACGGAAGATCTCAGATCACACCAGCTGGCCCATTTACCCTCTGCTTTGCTCCTCGCTGGCAAAGCCACCATATACAGATCATATGACACCATATACTGGCGCTCAGTAGAAAAGATGGTGGCTGCGGAAACAGGGGTGCAGAGTATACTGTGCATTATACAGGGTCCGCTCTGCCCTTCATAATGCATAGTAAAGTCTGTAAGCTAAAACAATGTCTCAAAAGTTCCAAGAATGAAAACAAAACAACAAAAATTGTCATTAAAAAAGCAGGTAATACTTTTTAATGAAATATAATTTCTCAATAATTAGCAATGCAAAGATTATATGAACCTAGAAAGTATTTGTACGTTATAAACCTATAAAAAATTTGTTGAGTCCTCCAGATACTTACAACTATTTGAAAGCTTATATTTTATTAAAGTAGGTTAATACGAAAAGAAGATTAAAAGTCTAGTTCACTGTGTAAATTAAACAAATTGTTTCTTTAATACAACCAGTTGCAGATTACACATTCCTTTTGCATTGCTTAATCTTAGTACAATGGAAGGAGTATAAAATGGTCAACTGTACGAATTACAAATTCTATGACGATGAATACTTTTTAAAAAGTTAATGAAGGCACTATTGATTTATTTAAAAAAGGAAAAACAGAATTTTACTTGAAATAACTTGAGTATGTGTTGTATTACTCATTGGCTCAATACTGTCCTGCAGAACATCTACTGGTACCATACCAGCATGTGCCATGAAAAGTCTTTAAAGCCCTCTAATTGTTTTATTGGTATCATAGAAAAGTAAGCGTTTCAAAATACTGTGCTATTTTTTTTTTAACAGTTCTAGTTTTGCATAATGTTTTCAGCCAGCTGTACATTAGTCATCTGTCTGTGTTCTCTCTCAGTTACCTTTGTCTAAGCTACTACACTCTATGTACTACTAGTACTACGACATACACATTGATGCCATATCATATTGCCTGTGATAAATAATAAAATGACATGGTCTTAATCACCCAGCCTGACTCTCTGACTAATTAAAGTCTATGTTGGAACAGACTTCATTAGCATTGCCACATGTGATGAATTAGCTCGGCGTGGTGTAGGGAAAGCCACCAAAAATATCACATGACGACACAATGGTAGCAGGTAAAAGAAGTTTATTTGGAAGCAAAAGGAGATAAAATTAGGTTTTTGTCAATGTCGACCTACATTGCTGTATACAGCACTGTGTTTTATGATTAAAGAAAAAAAAAATTTCTATGGGCCTTCTCCTTTAAATCTTAGATCAGTCCTCACTGACTGCCTTTTGGGTGTGTGTGTGTTTGTATGGTGCACCAAATACCACAATGTGAGGCTATTCTGTGGAATAGAAATTGTTTGTTTGTTTTTGACGGGTGTGTGCTATTTTAAAATTTTAACCAGTTAAGTTAGTGTCAACAGCAACCCTATTAGACACGTCCATGGAAAATTCATCAAAAAGGGCACTGCACTATTTGCTATTAGTTAAATTGTATTCGATTGTGTTGATTCATATATTTTAAGGAATCATTTTCCCTATTAAGAAGTTGTTAATTTTTGGCAACAAAAATAGAGAGGTTTTATTCCTGGCCAAAGTTGAAAAACCTGTCTCGGTCAAATGACTTTATCATTCAAGCAGACAACAAAATATGCAACTAGGCCTATAATGGATCTGTGACAAATGATCCTTCTGCTATTATGACTACACAATGAAGCTGCCATTAACATAACATGTAGTAACAGATAGATCATAATTGACATTAGTGACAGTTATCCATCAGGGTCAAAAACAAATTAAAATGTATTTTCTCACTGCCATTTCAAAGCTAAGATGATAGAAAATATAGTAAATGGAGTAGCGTGCAAAAAAAGCAAGCAGAAAGCTAAATACTCAACTAATCAACTATGATGATGTCCCTGGCTAAGCTCTGTGGCATATTTGATATAAACAAGCAATGGCATGCCATTTCTGATTTGAAGAATTTTGTCCAATAACCTATTTTGCATATTTTTATTTCTCCATTTAACAAAAGGTAGAGTCTAAAGTAATACTCAACTGTCCACGGCAATGCCCGATTAAGACCTTCTGGGACCCCTAGGTATGCACACATATATGTACAAATATGCACCACTCACATTTCAAATGGCTAAAAAGGAATACTTTTGCTTTAGAGGGTGTGTTAAAGAAGCGGCTAGGGGCAAGGCTTTACTAAGTCTTTTTATGTTCCTCCATGAACTATTTATAGCTATTAATGTGATTGAGTAAGACATTTGGAAAACAAATGCGTAATGTTACACATTTTGATGTATAAACAAGTTTTCTACTTTTTTATAGATATGATTGTGATGTGATGCAGTCCTAATAACCAAAAGTTCTGAGCACTTTAAAAAAGGCACATCAGGGGAAGAAATAAGGAATTTGAGGATCCACTGGGGGCTGGCTGGCCCAGGTGGCAACTGACATCCAGGCTGATCCAGATTCTTGAAACATGGTCCATCAACTTGGGCCGCCCACTATGGGAGGCTGGAGCTCAGTGGGGTCCTATAATGCTACGATGACACCAGAGTTGTATCGCGACAGGTCACACTGCACCAGGTAAGAATGGGGTGTTAGCATGTACACAGCGGGGGAAGTGGGAATCAGGCTTTACTTGGCCCATGGGCCAAAAAATGTATATATATATATATATATAATATAAAATTCTCTTAATTTGAGGCTAGAGTCGGGTGTGAGTTACTAAAGGGGAAGTTTTTTCTAGTTTTTATCTTGACTATGGCCAAGTTATCAAGATGGCAATGTAGGCAATCCTGTAAAGTGCAATCTTCTCTCTTTAGAATGACAGCTCCCACATGATTTCGAAGTGAAATAAATAAACATTAATATATGGTAGCAAAATAATTGTTTTAACATGTTTAAAAGTAAGTATGATCAAACTATCCACATGTTTATTTTGTAATTTATCCTGCTGTTATTTTTCAGAAAGAGAATAAAAAAAGTTAACAAATAAAGGCTTCGGTTAAACTTGTCCCACCCTACAGGAAGTGGGCACCCATCACTTAGCTATTTCAAGTACAAACAATAACAAACACCCATGTGTCTTCTGAACTGAAGCATTTACTCAAAATACCATTCTGTTATGATGAATTGTTGGTTGGTGTCTAATGGGCGAAAGTAAGAGTGGTTCATATCTTCTCCAATGTCTACATCGGAGCAAATCACTGATGTGATGCAAGCAATATCATGTGAATGTCTTTTGATGTCACTGCAATCAAATGTACATGTTCACACTATTTTACCATTATAGTTTAATCCCACAAATAAATACCCCCAACAACCCTTCGATTCCCATACAGACACAAAAAGGCCTATATAAACATATCTTCCTACTACATCCATCTACAGTATTTTAAGTGAGTATGGAGGGATTATTTTAGTCAACCAAAAATACCCAGTACAGGCTGAGTTTCTATGAAACATAAATGCAGTCCAACGCAGCTCTTTATAACTAGTGTTCACAGGCCCAGACTGGCCATCTGGCAAACCTGGCCAGTGCTTTGAGGGCTTGTGGTGTGCCTACCTTTATTGACACTTGGTTGTAGATCAGGTTCTTTAGTGTGCTGCCGCTGAGTGGATACACCGTACATATCCAGCAGGAGGTCACAAGTACATCATCTACGGGAGAGAAGATCAGCCTCTGGCAGTAGGACAGTTACAGAAAATGATTTGTATCAGTAAATGCACCTCATGTTCTGAAAATTCCAACAGGAACCAAAAGATAACTGCCTTTTTTTCTTTAATAGGGTGGCAATTTGTAACATCTTACTAGTAGAGTGTGAGTGTCTATAAAGATTGTCACATATGTCTTTCAAGAAAACACAAATTTGGGAAACATGCCTCAAAAAAGTAAATACCTTAAACCTACTCAGCAAGTCCTACCTTGCACCTCTTCTTTCCCTGGCTCCATCTCTGAATTATATGTAGTTTTTGTAGACTTATTTTATGTTTTTGTTTTTGTTTTTTTGGATTCTTTCCCGTTTAGAATGTTCGACATACGAGCAAAGGAAGAATCATATGTAACTGATTCCTTTTCGCTGTGTTTCTTCATTTATTTATGCCGAATATTTCTCTTTTCTTTGTTATGATTGTTTATATGTAAAGACTAATTGCTTGTCTTGTTAAAAAAATGAAAATAAAGATTATTTTAAAAAAAAAGATTGTCACTGTTGACAAGATCTTGACTCCGCTTTAGAAAGAGATCTAGAATTTAGGGGCATTAGAAACCCAATTGACCAATGGGACCAACTGTCCCTAGGTAACTATTCTTCTCAGAAATGCAAATTTGTTAAAAGGGCCTTACTTTTTTTTTGATGGAAGGGTATTTACTACCCTTACTGTATGCAATCACAAATGGATAAGCCAGCCAGAGTTGAACCAGACCACAACTTATGGAGCTGTCTTGTTAGCTAAGGTAACTTACCCTCAACAGACAAAAAGGAGGTAACCTGTTTTTGTTCAGGTGTCAGCTCATATCTGGCTCTGTACGTTAACACAGAACCAGGCACTGACCCACCCTGTGATAAAAGGAATGCATCAGGGAGAATAAGCATTTGATTTTATGGTTAAAAACCGGTTATGTTCTGCATCATGAACAATTGGTTCTATATCATATTATGCAGATCATCCCTGACCAGCTCATAAACTAACAGTTACATTTTGATTAAGAACTATCAAGCAAATATAAAAATGAGGAAGAATTGATGTACAAAACTACATAAAAATAATATTAAAAGTCATACAAAGGCTAGGTTAATACTTTTGCACTAAAATAAAAATGCAAACTAAGAACCCCACTGGACTAAGTACCGGCTGTCACCTTAATTTAGAGTGAGGCCTGAATGTATTTAATGCTGAAGTTACAATTTGTAATTGTAATTGTAATTGTATCAAAGGATAAAGATGTTTTTAATGCTTGAATGTTAAGGTGTAATTCACCTATCCAAAAATTCCAAATATTTACTTTTATCCAATCTAATTTATTTATGATGGATGTGCCCCTTTCCATTTTGCCTCGCCACACTGTTTTGTTTTTTTACCGTATCCCAAACTCATGTTGCATTAGACTTCCAAATTCTGGCAATTATAAGTTCAGCTGTCAGAAAAATATGTATGCAAATGATGCATTTATTTTTTGGTAATTTGGTTAAGTTAAAGCATAACAAAGCTACTTCTGGGCTCCATTTTAGATTCATTTCACAAATTTCAGAAATACGGTATGTTTAAAGATTTCTTTCAAAAAAGTTGTGAAGGCTCACACTGCCACCAAATGTGGAGGAAATCACCTTCATGAATCTCAGATCTCCAGCATCTCTTGGAGACATTGGGGTATATTTTGAGCAGATGTTTGGGTCCGAACTGTAATTTCCTTTGTCAGAAATTTCAGGCCTGTAAGACCCTCAAACTTAAGGATCAGCCTTTGCACATGGAGGGTACTGGCCTTCCGCTGCCTTAGGAACTTAGATTTGGTCAGAAAAAGGAGTCTTTTGGACAGCAGAGAGCAGCCTACAACTTGGGTTCTCCAGCATAATCCTTGGGCCACAGAGAGGTGCCTTACCAGGTGGTACATAAACCGTAGGCAGCAACTACATGGGGGTCCAGAGGTTGGTGGGTCAAGGCGTGGACAGCAACAAGCTGGAGTAAAATGGATGGTCAGAAAGAGCCGAGGTATAAACCTGAAATGCAGAAGTATTTGCTTTCAGGATGATAGCCAAGGTTAAAACCAGTCAAAAGTGCAGCGCATCCATACGGAGGTGACGTCGTTGGGTCTGAGTGCCCATGTTGGAGGAAAGAGGTCGCTCACTGGCATCACAGGACATAAAGGGGCCATCTGGATGCAGCGGCAGCCACAAAGGTATCGCCAGTGACACTAAATACAATCAATTCAAGACTTCATAATGTAATTCTCTTATATTCAAACAGGAAGTATTCTTGTAGACCTAATTTAATGATCTATCCCAATCTTGTTTTAGAGTAGAAATTGAAAGGTCTTTCTCTCAACTGTTAATAGCCAGTAGAATTATTTCTTGTTTATGTCCCCTGATCAGGTTGTACATTTAGACATTAAATATTTAAGCTATTTTTGGTTAATGAGCACTCCTAAATATGTTAATGAATCTGAATTACTATTTGGATGGGTAGTTTTTTTATTCTCAGGTTGGTAATTCATAGTCCATTAGAATAAGATGAAATGGTTTTATATTTTATTTTCAAAAAGAATGCGTTCCAATTTAAGAATATCACAATCTCGTCAAATCTTAATATTTAAGTCTTCAATATTTTTAGTTAAGATCAAAATAGGGAATCTACCAATTTATGTTCCAAATGTAATTTTCTTCTAAATTTACCCCAATATTTTGGTATGTTAGATATCGTACTACTAACGTTATAGTTATTGTGAACATAATGTTTGTTCCACTTTCACACATTTATTTCTGTGTTAGTCTTTTTAAATATGAAACAATGTAGCTGACCAAATGAGTCGTTCCTAGTTTTAGACTGTAATTATCCTGGGTGTAGCAAAAAATCCGAGGGAGGGGCAGGCACACGAAGACTATTAATCCTCACAATGATATATTTTACGTATTTATTCCTCCTGACAATAAAAAAGCTAAATATACACACAGAATTTCTCTTATTAGATTCCACAGATAAACAAGTTTTTTTTGATCTGTGGGAGGGGTTAATATGCTGCACGTCATATTGCGCATGGCCATGGAAATAAGAACAAATGAATCTACATTAAGTAACCCACATCTAGCAAAGGAATGTAACAATAAAACATGGAACAAACACAGTAATTACTCATAAACGGTAATATAAATATGGGCGTTCGCATAAACATACATAACCTCCACCCTGGTCTGGCATGTCTAACGTATATGACTGAATTGGCAGGTCACACTTGTATAGGTCCTACTGAACAGCGAATTATGAATATATTAAAGGTGAGTGGCTACTGAACAATTTCCTGTACTTAGGTCTTTGGGTGTATCAGCACTTTCTTTTACGTTACATGGGTGGAGGACAACATGGGTGCAATTTAAAATTGATGGGTGTTTTAGTGTTGTTGTGTTATCAATAATAAGCTTAATCACCATTTAATTATCAGACGGTAGATATGGAACATTAGTGGAATGTGCTGTTATTATATGCTACATATTTATGGCGTGCTAGGATGCTCTTTAATCTTGTTTGTCAGATTCCATAGGATTTTCTCTTTATTGGGATGTAAAAAATGTACAATGGAGAGGATTATGAAAATTAGGGCATTGTGAAAGAGTGAGAGTTACTGAATACTAATTAGAAGGATACATTGTGGAAAGCTTCAGTGAAGGTAAAATAACCATAATGTTTCAAGCATTTCAATTATTGTACCTGAATGTATTAACACGGCAAAGCTGTTGGAAACTGTGGGGCAGCCTTACTTGCTGGCATTGTAAAGCATAATCAAAGACCTAGTTACCATAAACCTGGGAAAGTGAGAATCCTTCAGAGTTTCCTGGTATGGCTGCTTATAACTAAGTATCCCATGATTAAGCTGGATGTTGTAATTGACAATGACATGAAATGAACATACTTTACATTTGCGGACATTTCAGGGGACAAATATGACCCGGGCATTTGGATCTCAATCAAGGGACAGCTGGACACATAATAGATTTGGAACATCTACAGATAACTTTATGCTAACATAAGCACAGATAGATATAGAACTTGGTAGGTAAGCAAACCAGAACAGATTCAATGCATATCCTGCTACTACAGTGAAAAAATAACAAAAATAACCTGCATAACAATGCAGCTAAAAAATGGAAGCAGAAAAGAGATCAGTCTCTATCAGAAGTAATTGAGACTTTGACACAATATGGAACATATGACCAATTCTCTTACCAATACTCTGATTGACTATGGTAAGGTGGGTGCCATAGGAGGCGACTCATAATAAAATATATTATGTTGCAGCTCAAGAATATGTTTGAAAGAGTGAAACATAATGTTTTCCATTATAATGTTACATTACTAGAATCATATATGTCACACATAATCCTATCCAGGGTAAAATGGCTCAGAGACTGTTGCATTTTGTAGCATACAATTACATACATAATCTGAATCCTAGATCATGTTTTTCTGCTTTCATACCCCCAATATTCAAGCTGTCCAAATAGGGGGAGATCAGTAGATAGAGGCAAGGAGGAGACATGACTGAAACATGGATGAAGGCAGGGCCACCCATCATACCCAAAAAGCCAGTGGGTGTTAGTGGGTGTGTGTGTTAGTGTATGGTGTAGGAGAGTATGTGTGTGTAGGTGTACAGGTATGGTGTTAGCACACGTGTTTGCTAGGGTATGGTGATAGAGTATGCATGTGTAACTGTATGATGTTAGCATGTGTGTCTTAACGTATAGTGTTAGTGTGTCACCATATAGTATTTGATGTTTGCATGCATGTGTGAGTGGGTGTTAGCATTTGTGTGCCAGTATATTGTGTTAGATAGAGTGTGTGTATATGTTAGTATATGGTAATAGCATGAATGTGTGTGAGTGTTAGGGTGAGTGCTAGGCTCACCTGTGAGAGTACTACAGAGGGGGCTTCCATGGACCCCATGGCCCATCATATGAAGTCAGTGATTTTGTCAGTGTATGTGACATCTGCTTCATCATTTCAGTATGCTCAAGGAGAGACTGTCCCACTTTTGTGCTATAGTATTTATCCAATATTAATTTATTATTGTTCAGCTACGTGAAAGAGTGTCATCTAATTGGGGAGGCGCGTTCAATGCAGGCTGAAAAAATTTTCTCCATATTTATATCATAGTACCTCTTTACTCTATTGTCCTCAGTACTTAGGAGTGGGTATATCTCACTCTAAAAGTATTTGGGGCCTTATTTGTCTACAATGGCTGAAGCAATATATTTCAATTTCAGCAGGCATCTCAGGAATTGAATGATTCTCTAAGTCAAGAAGTACTCCACCTTTGCCTTTGTAAATATATCTCTTTAAGTAAAAACATGCATTTACAAGTTTCTTCTCCGTAATCCCTATTTCATAATGTATTTCCATGGCAGACGGAAACTCTGTTCAAAGTATTCAAATAAAACCACAAATATTATGTGTTTTGCATACTTCTGCCAATGTTCTTAGATTGCTCTCACACACACACAGCTATTTCATTTGATTATTTTTAGTTATTTATTATCATGAGCATTACCCAAATGTCTTTCTCTTGTTGCATCATTTTTACGTTGATGCAACCCTGATCATTTAAGTAAAAACAGTACTTACTTGGTGTGCCTTACTAGAACAGAAGCTAACAACAAATAATAATAATAATAATAACAATTGCTGACTTATGGGCTGTTCCATTAATGAACACATTAATTGAGTTCTCTATTCTGTTAAGCAAATAAACTTTAGCTCATCTATTATTTTATTATTCCTTTGAATGTTTAATCTTATAACATGGTGACAACCTATTACTGCCTTCTTTTGTGTCACGATTTACTATCCCCTTAAAAATTACGAATCATGTACCAGGAAGAAAGTTTCTAATGATGTATTTAGTTATAAAAGTATTAAATTGAGAACCCTTAAGCAAAATTCAGGGACATTGACTGATGTATAAAAAAATAAAAGGTTATAAAACATTAATATTATTATGATATATAGAATACAACATGACAAGATCGGGACTGGTAAATTATTTAAGGTAGGGGCATGAACTGCCTTATAGCTCCCTTCTAATACAATACCCTTGTGAAATTCAGCTAGTTCACAGTCCCGCTAGTGCCCCCATGTAGCGGCATCCAAACAAAGATATTTTTTGCAGCAGTGTCAAGCTCTTTTGCCAACTGTCCATGCCCATAAGCATTCATATTAGAATTCAAGAACTAATGCTGCAGGTTAATGCCAATGTGTGTTGTAATATTATAGTGAAGCCTAATTTTACTAGTCCTACTTAAGAGTTTTGTATTCAGTTGTGTTTGTATTACTTTTCTCCAAATATTCCCAACTGTGCAGGTTTTCCAGACTGCTCCTTTGAGGAAAATATTTTTTAAAAAAAACACTTCCCAGTAGGTTGTACCATATTTGCATAAGGCCCCCTATTAATTCTCTGAAGGGAGTCCAAAGATCAAAGGGGTCATAAACAGTTGTTTATCTGCTTAAATTATTACTATGTAGGTAGAAGACAAGTGACCCCCCAACATTTCAGGTGTTCAAATCAAGACAAAAGTGTTGGGGTGTAGTTAGAGACAGAGAGAGTGTATGGCCAGACCTAAGAGGTGTGCAGGACCACCAGCACACCATACCCACAGAGCCACCATGTGGCCCTAAGCCTCAGACCTCACATTGATTTTACTGCTCTCTTGGCTCATCAGTCTCTCCAACTAGCCTATGATTCTCAATGCCAGCAACAGTAGAACAGTGCGGCGGCCATACGGGACAGTGCTGAAAATTGGACCTGTTCCACAAAAATTAGGTAAATTGGGAGTTATGATTGACGTTCAGAAACTCTTATCCGTGTGGTCACAGGGCTACATGTATTTTCTGGCGAAGGAGGCAGTGGATGTTAGAGGTATTTGTTGGAAAACAAAAAAAGGGTGACTTGTAAAACCTTCAACTTTTTTTGAGGTATTTGGTTGGACGAATATGTTAAAAACAGCCTTCTCACTTATCTTTTATTGTTTTCATTTAAATCTCTAAATGGCTACACTGATAATGCAAACATTGTAGGATTATTATTTTTAGCCAAGAACCTATCAAACGTCTCAACATGCAAGCGTATTGTGTGCGCTTGGCAGCATGGCACAGCTTTGGTTTATATACAAGCCCCGTCCTTTAATCGTCAAACAAGATGCCTATAGTCTGTAAGTCCTTTGGGGTTTTAACTAATCTGTTTGTAATGTTATTGCTATGATGGGCCCGATGTGTTGCATTATAGCTTAATACGCAAACATCTGCCACATAAATATGAATTTCTTCACAAAAGGCAACAGAATTAAAGGAATACTTTGGCGGTTAAGCTCCTCTTTAAGCTTTATCTGTTAAAAATAACATCTGCTGAAATCACATTGATAAGAGTTTTAATTCTTTGCTTGAACTAAAAGCTCCATGCCTGTCTTGTGTGGTAAAATAGTGTAAACATTTGCACCAGTCCCAGCCATACTTAAACAACATAAGACAACACACATTTTTTTTTTCTGCACAAATGTTAACATTTTTCTTTTTTTGTCGGGAAAGTTAATTTTGTGTGTGTCATTTTAAGTACGGGGATAATGTTTGAAGACACTATTGGCAACATTGCTTCCAGCATTAATGTTTTCCCAGGTGTGAGCGTGGTAGCAGGTAGACAATTATTGCTTCAACAGTGGCCTGTTACCATCATTTTGTACCTCACATTAGTAGGTACCTGATGTTAGTAGCTGGTAAATTTGAATGAATTTTGTGACTGTAGATTTTTGTTAACCATTGTGTGAGTTTTTAGGCATAGGGTAAGCAGCAAAAGGCTTCGTGACGAGGGACAGACTCTGGTGGTCCTCCATGCCAGTGCGGCATCCAAGGCATCAGGACTGGTCCTAGACCAAGCAGCAACCCAGGGAAGGATATTCTCTCAACCCCATAATTCTTTTACATAGATAGCAATATTGTTAAGACCTAGCATGAACAAGCAGGGAAGAAGCTATACATAGTAGGGTGTAGAGAAATTATCTTATGCAGGGGCTGGTAAGATAGATAGACATTTTGCTTATGTGAAGAAGAACAAATTTCCAGCGCTCAAATTCAAACATACAAATACATACTTTGAATAAACATGTGGTTTCAGTAATGAGTTGGCGAAATCAGATAAGCTCACCTCCCATATCAAGGCACCCCATGGTGGGCTTTGAAATCATGTAACTGTGATACGCAAGGGGCATATGTAACTCTGCTGTCTGATATTCCCATGTATGAGACAATTACCCGGTAATAATCTAACATATTGTTCTTCACCACAAACTAATAGTTCACCAGAACCCTTGATCTTGGTCCTAGTTAGCATCACTTGCCAGTTCTCTAATTGACTATCGTTGTTTTAAGCCTGTAAGTCTAACATGATGCTTGCCATCTATGCGATTTAGTCTAGCATTACATTACACTTGTGCCCATTGGTTTTCAAATAGTCAGTGTTTCCTTTGCATTAAACTCCAAACTCTGTTTAAGGTTTCTGCTTTACAAACGTGCTTTTACTTTTGATATATATAGCCCATTTAAAATTTCCAGACAATACAAGCAAAACGAGGCAGAGATGACTAATTCCTCTGCCAACGTTTTGGAGGAGATCTGTGAAAATTAGTTTATTCACAAGGGGCTAATACAAAGATTTGTCTTTGAAAAGCCATGCTTAAAGGAGATAATAAAATGATGAAGTGACGAGCTATTAAAAGTATGCTGTATTCTGTGGTTAGTGCTTTGCATCAAGCAAACTTTTCTAAAAGCACATAACCCTAACCAAAACATCATTTCACTCGGGGCCAACAGAGGTCTTTTATCTACGTACTTGTAAGTTTTTCACTAGGGCTGCTTAAAATAATAGCATATCTTCGTCCATCTTGGCAGCACAACCAAGTGTTTGTACACTTAAGTTCTCTTAGGTAAAACTCCTAAATAATTTCTTCCTTAGCAAGAGAACTGCTGGCACCCTAACAAGACATCCATTGACTAGCTTTATTCAGTGTCTGTTAAAGAAGCTTGGATCCAATAGTAGTCTATTTTAAGGTAACATGCTCTGATCACATATTTCAAGGGATTACTAAAAAAATAAAAATATATTTATAGGAACACTACTGTAAACTGTTTTTTGTACATGAGCTTTGTTGTAAGATTTCTCAGGTTTTTTTTGCATCCTGTTTTTCCCGACGCAACCCATAATACAAATATAGTGTACATCTATATTATATTTGTTGAAATGGAAACTTATCCAGGCAGCTGAAGCTCAAAAATCATGTCACACTCAAAACTTGGCAGCTTTCACCCTGAGTCTTTGGGTAAAGGTGTTGCTTCCATATGGCTCAACGTTAATTAGTTAGTATCTTCAAAATCTGGACATGGGAGCAAAGTTTGGCCACGTTCTGTCCACACCTTTCAAAGTCTGCCTGGGGTGAGACCATACACTCTTGTGCTATTAATTTCCACACAATAAACACAATTATAAAAAAAATAAGATTAAACAACAAATTAACATGAAATGTTCTAGGGTCTATTGGTGAGAATGTCAAGGGACGTGCAAGAGAATTGCAATACTAAGAGCAAAACATCATGACCCCTTCCACTTTCGGTTGGCGTCCTCCAAGGTTCAGTCCTTGGCCCTCTGCTGATTATAAGACAACCCCCCCAAAATCTGAATATTAATTTAGGAAAAAAAGAAAAAGCCTGAATATAAGACGACCCTATAGGAAAACAGTTTTACTAGTAAGTGTTAATTCATGTAAACTATGTAAACTATTTTTTTTTAATAAAAGCTATGATTGAGAAAATATTTTTTGTTTTTTATTTCCTTTTATTTTCCAACCTGCCCTCCAGTTATGCATATCTGCCCCCAGGCTCCCTACTCTGCCCCATCGCGCGTACACCCTCCGGCTGTCAGAGAGAATTCCCCGCACTGGTTGCTAACCGCACCTTCTTCCGGCTGCAACTACCCGCTGCCCCGACTACACACCGGGGAGTCAGAAGCACCGGTAAGTTTGGGGGGGTGTTAAATGGGGGGCATAAGACAGGAGGATCCAGGTCCCCTGCAGCGCTGCAGGGGATGTGGATCTTACTCTCATAGTCAGACCTCTATTTGAGGTCTGATTATAAGACGACCCCGATTATAAGATGAGGGGTATATTTCAGAGCATTTGCTCTAAAAAAAAACCCCTTGCCTTATAATCGAGCAAATACGGTATGCTTTGAATCAGGACCTTAATAGGATTAAAAGTTAACCAAGGGATTTAAAGCACACCAGTCTACAAGTTAAATGATCGTATACCGTTGCTAGCAATTTAGGGCCTGGTACATCTACATCTTTTTTACCTATACATCCTATGCTCTCCCATAAACGCTTGTTTATTATTTTTCTCTGGAAGGGAACTAAAGATACAGAGCTGATTTTACTCTTATGTGTTAAATTATGTGTGAAAAAAATATGAAAAATAACCCACTACTACTCCAAATATAAGACTATTAATCATAAATAGTTAAATGTGTAAATTCAAGTGATAATTACCAGTGTTATATCTATCAGTAGGAAAAGGTGACCGTGAAGATGGTAGATAGTATTCAGTTTATAACAAAGCAGCTAGTCCTGAAGGATTATGGAGTTCCACTTGGTTAAGGAAACCGACAAAAAATAAACTAAAAGAAGACAGTGCTAAAACAATATATAGATAAATATATATATCTAGATTATTAAAAAAACAAAGACCATATTTTAAAAATATACATCAAAACATATAGATACTCTAGATTGTAAGCTCGTTTGAGCAGGGTCCTCCTCACCTGTTGTCTCTGTAAGTCAATTTGTTATGTTACATACTACTTCTTATGTGCTGTCTACCCATTGTACAGCGCTACGATTTCTTTGAAGTGATCACACCTGTGAAGGATACATAGAACATATGGCTTCATTACTATCCACACCCTGTATCTGCGTGCACAGGGTTGTTGCTCAGGTGAGATATGCCCTCCAGCACTTGATTTTAACAGCATTTATCTCTTTGAGTACCAAAGCAAATGCAACAGAGTGCTCTACAAATTAAGATTTTTTAAATCTGCCAATTTAAATCTAATGAATCACACACTTCATAGTCAGAAATGCATTAGTTTGATCCAGGGCTGGATTTTATGTCGGGCGGCCACCTGATCACTTAAGTGCACCCAACAGCTTGGTATGTGTGGTGACACATTACGTTTTTATGTTCATGCAGAGTGCGACTGGTCATATCAAACCTGTGGTCACACACTACTGCACCTGATCGGTGCGGCTGGAGCAGCAGATTAAGTAAGGGGCGCTGTCAGCGGCTTAGTATGCCAGTGCCATTCCCTAAACAATGGCCTATTTAACCCAGGCATGCCCCAAGTCTCTTTGACAAAGCATTGCAGTTAATGGCTTTGTTTGTTGATCCCATGGATTTTGATTGCATATCTGACTCTCTGTTTTTGACCCCTGGTGTCGACTTTGATGACGACCTTGAATGCCCCTTATGTACTCCATTAATTCTTCCTACTTGGACCCCAGCTTGCCTTCAGACCAAACCTGCTTCCTCCAGGCCTTGGCTTGTTTCTGACCATGATAGCTCGTTCTACAGACCACATTGCTGTCTGCCCATTCTACTGATTGGCAGTTTGCCATCTGCAGACCCAGGTTGCTGCTACCCTGTTCCGAGGCTTCCTGCTTCTCCAAGGTGTGTCTTCACATGGTGCCAAAGAGAAAGTCTAAGGCTACAGCACACATACATCTGTCACTGGACATACCAACAAATACAGTATATTCAATCAAAGTAAGGTTAGCACTGATGATGTTGAATCACATTGGCCATGTGGTTTTCAGGCTCTCCTTAGCTCTACATCCTTTTGCCATATAGATTCATCTAAAATGTTCCATCAATAATTAATAAATGATGTATTGAACTAAGGTACAAGTTGGCTGGAGAGCTGCTTTTTTTTTATTTTAATATGCATTGGAAAGGGTCAACCCAAGTGAGCTTCTCTTGCATAAAGACCTTGGTTGGTCTTGTGTAACGTCTATATCATTAAATTAAATTTGCAGTCCTATTACAAACGATGGACAATAAAAATTACTCATGTATGACAATATAAAAACTTATAGATTAACATACAGTATGTTAAACATAGAAACATAGAAAGTGACTGCAGAATGTGAACCATTCAGCCCATCCAGTCTGCCCAACCTCTGGTTGTTGAAGGCATATTTGAAGAGATGGAGAATCTATAACTGAGATTTCCACTAAACAACTGAACTAGTGTGGACCTTCTTGCACATGAAACACACCACAGTTTGCCCTTCATAATATACAGTAAACGTTTTGTGCTGAAACCTAAACATTACTGCAAATTTTGCAGTAAAATTTCTAAACTCCAGAAGAATAGGGAAGTTAGTTTTCCAGGGGTCAATTACTTTTATTCTCATATTATGCTTGTGTCTGCTACTTCTCCTTCAGCATCATGACTGCCTCATCGGTACACTTACTTAATATGTCAACTATGTCTGCCAACCAAAACATCTTTCCAACAATTGCGTTTCAATTTTTGGATGATCATAGTGTTCCCTATCATTTTACCTTTGTGAAATATTTTGATTTTAACTGAAAAAAAATTCCACAGTTATGTCTAAAGTATCAACAGTATTTCGTGAAAAAGAATATTTGATGCCAGTTTGGGAAACCAAAGAAAGAATTGGATAATATAAACTTATTTCAATCGATAACTCTTGGCTACTGTTTTTTAACTTGTTGAAAATGTTCTTAAAGAATCCAGAATGTTTTTAAGTGGATCTGCTACATTGTTTGGCCAAATTCATTTTTTAAAACAATAATCCACACCTTGCATGCCACGTGTGATATGTTTATTTCTTTGGGATATTCCCCAGCAGGGAAATTACTATTTTTTGCAAATTTTGGGAGGTGGACTTAATACTAAATTGCAATGGATCATTTTGCATGTAAAGTACAGATTTGAAAAGATAATCTAGTTCCTACTACTTAAGAGGAACATTTAAAGGTGGCTCCTGAAGTATGTGTTGAAAGTCCCCATCTTCATCTATGTCTCTATGTCGCCGAAGTGATATGAGAATAAACATCTTATTCATTGTAACAGTTCCAGAAATCTTTAGATGTCATTATTGGGGGCACTAAAACATGGGGCATGATGTGCGTTAAGGGCTGCAGGGGCACAAGTTAAAACCGTGGCTGAAAGAGGTTCAGTCCACTCTAGAAGCAGCTGAGGAAAGTGGAAGAGAAGCTGCTACAAAAGTAGCTTTTATTTAAGTTTCAATCATTATTTTAACTGCAGTAATTTATTTATGTAAGAAACTACTGCTTACTATAATACTTTCTTTGTGCCCTTTTCCCAATTTCTTGGTCTTTGAGAAAGCAAGAAATGTTAGGTTTTTGTTTTTGTATTGATTTGATGAGTAAATGGAAAAGATCATCCTTCATTCTTGACATTTAGCATCTTCTCTGCTGAGCTTTTCTCTGTCTGGAAAACTCCTACGTTTCAATAGACACGTCTTATTGAAGTTGCAGGGATGGCGTAAATTTGGACAATTACAAAAACATTTAAATTGATTCTAAACACAGTCTGTAAAGTTAAATATACAGAAAAGCCTCAAATATAATGAATATTCCAGTGCCTTATACCATTAAAAAAACCTAAAGACATTGGTTGATATTCCACATCTATTTCTAAGACATTTAATGACATAACACATTTTGTAATAATATACAGAACTGCCCCTTACTATGACATTGTCAATGAGCAATCCTCTACGGTCCAACATTTTTCAATCATTTTTTTTTCTTTTCTTTCCCCAAATACACACTATACCTTCACAACAAACACATCTAGAAAGCCCAAAATTTCCAGGTAAGCTCACATTTTCCCCTCAACACTCTATCTCACACCAGTACACACCTAAAATTTACAAACGGAACAACAAATTTCAACTAAAAAACCCTGAACTTTCTCTGTTTTTTGACCTCGTTTTAAGTCATTCGTATATATATCCATGATTTTTTACAAAAACTAAACGGTAAAATTCTAATTCCTATGAAGTCTAGTCTTCATGCATTTTACAAGAAAAATATTATTATAAAGCAAGAAAAAATATTCTTATTAAAGAAAAAAGGAATACTATTACCAGGGGAGGACTAAGACCATCCAGTGCCCCGGGCAAAAAGTTATCGCCCGTCATGACGGTGCCCCTCCCTTAGCCACATCCTATCATGACTATGTTTCTTCCTGGTTAAGCCCCTCCCTTGTGGTTACATCCCCACATATCTAATTTTTGGATACTTAGTTTTGATACTTATTAAATATATATGAGACAACCATCTCTATATCACAATTAAATTCAAAACTAAAGGTCAGAAGTTATAGGTGGTTTTAATAGATTTTACACCTAAATGAATATGATCCTATTCCTTTCGCAGTGTTTATTGTTGGGGTCTTTTTGTTGTTAATCTATCGGAATTTGGATCTTATATAAACTATATGGATAAAAGTATTGGGACACTGGACCATTACTCCAACAGTCATTTTTATGACATTGCATTCTATATACATAGACATTCATTTGTAGTTGACCCCCCACCCTTTGCATTGTCCAAAATGTATTGGTATGCCCCCCTCAACATACCAAGGCCCTGTTCCAGCATGACTGCGGCCCAGCGCATAGAGCAAGGTCCATAAAGACATGGTCGCAGGAGTTTTGTGTGGAAGAACTTGACCTCAACTCCATCAAACACCTTTGGGATGACTTGAAACAGAGATTGTGAGCCAGGCTTTCTCGCCCAAAAATTCCCACAGAAACACAGATTTCCCACCATCAAAAAAATGAATGTCTATGTATTTAGAATGCAATGTCATGAAAGTCCCGTTTTAATGGTCAGATGTATTTTGCCCATATAGTATATAATGTATAGGATTTCTGTAGGATACCAACCCCTAATTTGTTTCTTTGTTAAGTAAATGATGTGTCACCCTAAGATGAGATCGTATCTCATCAGAGTATCTGAGGTACAAAGCGTGCTCTGTGAAATAAAACAAACTGTTTTGCAACCAAAATTCTTCCTATCGACACAGCTAGAGGAGTATTCCTGCTCTGTTGCCAACACGTGTCCATAGAGGCCATACAGGTAAAGACAGGCTCTGGATGTACACATAAAATACAATATCTCACAATTACCATATTTTGTCTTATTTATTTTTAAAACTGTCAAGTGACTTCATTTGTTTGTTAAATAAGAAACATCTATATGTCTGTTTACAAATGCATAAAAGGGCAGATTACATTAATCTTGTTTTATATCCCAATTGCGTATCTATCCCTTACGAAAAAATTACTGCAGTTTTTCTGAAGTAATACTGCTGTTTTTGGACATGAAAAAACTGCAATACTGCACTTTTACTGCAGTATTACTGCACATTTACTGCAGTTGTACTCAGTGGCGTCTCCAGGTTTCATATTTAGGGGGGGCACATGGGGGGCCAGGCACCAAAGTAGGGGGGCCAATTATAAAACGGTACATATACACTATATATATATATATATATATACATACACACACACACGTTAGGTGTGCATTTTTAACTACATAATATGCACTTATCTCTTTGAAGTAAAGACTGTGATTAAAATATGATTTCAAAATAACAGCTAAAGTGACAGTTATTTTTCATTCTTTAATATTAGCCCTTGCTGACAATATATATAAATATTAGACCCTGCTGCAGATATATAGAAATATTACACCCTGCTTCCGATATATATTAATATTAACCCCTGCTGCGGATATATATTAATATTAGCCCCTGCTGCGGATACATACTTATATTATACCCTGCTGCCGATATACATAGAAATTATACCCTGCTGCCAACATATATTAATATTAGCCCCTACTGCCGATATATAGTATTAGTCCCTGAAGCCAATATATATAAATATTAGCCCCTGCAGCCAATATTTATTGATAATAGGCCCTGCAGCCAATATATATTAATATTAGCCCCTGCTGCCGATATATATAAACATTAGTCCCAGCTTCCGATATATATTAATATTAGCCCCTGCAGCCAATATATATTAATATTAGACCCTGCTGCCAATATATTTGCCACACTGACTGCAGATCAGGGGAAGACAGTGAGAGTCAGTGCAGTGTTCCCTCCTTCTGACTGCACCGTTACATTGAGAGGTCCTCTCCCCTGTAATCATCCCCAGAGTCCCTTTGTCCCCTCATTCACTAAACCATAGCGCTCTTTTACTTACACCCTGTAGTTCAGGTATAGATCAAATAAACAACACATGGAAACAGCACATGCAACTGAATGAGATAAAAAAAACTTGTATTTGCAGGTATACATAAATAATGTATGGAAACATAGCATTGCAGGTATAAACCAACAGAACACACAAACCCAGCATTGCAGGTATATATCAACTGGAAATCACATGTACACTCAGCACCGAAGGTTTAGATCAAATAATCAACACATGGAAACAGCACTCCAGGTATTGATCAACTGAATAAGACATGCAAATCCTATATTTGCAGGTAAACATTAATAATGTATGGAAATATAGCCGATACAGATGAACAGAATGACACAAAACCCAGCTTTGCAGATATAAATCAATTGGAAATTACATATAAACTCTGCATTAAAGGTATAGATAAAACCCCCTAAATTACAGGCATAGATCACTGGTCACACACCCCAAAGCCAACCCTGGTGTCCACACTGCCCACATAGAACCTGACCAGCACCTAAGTTACACATTATGTCAACTTTGTCCCCAAACAGCTGAACGTACGCCGTTTTTGTCCCATAAAGACCTCTCCCTCCCAATCTATCCTATCTACCCCCTCTCCCTGCCAATCTATCCTATTTACCCCCTCTCCCTCCCTATCTACCACATCTGCCTCTCTATCTACCACATCTGCCTCCCAATCTATCCTATGTACCCCTCTCTCCCTCCCAATCTATCCTTATCTACCCCTTCTCACTTCCTATCTACCTCTTCTGACTCTCTAACCCCCTCCTAACTTTCTAACCCCCCCTTTGAAGTTCACTTACCTTGGGCTTGTGCAGCGGTGAGATCGCGAGGTCTCTGTATCCCTGGTTCTGCCGGCTTCACTGCTGGGCGCCGGATATGACGACATATACCGGCGCTCGGCTTGAAATGCCGGCACTGCGAACCAGGAAGAGGCCTCTCGGTCGCGGAGAAGAGTGAGAGGCGCCGAACGGTTGCTGAGAACTTATTCCTCAGCAACCGCTCGGCGCCTCTCACTCTCTCCTCCGGGTCTATTAAAAAAAAAAAAAAAAGACGGCGTTTCGATTGGGGGGGCACACCGGGGGGCACAGCATGATGTAGGGGGGGCCATGGCCCCCTCTGGCCCCCCCTGCCGACGCCACTGGTTGTACTGCATTTGTACTTCACTGTACTGCAGTTGTACTGCAGTTATTTTTGTACAGAAGTACAAATGCAATAAAGCTGCAGTACATTGAATTACAACTGTAGGTTTGCAATATAAAAAAAAGTGCAGTAAATGTGCAGTAAAACTTCAGTAAAAGTGCAGTATTGCAGTTTTTTCATGTCCAAAAAACAGCAGTATTACTTCAGAAAAACTGCAGTAATTTTTCGTAAGGGATGTGATAAATCTATAAGAAAAATTAAAATAAAGCATTTTACCTGTTCCAAGATTTTTTCATGAAAAGATGAATTCTTTACACTAAGTCTATATTTAAGAATTTGACATGAACAATTTAAGTACACATAAATGGTGGACAGAAACGGAATTGTGAGACGTCGTTCATGTAAAGGATTTGGAAAATAGGTTGAATCTTGGAGTGCTAAGCGAGTGCACAACTTACTCCATGGACTGTGAAATCATGCTAGGTGCTTTATTAAACATTTAAAGGCATGATGGACTATCAGAATGATCATTCCCAGGAATGTTTCTCCAAAATGTGGCATCACATATGTGTCATATAATAAAAAAACATGCATATAGGTGTATTAGCCCAAGCAAAAATGCCTTTAGTTATAGTTGATACCTTTTATTGGGCCAACATAGAAAAAAGATGTACGGTTACACTTTTGGGACCTCAGAGGTGTTTTGTTCAGGTAGAATTATTTGATTTTATTACCGATAGGGGGCTCATCTAATGCAATATCTTCCTTTACTGTAACAGCAGACAGTACAGTGTATCAAGGTTTGACTTACACCTGAAAGAAAGAAGCACCAATAAGGACTGAACATTGTTATAAATAGAGTCCATTTTCTTCATAATGTCCTCTTTCTTTGCTGTTCTCACTGCAACTAGGTATATATTTTCAGTCTTAATATTTTGCTGAAGTCCCTTTAATGATTTACTTTATTTAAATATAGTAAGCTTTTACTTTTTTTTCTCTCTTCTTCTGTGTCTATTGTGTGCCTCATCATTTGGCTCACGGTTGCCATCTTTTTTCCGACTCCGCTGGTCATTGGCGTATTGTTGGCTACCTGACGCCGTGTTTTCTTCCCACGTGTGCCGAGTGACCGGCTGTTGTGTAGTTAAACAGTATTTATTTATTTATTTATAGTTTTTTAAGATTTTCCCACGTATCAGCAAACAGAATTGTAAATTCTCTTGATATTGGTGCTTTTTATCTCTTTACAGCATCCCATTTCCATAGGTTACTTTATTTCTGCCATCATTGTTTTCCTTTATATAATGATATCATTATATTAATATTGAATGCAATGAAATTAATTCATTATTTCATTACTTTCTGTAATTACATACAATTATTTCATTTTACAATTATATTGATTTGGGGTTTTTATTCTAGTGGATTGTCAATCCTTTAAATGCCATTATAATAAGTCATTTTTTTAAATAAAATAACAGTTATGCAGAACCCACTGTTATTTAGTCCAAACAAGCTTGTTATTAACCCCTAAAATTCCATATTTGAAGGGGATAACACTGCACGAGCGCTCTCGTGGAGCGATTGGCAGCAGCGAGTCCTGTCTCTGAAGCTGCCCTGGCATCTAGGATGCGATCGTCGGTTAACCCTGATAGCTCCTGGGGGCTCTGTGTCGCTGTTAATGGACTGTCCAGACTACCGGGCAGCTGCAGTGCCCCCGATTGCCACTAACGTGTAACTGAATCGAGCTAGTTTAGAGGCCAATCACAAATTAGCTGCGTGACTCAACAGCTACTTAGAAGACAAGCCTTTTTTACAGTGAATTTTTCTTCGAATCATAGGTCCAAACAGGCCTGGAGCAGGTGTTATCCAGTTCGGTTAACTCCATTCAGTAATTATTAAGGTCTACTTCTGACATCACCTATGATCTGATAGATATGAAAGTTAGGCACAGCCGATTATATACACATCACAGTTTAACCAGGCATTGAAGATTACTTTTGTTGCTCAGTTAAATCACCCCCAGCAGCTGTCATATTCAGCATGTATCTATGTACAATAGCAGCGTGTAACCATGCGCTACACGTGCCGTCATCACTTGTGAAAAGATATTTCCATTTGTTTACAGGTTAACGTTATAATATTATATTGAATGCGAGATATTGGTGTCATTATGTGTGTTTGCATGCCACACCTAGCGACTAGGCATAGAAAAGCGCATGAGAGCAGATGTACACCGCAACACAAAGTAACAGCAGCGATTAACCTCCTGAGTGCTGGAAAGGCGCAGTAGCAGGGCTTCATACTGCATCATGGAGCAAAACAGTAATCGGATAATATTTGGAGAGCTTGTACTAAATTTCTGTGCCTGTTAGATGAATGACCAGAGGGGTGGAATGAGCAGAAATGTTAATACAAATCTGCTTATAACATTAAATACTGAATAATAGCATGGGGGCATTTTAGGAAAGTTTTAGATATAGTCTTGTTTTGAACAATGTGAAATTATCTGGTGCGTATTTGAAGCTCAGGCTTATTATTATCATTTCAAATGCTCATTATCATATTGCAATTGCAGATAGATAGATAGATAGATAGATAGATAGATAGATAGATAGATAGATAGATAGATAGATTCTGTAGATGATAGTTACATGCAGAGATAAAGTATGTCTCAATCTCAGGTGAAGGGGTCAGTATGATTTACTGAAATTCTTGCTAAAGTTTTCAACTTTGATAGCCTCCTTGACTTAACAACTTAACTTGTAGAATTGAATGTTTATGGGAGTATCTTTTAAGGTTTTTTTTGTTTGTTTTCTAGTTTTTTCTGTTCCAAGTAAAACATACCCTTTAAATAGAAAGCAAGTCCCAACTCTAATAGCAAACGATGAGTTAATACGTTTCCTCAAATATAACAGTGGTGTTGGTCAATGGAATCTCGAACAATCTGTCTGATTACTAATGGTAATCCTTTACAAAACAAGTAATGTTTGTGTTGTAAGCTCCATTTGTAAGGGAATAGCTCTATTTTACCCTTATAAAAAAAACTCTCTCTTAAAATTCAGTTTAAGGTTTAAAAAATTTTCTATCCAGGTATTCAATTTCCAAAAGAATAAAAATTATGCTTGCAGTTACAAACCAAGCATCCATAGATTGTTTTTGTAGGATCTTGCAGTGTGATACCACGTTATCAGTCCAACATCTATGCTTATTCAGCTGGTGTCACATGTCTCAAGAACCGATCAGCTCTCATCAGGTCAAATATGGACTGGTTGGTTGACTGCAAATAACATCCATCATAACTTGTCTCTTTATACTAAAACCCAAGCAGGATTGGAGAGCGATGTCAGTGGTTCCACAGGGCAGCACCAACAGCTAATTGGACTGGTTTCTCCTGCTGGGTTGGACCATAGGACCATAAATTTCACTGTTTGTCAGGAATGCAAACAACGACAATTGTGAACTGGTCAAAACATCCCTGAAGGCACTGGGCTGTGTCAAATATTTCCTTTCATCTTCAAAGAAATGTGACAGAACTTGAACTTGTACTTAAGAACAGTAGTACCCAGTGTCACTATGTAGCAAAACAATAATTACTATCCAGGTCAGTGATTTTGTTCACAGGGTTCAAACATGTAGTCACACCTATGTTATATGTGTGCAAAATGAAAACTCTCTTACTTACTTAAAGGCCATTGTTCTAGATTTCTCAACAACAATTAAGAGAGCTAGCTGGGTTTGCTGACACATCAGATATCTATAATTTAACAGTATAGCAGAAGCATTATTACGCACTCATCTATATCCACCAGACAAGCCAGAAGGCTTGTTTTTGCTCAGAAATCTTGGGGTGCTGCCACAACCACAAGGGATTCCAAGGGATTCTGGGTAGGCGCATGCAAATAAGGTCAACAATTACTTTCTATAATTTAACACAAATCTGAAAATTACAGATCCACATAATAAACCAAAATACAAGAATTTGATTCCTAACTGGCTAGTAATAATGGATAACATACTGAACTGTACACATGGCTTAGCATTATGGGAGTTGGAATGCTCAAAGGCTATATTCTACTGACTGAAAGCATTTCTTTGTCTTAAACTATCATTAATGCAAATAAAATCATGAGTCATTTTATTTCCAAAACATGCAACCTTTGTCTATTGAATGCAGGGTCCAGTTAGCTTAAAGGTAATTCTTTTTTTTAACCCCTTAAGGACAATGGGTGGTCCCAAAACCCATTGAAAACAATGCATTTTGAGCCCGTACATGTATGTGCTTTGTCATTAAGGGGTTAACTCACTGTTGCCTTTACCTTAGAAGCACACAACTCCCTGTTCTTCGCCCTGAATCACTTAGCAAGGAGTTGAACCACAAGAAAATTGGACAGGGACTTGGATGATCCCAACAGTGCCACGTCTCTCAAGTATCTCTGCCTCCTCCTGTCCTGATGTTTCCATAGCTCAGTATAACCATACGCTAGTCCTACATATGGTTGCTCCTGTAACTGCACTGCCTCCCATGCCTTCTGCCATGGCATACCATGCCATGTATAATATACATTATTAGGAATTACTCTAAATACATATTATATATTACTTACAGGAAGTGACGCATCCTGGACTGAGCTGACTAGGCAGGTCTGGGGGAGCGGCAGTCACCCTGCTGTAACACCAGGGGTAGATTTCCCTCTTGTTTTCTTCTACTCAGTGGACAGGTTACAGGGGAGAGCTCTGTATTCCCTACGCTATATATAAAGGCTTGCTTCACTTGCTAGAGCATTTGCAGAGTCTGTCATCTATTTCTTTCTCCATCCCAGGCTGTGATTCCTAGAGTTACAAGCTAGTGGTTCAGGGTAACCATAAATTGTGATGCACTAAGAAGAAGCAAGGAGCTTCATGTCTCCTGCTTTCTCTGGTTAGTTTGCAGTGCAAAATGAAAGCATTTACTACTACAACCTGGACAGTAAGGGAGATAACCCTTACAAAAAAATTACTGCAGTTTTTCTGAAGTAATACTGCAGTTTTTTGGACATGAAAAAACTGCAACACTGCACTTTTACTGCAGTATTACTGCACATCTACTGCAGTTTTACTGCATTTGTACTTCACTGTACTGCAGTATTACTGCAGTTTTACTGCACTTTTTTTTTATTTTGCAAACCTACGGTTGTACTTCAATGTACTGCAGCTTTATTGCATTTGTACTTCCGTACAAAAATAACTGCAGTAAAACTGCAGTACAGTGAAGTACAAATGCAGTAAATGTGCAGTAATACTTCAGTAAAAGTGCAGTATTGCAGGTTTTTCATGTCCAAAAAACTGCAGTATTACTTCAGAAAAACTGCAGTAATTTTTTCATAAGGGAGGGAATAAAGATCCATCAAGAACAGGCCATGATCATACGACAGACAGGGAAATCTCTCTAAGTAGCCTCCTTTATCTGCTACCAGATACTGTCTTCTTTTTCCCATGTTCTTCTTCTATACCAAAATCACTTTGTCTGTGCAATCTCAAGTTAGGAATGAAGTACATAATGTATTTTATGCAAATTAACCAGAGAAAATCTAACCTGCGATATTGCACAAATAATATGTGTTTGAATAAACTAATTTGAGACAGGCCATACTGACTGCATCAGAATGCTGGAAGATACAATATTTTTGGCAGCCTGTAAAGTTTTGTAAAACATCTACAAATATTTATACCTCTCAGGGTCAGTTGAGTCTAAAAAGGTATGGGGAAATCTTTGCTGTATCTAAGTGATTTAAAAGAAAATATACATCACTGTAATCAATTAAGTATTTTTACTGTCATTAAAAATATTTAAACTAGAAGAATTTGAAAAATAACTACATTTTTGTAAGATTAGCTCACTAAACTAATTCTGTACTCCCAAGCAATGCAGTCTGGCATTACTGCTATCCAGAGTTTAAAGTAGGAACTAAACAAATTCATGGTCAAGCAGTTGAGTTGAGAGTAAAATTGATTGCTTACAATTATCTTAACCATACAGTGAAGACAGAGATATAAGTTATCCAAGCAATGAAAGGTTGGAAATAATTAATGATCAATCAATTGCATTTTATTAAAATAATTACAATTATATTACAAAAGTAACTGTTGTATATTTTCAACAAAATCCACCCATGTGTTCTGGAGAGTGATTGAATGTGGGAACATTCAGCAGAAAAAGTGGACAATGAGATTGAGGAAAATAAGAATTGTGGAGGAGAGGAAGGAAAGCAAAGAAGAAAATGGGAAAGATAATAAAGAGGAATGAAGGAATAAGAGTTAATATGGGTGTGTACATGTAATGTGGAATATTGCAGAAAACACATGTGTAATGTTAATAGGAGTAATCGGGAAAAGATGGAATGTGGATTGAAAATGTATTTTATAGGGGGAATATGGAAAAAGTATGCAAGGAGTAGACAAGACATTAATAAAGGGAATAATAGCGAACGGGAGAAAAGAAATATAGCATACGGACAGAGTAGTAAGAGAAAGGTGAGAAGAGGAACAACGGAATAAAGACAGGAAAAAAAAGAGAAAGAAGGGATGGCAAAGATTGAATAGGGATTAAGAGTAAGAAATATGAAAGTATTACACCAAAGTGAAAAATAGATGTTTACAATGCATTACAATACATTTCTTTATAGAGCAACACCTGTTAAGACATACTGGTACAGAAGAGAGAATCCCGCTCTTTATATCCATATACAGCAGGGTCTCCGGCTCTGTCTGTGCAGCGGAAGGTATGTTATCAGTCTGTATCTGTAATAGTTGTGTATTAGTGTTTTCGGAGCAAAGCGTATGATCAGTTTTAGTTTTGCACAGTGTGTATGTGAAAAAGTCTTGATTTCTGCACGGAGCTGTATATATGATCACTTTGTATTTTCCTATCTGTAAAGAGCAGTGTATGTGAAACTTTTGTATCTTTATACACTTTTTAATATCACTTAAAATACAAAACATCAAGTAATGTGAAGGAAGAAGAATATTGTGTTCCTGTTACCATTTAGTTTTTAGTAAATGTTAGAGCAAGAATGTTATTTTTCTATCAGTCAATGAATGAGCTTATGAACTCTACCATCAAAAGTTATGAATAAATCCGTTTGAATGTATAGTGAAAATAACATCATACTTTTCTCACAAGTTTTCTTACAAGTTTTGCAATACCGTTATTACAAAGGCTGTCAATTTCAAAGAAGCAAGATGGCCATCACATATTGGTGTATGTTTTATTTACAAATTTAAAAAAAATATAGCAAAGACACTAGTTTTAACAATAAGTTCAGCCTAGACAAAGTAGAACTACTGTTAAAAGCGCTGTCACACAATTAAATATCATATACAACATAAATAACCAGTTATGTGTGTTTCTTACTATGCTATATTTGTGCTATTAGCCCATTAAAGACCACTACAGGACCAAATACATTTTCATGTCGTAATGTCCCTCTGTCTCAATTAGTGTACCCACACAAATTATATATTGTTTTTTCAGCACAAGCAGGGCTTACTTTTAAAACCATATAACATATAATGTAAGGCATTATTTTGTATAATCAAAATAGAAAATAAATGGCAAAAAATTATTTTAAAAATCATAGTTCTACATGTACATAAATTGTATACAGCTCAGTGATTTAAATACCTAAAAGAATAACACTGAATCTGACAGCAGAGGGTCACAAATTTATCCCTAGCTGTCATTGGTCCTAAAGGATATAACTCTTGTTTTTTGTGATGAATACCTTGGTCCTTGGCCATGAAGGATTCAAGTGTTATGTTTATCATCTTTCAAAACAACTATACCATAGTATATCATAAAAGTCAATATGGGCAGTGTCAGAGCCAGCATTACCTTCTCAATTTCCTGGTCTGCTATTTTGGCAGTGGTTTCTAAGGACAAATACAAAGAGTGTACAAAGAAAAAAAATTGGCAACTTGCTGTTGGTGAAGAAATAACTGCATGAAACATTGTAGAGTGACCCTTGTGAAATAGCCTAGGCTGTGTGCTCTTTAAAAAATAATTACATTTCTGGTTTTGGCTTGGACGGTGTGAGCTCTGTTAAGCTATGCATACTAAATTTGGTACAATGTGCATGCTAACCTTCTAATATTAGCCTGTAAACACAGAAGGTAGATGAAAATCACAGATATATGAGGTGTTTCCAAACTCAAGACAAATAAATACATATAGACAGAGATTTTTTTCATTTGTATTAGCTGTGAGTGGGTCTGTTGTTGCCAGATTGTCTACTTTGCTTTTCAGCAAGTGCATTCAGTAGGGACCACTAGAGACGTCGTTCACCTAGAGCACTAGAAAGCCTAACCCTGCTTTACCAGCAGACAATAGATGGGTCACTCCTTGTGCACATAGCCCTTACAAGGGGAAATACATCCCATTCATTTTAGTTAAATTCCAGCAGATGCACCAATTAGGAGATTTTTGGGGTATGACTACTAAAACAATCCCTTGAAGATTTCTTTGCTTCTTCTATATTCATTGGCAAATGTCCCAGAAGTTTAACTCTTTAGCATTTTTATATAACAGGATGGAATGAATTATGAGAACCTTCAAGAACGACAGGCAGCTTCATACATTAAAACACATATCAACCATACTCCCTATGTACTTATCTGATGTCATTTTGAAGGTATATTACAATTACGTTGTATTACATTGGTATGTGCAAAGATGAGAGAATTAGAATTCTTACTCATATTTTTTAATGAAATACAATCTATTGTTATAAGGTTTAAAGTTCAAAAATACAACATTTTGTTTTCTTCTGGTAGAAGAACATCTAAAAATAAATACACAGATTAATCTGGAAATAATGTGTCAATAGGTTTTGAGGTTTTTGGGAAATGGTTTAGGATGTCAGCAAGAATACTAGTAAATTGCTCAAGAATACAGATAATTGTTAACAATCACAGACTGGTTAACTTGCCAATAATTTTTCAGATTGAGGCTTATTTCCTATTTCTTAGCCATCTGTGATACGTAATATGGAGTTAACTCACTTTTTCCACTTGAAATCCAGTGAGATAGTCTATTTTATTCTGTTTTTGGAAGTTATACAAATTCCAACAATAAAACATCATTTAGATATCAGCCAAACGAATTACAACACTACGATAACTGTTACAACTGTGAGGTTGTCCTATTTTCGCTCATTTGTATTGTTGTTGAGAATGGTCTTCTAATTAAGACTGGTAAGCAAAACATCACGTTCTGGAAGTTAAGAGATTAACACAAACGCTTTACTTTGGATCTGTCTTTAATAACTATAATGTTTTATAGATACTAGGGCAGACATTTGTATACTTTATAAAAATAATGGGTGTATGAAAAATGATCTTTTTACAAAGTTTTAAAAGTGGTCTTAATGGAATATTGACATCACCATTCCACTTGTTCCTTTGGGGATTAGGCTACCTTTCTAAATTTATGCCTTCATTGTTCTTTATAAATAACCCCCAATGTTGAAGCAGTTTGCAGACCAGCCAAATATTTTCCATCCAAAGATGGGCTGCTCTGTCTTTTGACTCATGGGCTTCTATATACAATTTTTGGGGGGGTGGAGGAACAGACTTGCACTGTCAGGCAGATTCAAGTTAGGGCAAGTGCAGGGAAGGTCTGACTTCATTCAGGCCACAATATCTTAAAATCAGAACAGCCATGCGCAAGTTCCCCCTAAAAATAAAATTTTTGTAGTAAACACAAAAATCAAAACTAGTTAAGACACTAAAACACCAACTTTTTTTTAAGTTATTCATTGTCATAGAAAGAGCATGAGGTTGTTCTTGTAGTTCCCATGTGACTTGCGGAGCTTTTTTGTTTTATGATTCTGGCTCATTAGGGTATTGCTAATTAAAATAATATACATTGTGACTCCATATGGCTTTGGTGATTTTTACTTGTGTAACTTAAAACAAGTAACATGGTCTTTAACCATATTCATTTTAAAAACTAGCATCCAGATATTATAAAAAGCTACAGTCAGCAAAATTCCACATTTCCTTCCCTGTGGTTGATCTGGTTGAATGTTATTTATGGTGTGCTTGTGGGACTGAAAGATTGTCTTCAAATGTTGGATCCATATTATTAGCCAACAGTCTACTTCTTCCATACTAGTGCCAAAGGATTGCATTAGCATTGATAATTATTACCATCCATTAGCATGTAGGATGTTCAAATGAAATCAAATCCACATCATATATAGATATGCAATAATAGTGGTAAGCGGTAATATGATTGCTTTGCCCAAATTAAAGACTTCAACTGATTGAATGTTTGTTTTTTTGGGAGTTCATAGCAACTACTAACCAAATGTATCTTGAACAGTTATAGAAGCACAATATGTGATGTCAAGGGCACAAGGACTCAGAACATGCTACTCGTTGTAGCTATGCGCAGAATCTGCAGCACGTGGGAAGGTGTAGAGGCTGTAAGTATCACAATTAGCACCGCTACTTCCCCTCTGCAATTCCTATCCATGTAGTCATTTTCAACAAGGTGGATTTACATAAAACGTGGCTCATTATGCATGCAATTAATAATCTTCACATGGCAAAACAGACAGAGAACCTGGCAAAACATTTCGTCAGTAACAGAAAAGTTGGCTTTCATTATAACATCTCACATGGTCTACATATTGGGCTGGAAAGTCTGCTGATTAATAAAATGTAAGCACTAGGGCAGTGATGTGTAACAATGGTCATTGCACACAGGATGGAGATATTGTTGTATTAGCTGTTTAGAATTATTCTTCGGAATGCAGCATTTTACCTCACAATTAACATTTACGAAAGCATGTCTGACTGCTTTGAGATAAAGCACACTTAAGTATTTCAAGGCCATCCCCCCAGACAAGCTACTTTTATATATTGAACCTGTCGTGGGAAAAAAAAGGTGGAGAAGGCTCTGTCAAGTAACAATAGAAGGACTGTTATCCTCTATGAGATAAGGCACAGAGGGTACATATTGAGGTCTTCCTTTCCTATTTCTAAATAGTCAGGGGAGGGATTGTTGGAGGTAGGGCATGCCTAGTCACTAGTCATATGAGGAAAATGGTGGAACTGAGCAGAAATTAAGTAGAGCTAGACAGGGATTAACAAAACCAAGTGTGCTCCACCAACCCAAAGATCCAAAACTACCTGGGTAATCAGCCTTCATGTGTGAAGCCTCTAGGACAGATCCAAAAACTTAACAGGTGTGGCAACCTGAAAGAAAGGCTAGTCTTACCTGCGCTCGCTGGATACGATGTATTTCAGAGTATCAATAGTTCCACAAACAAATATCACATAAATTTTCATACATTAATACAGCCAGGTTAGTGATTAGAAAAGAGGAAATTGGGTTGTGAACCATTTCACAGCATAGTTTACAGATTTGTAAAGTATCCATTCTTCGTTGGTCTTAATGTATTTGCTTAGAAGAACAAACAACTAGTAAAGTGATTTGTGAACCTGTTCCCAAATCTCAGTTGTTTGCCAGGAACTCTGTGAACCAGTTTGCCCATCTTTCAGCTTGAACCTAAAAGTGTGTTGGGTATTTTTAACTGCATTGTGACCGCATTGCAAAAATAATATGGACAATTTATGATATCACTCCTCATCTGCTTCTCTGTGTAAGCCCCTACGATGGGTTAAAAAAGCTAACAATCTTTAACCTATGCAAACTTGCTAACCATTGCTAACTTCACACCTTCCAAAGACTAGTGAGTGGCAACGTTATCAAACTTCATCACACATATACAAACACTTAGAACGTGAATACGCAAGAGACGGAAGTGAGTCTACACACTGCATTCACCAAATTAGCTGGGTCTACCAGACTTATCAGAAGCACAGATGCCCATCAAATGGACACTAGTGGAGAGGGGCCCAAAAAGCCCTGCATAGTGGTTTTGTTGCTAACATTATAGGTTTAATATTAATTCTATATTGTCCATGTCTATTCCTTTAAGATTATACCTTGAACATATCAAAGGTTTATGTGTCTCTGACTCCTACTGTAAGGACATTGGTCCATTAGTGTCTAAAGACTATATGTGAAACCAGTTTCAAAGTAATACTTAGAGGCTGGACTTCTGGGAAAGTTACACGTGAATGAGGCACACAGAGTTTAAGAATGAGGTATCGGAAAGACATTTGTCAAGATATTGGATGCTTCATGTACTAAATCAGAAGGAACTGTCATATACAGATGGTAGCTTCCCTCTTCTAGGCTTTCAAAAATGTGCATGCATACATTTTCAGTACGCAGTAACTATCCCCACACATGGTCATATTTCAGCGTTTTCCTGGCAAAATCCATTATTTCTTCTTACAGGTTTAGTCATTGTTTTAAATCTGAAGCCCACTGAATAGTTTATGATAAAGGGGATTCTAGACCTGTGTTAGCAAACATTGCTACAGATAAGCAAGGCAAGTACACCAATAAAAGCCCTGTTTTGTATTCTATGAAAGCTATCACTATCTAGGAAACAAAATAAAATGGTAATTAACATTTACATTAACACTATCATGGATGTGGTTGTAAAAAGTGCTCTCCACTAATATCGGCACTAGGTAAATATAAGCAGAGAAGGCTGTGAAAATTTGTCTTTTGTGTAACCCTTTGATCTTTCCTTCAAAAACTACACAAAAATACTCTCATGGATATCAAACAATTGCAAACACTACTCAGGTTTATCCAAAAAAAATAAAAAATATGTAAAATATATGCATGGGGCAATTATTGGCACACCATTGAGCTTGTATGAGAAAATAAATTTGCCATATATATTTTCCCATTGATATTTTACATTTTTTAGTACACCTGGATGACTAGGAACAGGTAATTGTTCAACCATGACAGGCAACATATAGGCCAAACTCCCTTACTCATTCATCACAATGGATAATATAATGGTGATGTACAGCAAAAGGTTGTTGAGCTTCACAGAATGATAAGTGGCTACCAGAAAATAGCAAAAGCATTGTAAATGCTAATTTTCACCATTAGCGCAATAATTAAGAAATTCAAGTCAACTGGCAATGTTATGAATCAACCTGGAAGAGGACGTGTGTCTATATTGTCTCAACACACTGTGAAGAGGATATCAAAGTGTTAAACAATAAAGACAATTTTTCACAGCCCTCTTTGCTCAAATTTGCCAATATTAGTGGAGGACACTGTATCTTTACTTTCAAGCTGAACCTAAATTGTAGTAAAATATATAAAATAAAAGGCAGAATTAGTTATGATCTAATACTGTACAAACAATCTCTAGAGAAGCAAAGCCACAAAATGTTATCTGCCTATAGTACACAGAAATACTAACCAATCCGATCTTCAATATGTCAAATCTTTCCTTAATCTCACAAAAAGCTCATAGCATGGTATTTGCTCTTAATATTTAATTAAACATATGTGATATATCCACAGACCTCGTATAATTTTTCCCTTTAGTCTAGAAGCGTCACTCATGTTTAGTATGTTAGACTCATGTTCGGTCCCCGTGTGTTTCTGGCACTTGGAGGGTAGTAGAGTCTTAGGAAACATTCAATATTATCAGACAGACATTACTTTATACTACTCTTATCATCAATATAGTTGCATTCATTCCAATCCCAATGTATGTATCAAGCAGGACAGGCCCAGAGGATAAAACCCTTCAATTATGGAGACTACCACTTTGTACGTCATTGAGAAAGCCTCACTGGTTCTGATATATCTATTTTCATAATTTTGTAATGAGCTTTGAACCTTCTCTGTTTTACCTAATCCATCCTAAAAATATATTAAGTGCTCAGTTGTGTTATAATGATTTACGCCAGGGAACAGAAGCTCAGAAGAAAAAAAATGACAAACCCAGATGTGTAATAGCTATAATCTGCTTTCCTTATTTTTTCCTTTCCAGTATTTGAAAAGATAAAAAAAAAGTTTGTGTTAACAGAAAATCATTCACATTTATTAGCGCTGGTCTATTTTTGTGATTTCATGTATGCCTGAAATTATTTTTTCAGAAGTGCTACAACACAGCAACAACATTTGCTCAGAATACATATAAGAGATTAAGGAAAAGTACCCAGACCTGTGTGTCTACTGATTTAAACACAAAATGACAACTACGAGCAGTTAATGGTAAATAAAGATATACTCAAGTTACCTAATCTGTCTATTTTTGAATTGCGCATTAAATCATTGAACCCCATTGAGTCACATAATACCATGCTGTTTATTACAACCAGCTGTGAGCAATAGACATGATATAGTAGCCTGAAGCATAGCTCAGGGGTTTCTGTTTCTGTACTCATTTCACTTCAATAAAATAGTTGACTCTGGTATCATACGTTCCATTAGAAATGGATGATTTAACTATTCATGCATTCACAAAATATTTTACAACATATTGATATGGTGGCTGTTAATGTACCGCATATCAGTATTTCTCTACTTGTGATACCGTGCACGCACCAATTGAGGTAGCCCCGATGGGCCCTAGATGTGCTTCAAAACCTGTTTAATTTAATAAATAGTATAATTTGACAGAACTGAATGACCATAAGTATTATAATTCTGAGAACTACTTAGCAAAATTTATGAGACACTTCTAAACATAAGGTCTCAAGATGGACATTATTAATTGCAGGGCTGGTCCTAGCACAAGTCATTCCACCTAAGGCTCAATAACCAGGGGGGTGCCCGCTGACTAAGGAGCAGGGCAGGCTGGGGTGATCATGGATCTCTTTCTAACCACCAAAAAAAGAAGGGAATGTGAGGTCTGTTTCTTCAGACCTCTGCTTTAGGGCTCTCTAGCATTGTATGCTATTGATTAATGCCGAGAACCAGGATATGACATCATAGTTTCGCGTTAGTGTAGAGTGAGCGTGCTTGCGTGGGGCTGTACAGAGCAGGGGCAGAGCAATTGTTTCATGTGCCTAGATGTGATTCACCCTGTGTACCTGGCTCAGATGGCCCGAATTGCTTTGCATCTTTCTCTGTATAGCTTCATCACTGCTCAATCCTGCTGAGCTTTAAAAAGATTGCCCTCTCTATAAAAGAATGGGAGGGGATGCAAAAGAATATGCTTGCCTTGGTGCCACTTAGTGTAGAAATGGCCCCCAAAGTGGTCCAAGGAAGGAGAAGCAGTGAACCGGCAACAGGGTCATGACTGGCGAAGGCTCGTTGATGCAAGTGCAGGACGAAGGCTGGCCCATGTGGTCAAATCCAACAGACGATCTACTGTAGCTCAAATTGCTGAAAAAAAGTAATGCTGGTTTTGATAAAAAGGTGTCAGAACACATAGTGTATCGCAATTTGTTGTTATGGGGTTGTGTAGCCACAGACTTAAACATCTACAATACATACATATAGTAATAGTAGTAGTTTAGGTTGAGAAAAGACTTGCATCTTTCAAGCTCAACCCTTTTCCTATTCCTTGTTAAACACTGTTGATCCAAAATACCAGTCACGGTGCCCATGTGGACCCCTGTCCACTGCCGAAAAGCACCTACAAAGGCCACGTGAGCATAAGAACTGCACCATGGAGCAATGGAAGAAGGTGGCCTGGTCTGATGAATCACGTTTTATTTTTTATCACGAGGATGGAAGGGTGCATGTGAGTCGCTTACCTGGAGCATACATGGCACCAGGTTCACAACACAAAACCTAAAATATCTCCTGCTAGTATCTTGGTCAGATACCACAGCACACCTTCAGAGGTCTAGTGGAGTCCATGCCTCGATGGGTCAGGGTTGATTTTGGGGGGGCAAAAGAGGGACCTACACAATATTAGGAAGGTGGTCATAGTTTAATGGCTGATTGGTGTATATGCATGCTTGATACATCTAAAATAGCCTTCTTTTCCCACACAAGGAAACTGTAAACTTCATGTCACTGTTCAGATTCACCATGTACCCAATACCAGTAATTAAGAACAATATAGTTATTCTAAAACGGGCTGGTGGAGTATTTATTTTTGAAACAAAGTGGGGGGGGAGTCTGGCAAGAGGAATGCCCAAACGTTCCTAACTACTCATGCACCAAGCCATTTTATAGTGTGCTGGATGTCAACAGTACTTGTGCCTACAGGCTCCCCAGATGACAGTCATGCTCTGCGAAGATACATTTACCTGCTGTTTTTATTCATATATATAGGGTACAAAAATAGTAGTTTTATTACTAAGCTACTAACTATACTGCAACCTAAATTAGCCCACAATCTTTCAAACTTCTAGGAAAGCGAAGCCTAACTCTCACTGGCCAATTCCTGCCTAGCCCCTTACTCTTTTGGGGTCCCCTGCATTGCTCGCCAACGTCAAGACAGTGGTGGCTTTCCTGTTTGCCCTTACAACCTGCTGTCAACACCTGCTTAGGTGCTGCGCCCCACCCTACAATAGCAGGTTAGTGGAAGCAATATGTTGACGTGACCTATTTCATTATTGCTGACTGCTGACTATGCTAAAGTGATATACAAAGGATAAATATACATTTATGGCTAATGTAGTACAAATAACCCACCCGATTTCGGAAACATTTTCTAAGTACGACACAAAACTATATGACAATTCCTTTCATTAAAAGTCCTCCTGCAATAAAAACGGAGTTATGTCTTGTGTAGATAAGGCTGTTTGATAAGCCAATATTAAATATAAACAAAATTGCTGATACGTGACGTTCCATCTAGGTCAGTTCTCAGTTACATAGTGGGCGTTACGTCTTTAAAAATGTGTTTTCACAGAACACTGGATGAGTGTGAAGTTAGTTTTCTGGCTCTTACGGGGTTAATTCTCAAAAATGATAATAAGCTTTCATTGCAGCAACACCTGTCTAACAGTAAGAAGAACGCTCCATTGTTTTCCTTTATATACTTGCTTTTAGCCCAAAGGTTTTTTAAGGTATTTTGTTTTTGGTGACCGAAGAATAACCCCTGCAAAATAAAATTGACATATAATGTTGCAAAGCACTGGGTGTGTGTGTTTGGATTCAGGTTTTACCCTCCTTTTCCCCAGAGGCAATAGGTGGAGTTGTGTATTGATGCAAGGAGGAGATGGTACTACTCCTTAAAGAACTCTGTGTATACCTGTTCAATATTTAAATCCTCAATTAACCCTTATATCAAATGACATAAAAGTGTCACAGCAATTAGCTGAACTACATTCCAGAACTTGCCTGCCTTTTTTTATTTCTAGAATTATTTGTAGAATTGTTTGTCTCTGCCTAATCTATTGTTCTGTCAATCCTAGTCTTGTCATATACCCTGAATATATGTATTATATGAAGCGCTGCATAAATTGTTGGAGCTCTATAAATAGAAGATAATAATAATAGTAACAACTATATATATATATGATCTATTGCATTTCCCCTAACGAAGGCAGCACATTCGGCGAAATGCTCATCAGGAATAAGCGGGCCTAACTCGACTTCGGTGACTCTGAGTCCTATTGAGACAGCGCTATAAATGCATAAGAATAGTGAGGATTATTAAGATTTAGTTGCGAACTGGAATGCTAGCCACATGGTGAAGGCAGAATAAGATTTAGATTATTTAAATTGAATAAGTAAATGCTCTGTCTATGACATGTAAAACAAGGTTGGTTCCCTTTACTATAATCGATTAGATTCTTGCTTCTTTTCATTTTAGCAAATAATTGTATTTTTTTTTTTACACACATTTGAGATTAATCAATTTTTTCTACATGTAAATTGGCACTACCAAGTATGTGAACATGCTCATTAGCATTGATAAATGAAGTAGACACCAATGGAGTGTATGTTAACATAACATCATGGATAGCATTTGTGTGATTTGCTGCTGCTACTTAGTAAGTAAGTAAGTAGAGTAAGCTCAGCAAATGTATCATTCCATATGTATCTTCTGCACCGAGTATGAGTAAAGGCTTCTATCTTAGTATTTTGAATGTATTAGTTTAGGTTTTGCACCTAACACACACATCCTGTAATTTTATACACTGTGTTTTCTGCACTGTTGCTGCCAGAATACAGCTCAACCATTTGGCTATAGGAGCAGCTATGTTGCAAGTGATCTTTTCTCGCTGTTCATACAATATATATAGTTAGCACTCCTTTTATTACACTGGGGTGAAAGCAAGTGGTTAACTGGAGGAGCACTTTCTCCAAGCAGATTATTTACATGCCGTTCTTGGTCAATTGGAGAAAGCAGCCTGTAACTTCAAAAGTATAAGCTGCTTTCTAAAAATTGCAAAATATATCATTAGCATTTTTACAAGACATTGAAATTATGAAGTTTACTGGTATCCTTAAGTCTTGTAAACTTAGTATTTAGTGCGGACTGTTATTTCAATTATTAATATTCAAAATGGTCCCAGGGAAAGAATGTGGATTTTTTGTTATTTATTAAAAAAGCATTCTAATGTATTTTTGGTATGTCAGGGTTAAATTTAGTAGTTCGTGTATACCGGTTTAGATCAATCGAAAAAATAAAAATAAAACAGAAAAGAAACAAATAATAGCGTAATATTGTATACAAAGGTGGCGCTGTATGACTAAGTGATGCACTCACACTTTGTGTAGACTTTCAAGCGTCATAGGACATCCAGTCCTCCAGGTGGATATATAATGGGAATATGCAAGGAAACAGAAGACACGTGGAAAAACCCAATGGTGTAGTATTTAACAATAGTGTGACCCGCAAATATAGAGAGACACTTACACTTACTACAAGGGTATAACACCCATCAGATATGTATTCCTGGTATTCCTCCTCCGTGCTGTTGGACACTTTTCCGTATTCCCCGGATGTGAACTGGCGCTTTGTGATGGAATAGAGGTAAGTCCACACTATATTCCAATCAAGTATATTTATTTATAGGCTATAAGCCAAAATAATAAAAGATTATAACAAATATCCACTCAGGGATGTTTGAAAAACATAAAATGAAAAATCAGATAAAAGAGCTCTATAAAATCCTCAAATCCTCAACGCGTTTCGTCAAATAGACTTCATCCTGATACTTGATTGGAATATAGTGTGGACTTACCTCTATTCCATCACAAAGCGCCAGTTCACATCCGGGGAATACGGAAAAGTGTCCAACAGCACGGAGGAGGAATACCAGGAATACATATCTGATGGGTGTTATACCCTTGTAGTAAGTGTAAGTGTCTCTCTATATTTGCGGGTCACACTATTGTTAAATACTACACCATTGGGTTTTTCCACGTGTCTTCTGTTTCCTTGCATATTCCCATTATATATCCACCTGGAGGACTGGATGTCCTATGACGCTTGAAAGTCTACACAAAGTGTGAGTGCATCACTTAGTCATACAGCGCCACCTTTGTATACAATATTACGCTATTATTTGTTTCTTTTCTGTTTTATTTTTATTTTTTCGATTGATCTAAACCGGTATACACGAGCGCCCCCGAGTGTCCTTTTTTTCTGTTTTAAAAACACTTGGAGAGTGTTTTGTACGGGCTGCAGCTGGGTATCCGGAACCAGTGACAAGAAAGAAGGGAAGTATTTGGTCACTGTTTTTTCTCCATATACACCTGTCTCAGACTGTCCTTCACTACTTTTGTCTTTAAATTTAGTAGTTGCAAGATTGGCCTTTTGCAGTACCATTTGCTTAAATTGTGTAAAGTGCCTCGGTATGAATGCTTTTCACAATTCTTCTGTTGTGACACTCTTCAACTTCAAAAAATATAAATGGTTCATATACCATACATGACAGCTTTTCAAATGGCCAAAGAGGAACCTTTTTGATCTTGTTGTGTTGCTGCTTTCCTGAGACATATGGTAACTATTTCTGAAATTAGGGCTGTGACAGGACGCCCTGTACCTCAACTGGGTACTCCCTCCAAACGTTCCTTCCTGCTGCTGGGACACCAGGGATTAACCCCTTCAGCGAAAATAAAAAATGTCTGTGCGCTAAGCTAGTCACAGGCTCAAATAATACAAATGTGTAATACGAGGCCTACCAAACAGGTGTAAGCATGCAGCAAGAAACAGTGTATTGGCTGTACAATGTATACAAAAAACAAAAACTGTCTGCGCTTCTTACCCTAATAAAGTTGGCAACAAATATATAAACATAATATAAATGAGAGGTTTTGGTTATATGAATTGGCCAACTTTATTAGGTTAAGAAGCGCAGACAGTTTTTGTTTTTTGTATACATTGTACAGCCAATACACTGTTTATTGCTGCATGCTTACACCTGTTTGGTAGGCCTCGTATTACACATTTGTATTATTTGAGCCTGTGACTAGCTTAGCGCACCGACATTTTTTTCTTTTCCCGGTTTGCACATATTTGAGGTTTTGGTAGCAGTATAAACTGCTTTGTGTGTCCACTATGTAGGAGGTGAGAGTAGGTTCTCACCCTATTGAGAGTGTGCCTTGACGTGGCGGGTGAGCTTAATTATGCTTTGGCCAATTCATACAACCTCTCATTTATATTATGTTTATATATTTGTTGCCAACTTTATTAGGGTAAGAAGAGCAGACAGTTTTTGTTTGCTGCACTGGAGCTGTGCTGGCACTGTGGGTAGCCGAAGCTTAGCTACACAGTATGACTATTGTCCTAAAAAGGACAATTAAGGATCATAGCAGCCCACCCCAAGCGTCAGACAGCACTCATGTTGTGGTGAAAACAGGACCGTATTTAAACAGTACAAGGGGTAATTTACATACAATAGACACAGCTAACCACACACAGTTCCCCATCAGGTCCTTCTTTGCACACGGCTCGGTATTTGCACTCAGCCCACCTCAGCCCAGTAGTCGCTATTGTAGTCTGTGGTGAGGATGGTAAACAGGGGCGTTTTCCTGACTTCTGGCTGAAACCTGCTGGATATCAGATCCAGGTACACATACTGGCCATGGAGGTCTCTGTCCTGTAAGTCCTGACCGATGGAGAGTAACACCACACAAACCCCCTCCTAAAATGCAGGCGCCCCAAATCTGTTTCCGAGCTCCACAGTCTTTAGCGTCTCTTTTACTTTAGGAAACATTGCACTCCGTACCAGGGCTCATAGTCTGTAGGAAGGAGGCTGATTCACAGGCCCCTCTCTTCAGAGATAGTGGCCCTATGAAAAGCTTTACTGGGTGACTGTGAAGCTGTAGCTGAAATGCACATGCGCATCTTCTTTCTCTTGAACAGGCCTTCCGTAGTGTTTCATCAAAAGGGGCGGAGCCTCTACCAACACCCTCTTCCACCCTTGAGAGAGAGTGAGTGAGTGAGTGAGAATGTGAGGGAACATGAATAAGATTTGAGAGTGTGAAAGTAAAAAAACAACAAAATGCAAACATAAATTATGTTATGTGGAGTTACCCTGTACCACAGTCAGTGTCACTATATAATGATAGGAGCCATGCCGTACCACCATCTGTGTCTGGATCACTAGTCATACTGCTCCACCATCTGTGTCTGGATCATTATATAATCATGAGAGCCATGCTGTACTACCTTCAGTGTCATGGTCACTATATAATGATAGGAATCATGCTGTACCGCTGTCTGTGTCTGGATCATTATGTAATTATGGTAGCTGTGGTTTACCACTGTTAGGCTTAGTATGTATTAATGGGCGTTATACTGTACCACCGTCGGGCCCAGTATATAATGATAGGGGTTATGTTGAACGACCTTTAGTGGTACAGCCTAACTTTCATCATTATCTAGTAAGCCAGACACTAAGGGGGTTAGAGCATAACCCCCATCATTATATACTGAGCCTGACAATGTTGCATCACAACATATTGATCCAGACACAGACGGTGATACAGCTTAACTCTTATGACTATATAGTGATCCAGATACTGATGGTTATAGTGCATAACTACCATAATTGTATATAGAGCCAAAAAATGACAGAGACACCGCATAACTCCAATGTATCTAAAGAACTATGGTAGCGTTGGTGTAAATTTAGTGATGTAATCTGCACCATCATTACAAGACAGAGCTAAATTATTATAAATATGTGGGCTGGACAGAGTGAGTGGAGCTTTGAGTAAGTGGATGTGGTACATTTTCAAGTACATAATTGATAGCTGAGTTGGAAATTGTCCCTGGTAATCCCCCCCCCCCCAATGTTGGCAACTATGGCTAAATATAGTTAATGACCATTCTATGCGCTGTCATGCAGCCCTTGCATGAATTCCTAATTCCAGGGTTTTTCTTTTCTTGGATACAAATAGAAGCACTGTCTAGCACCATTAAATTGTTCATTATTTCTAGTGGAACATAGAATGTTAATATTAAATTTTTTTTAATAATATGAGATACACCAGGTTATAAAACAGACAAAACATAAAGGAAATAAAGTTGCCCCCTACTTGGTGCTATTTAGCATATGACACACAGGGTGCCTGAGAGACAAAAATGATCTCCAAAAATACAGTAAATATACTCTTAGGTATTTTGTCAGTGTATAATTTACATGTTTAGTTTGAAAACGTGTGGATACACTATTAAGTATATTATAATTTCATGGCTTTTATCTGTGCTGTGATTTAGAAACTTATTTTTTTATTTACAAAAGAGATCTTATATATAGTACACATATGCACTGCTGTATTATGTAAAAAAAGTTATTAAATCTTTACGTATTTGAAACACTAAAAATGTTCACTATTTTGACAGATGCTCTCTCACACCACAGAAATATCTGTCTGTTACAATAATGAATTATTGCTACAAGAACCTTTTGAACCCCTCAAGATTTCTGTTGGTGTTTCTCATTTTCAAAATATATTTGTGAAGGCAGTTGCAGCATCAGCATGTCGGAGCAAGTGTGGTGAAAAATGCAAGGACTGTGGTTAACCATTGATAAAAGAGTGAAATACAGAAGGAAGATTCCTATCTAAATAAGGCTGTATTTAATGGCATTTAATCTCTGGTAAGCATCTGACAGTGGGCCATACAGTCTACAAGGTAGTTGCCCCAAACAGCTAACCTAAAACTTAGCAGTGTTCGTAACTTGAATTTGCTCTGGTGTTTCTCAAGAGCTCATAGTTATAATCTGTGCCATCAAATGTTTTATGCATTTTTTCCCTTACAATATCACCTTCTCTATCAATTCAAATGACCTATGGGCTCCAGAAGAAGGTATGTTCCCTGAGCACATCTCCCTTTGTTTTTTTGGAAAAAGGGCCCTGGTTTTTCCCAGGTATATCTATGTGCCCCATCCAAGTAGTTTCTGAAATTTGTCTGTGGGCCTCTGCTTCATGCACACCCTAAAGCAAAAGTTATGGGTCTGGTGGCAGCAAGGACATGGACATAGGTAGACCATTTTTAAAGGCAAACTAGGCAGATGCATTTTTAAATATGTCAGTGTTGTGGACCACTGTCCCTTGTGTTATGTCTAAAAACAAAAAAATACATTTCTAGTTTTAGTAAAAAGTTATGCCAAAAACTGATGATAGTATGATTGCAGTTCTCTTTTAAGACTCATTAAAACCCCTCCTAATACAGTAGTTTTGCTGTATTCTGTACCAGTAATATCACTCTATTGCATTGACTTTCCTGGCATGTCACTGATTTCATTGAAAGTCAAGGCAGGTCTGCTGTAATTAAGTCAACACTGACTACATTGTTGACTTGGAGAAATGTTCCAATTCAAACTGGGGATTTAAAAGCCTTGGGCAAAAGGAAGCAGGCCACGATAGGTAAATGATCCATTCTATCGAACGTACAGGTGCCAGTATGCAACCACACCTAATAAATTCCTTCTGTGCCAGTTTATAGACAAAAGAGAGCTTCTTTGGAACTAAAAGCTATTGAGTTCAGTGCCATCACTCAACACATTTTATGCATACCAAAACCTTAACATCAGTGTTGCTTTAAAACAAAGTATCTTCTGATTACACATTTCTGTGTCCATTAACAACATCCAAATTACTGGTCAGAACAGTTAAACACATACAATAAGCCAACCAGTTGTTAATATAAAATGTATCTCCATTTATTGAATTCAATAACACTTTCATCAGTAACTTAAAGTACGGTCATACGGTTGGAGATCAGCCTTATTGAGAATATACAAGCAATTTTAATGGACATCATATGAGTATGAAAACACAATGAGTATGTGATTTAGTATTTAAAATATGGGTTGTTCGATTCTTTATGATCATAGTAAGATGGTCATCAGCTGGTGGAATATGTAATGCCTAAAGGATGGAATCATTGTTTATAACATTTGTATTATAGGTGCTCTCCAAAAGTAGGCAAAACCCAGCAGACTGACATAAGGAATGAAGAATAATCAAAATGAAAAACAAGTTACTTAACACATACAGAGAGACTGTCTAGGTTTAAAACCAAACACATTTTCCATATAATGTGTCATATACCTATCTAGCCTGAAACCTCTGCTCATGTCTCATGTAGAAAAAGTTAACTTTTGTTGTCACAATCATTGCATTCTCATATTAAGTGACACACTGTCTTGTGATTCCAAGGTGTTTTGTCGTGTGCCTTGAAAGGTAAAATTGTGTTTTCTTCACATTACTAATAGTGCGAAAAGTTGAGCCCCAAATAGTTTGAATAAGCTTCACCCTTTACAATATCAGGGTGGTCTGAGAGCAGGCCCGGACTGGGACAAAAAATAGGCCCGGGCATTTAAGCCTGAGCAGCCCATATTTATTTATTTATTTATTGTTAAAGCCCACCCTTCATGTACCATCTTTGCATTTAATCATTCACACAAATCATTAACACATTCATTAATGCAGTCTCACAAATCATTCAAGCAATTCATCCACACATGAATCCATTAATTGTCATACGCATTCACACAATTCATCCACACATTTATTCATTCATTCTCATACGCATTCACACTACCCCCTCTCATCATCTTATCTGCCCCTTCTCACTATGTTCCCCCTTTTCACTATGTAACCCCCTTCCCCACTTCTCAATATGTACCGCCTCTATCTATCCCCTCTCCCCCTTTCTCACTACCTAACCCCCCTCTGCCCCTTCTCACTGCAGCCCCTTCCCTCACCCTATTTACCTTGTTGCCAGAGCAAGCAGCAACTGCGACCGCGCCTGTGGCAGGGCAGGATTGACTTAGGGGCTGATGGAGCTGCAGCTCCAGGCTCCTACCTTAAAATAGGCCCAGTCAGGACCGGACTGACTGGGCCTATATGGCCGCATTAAGGCAGAGCCCCTTAAGCCCGCCGCAACTGCAACCGGGTCCGCCACTCTAAGGCAGAGCCGGCCTTAGGTGTTCTGGCGCCCTGTGCGGACTACTCCTCTGGTGCCCCCCCATCCCAAAAAAAGAAAGGAATAAAAACTTGTAACAAAACTCCCCTTTCTCACTATCTATCCCCCTGTATTACTATCTACCACCTCTGCCTCTTCTCACTGTTATCATTATATACTGAGGCAGACATTGACGGTGGTACAGCATAATACTTATCACTATATACTGAGGCAGAAATTGACGGTGGTACAGCATAACACCTACCACTATATACTGAGGCAGACAATGACGGTGGTACAGCATAACACCTATCACTATATACTGAGGCACACATTGACAGTGGTACAGCATAATCCCTATCACTATACATTGAGCCAGACATTGACAATAGTGCAGCATAACCCCAATCACTATATACTACGCCAAACATTGTTGTGGTGTAGGCCTACCACTTCATTGTCTGGCTTAGTAGTAGGGATGCACCGAAACGAATTCTGGACTGAAACCGAAAAAGCAGCATTTACCTGTCCGAAACCGAATATGACCTCCCCACACCATAAAAAAAAACCTTTTATTTAAAGTAAGTAACACACCAAAATAGGACAAAACAATAAAAAAACAATATTATATGTATATATATATATATGATTGTTAACAGCAATCACATTCCTATCATGCCCAGGCATACCCAGATTCCAGGATGTACTCGCAGACTTGGCATGATAGGAGTATGATTGCCCTATCTACCCCTTCTCACTCCCTTCTGCCCCATCTACCCCTTCTCACTCCCTTCTCCCCTATCTATCCCCTTTCCCCCGTCTCACGCCCTTCTCCCTATCTACCCCCTCCTAACTATCTACCCTCTCCCTCTTTGAAGTTCACTTACCTTTCAGGAGTCCTGCGGTGAGGGTGCAAGGCCTCTGCCTCCCACCTCTGCTGGAACAGTATAGAGTGATGAGAGTTATGATGTACTTTTAGAGCATAATTAGATCATGAAAAAGACATTGGAAATGGTACAGCATAACACCCATCACTGTCACACACTTACCAATCCACACATATATACCAATCCACACCTATATACCAATCCACACGTATATACAAATCCACACGTATATACCAATCCACACGTATATACCAATCCACACGTATATACCAATCCACACATATATACCAATCCACACATACACCAATCCACACATATATACCAATCCACACATATATACCAATCCACACATATACTAATCCACTCTCACTGAATATTTTCCTACCTTTCCTCTTTTCTCCTTACAGCTCCTTTTCCTCCTCTTCGCTCCTCTTCTTCAGTTCTTCTGTCTTCTCTGTCTTCTTCCGGTTCAGAGGGCACGGACAGCGGTGGGCGCGGCTTCAGTGTTGTGCGCCGGGATCTAACAACAAACCCCGGCGCACAGCAGCTGTTGCCGCGCGGATCACAAGGGAGCGGTATCGGAGGTCTTTAGCAGACCTCCGGCTCCCTTGAGTGATTTTAAGCCGGGTTGAACCCGGCTTAAAATCACTCAAGGGAACCGGAGGTCTGTTAAAGACCTCCGATACCGCTCCCTTGCGAGCCTGCTCCTCCAGCGGCGGACATTACTGTCCGTCTCTGGAGGGGTGCTGGGTGCCGCAAGGCGGCACCCGGTGCGGACCGCCCCCTAGAGTGTGACGGCCTGTGCGGTCGCACACCCCAAAGGCCGGTCCTGCTCTAAGGGGCCGGGAAGCCCCCACCAGGGCCGGCCTTAGGGCTTTGCGGCCGCACAGGGTTTAAATTAAAACATCGGGGGTTTTTTTCAACTTTATTTAACATCCTCCATGTTAAATAAAGTTAAAAAAAACTTTATTTAACATGGAGGATGTTAAATAAAGTTAAAAAAACCCCGATGTTTTAATTTAAACCCTGTGCGGCCGCAGACCCGTAAGGCCGGCCTTGGTGGGGACTTCCCGGCCCCTTAGAGTGGCGGACCCGGTGCCCCTTATGCCCTGCGTTAATGCGGCCGTAGGTAGGGCAGGGGCCTGGAGCTGCAGCTCCATCAGCCCCTAAGTCAATGCGGCCCTGCCGTGGCCCGGCCCACCGGGCAAACGCCCGGTGTGCCCGATGGCCAGTCCGGGCCTGTCTGAGAGCATTCTGTTAGAATTGCTGTTAGAATAAAATGAAGGCCCTAAGCCAGCTCAGGCTTATAGTTTAAGTACCTTTACACATTTATGAACATTAAACTGCAGCTGTCTGTCAGTTTCATCAGTTTAAACCAGTGACCTGTGCTGTGGGAGCCAGTGCCTTTTCCATGTAGCCAACAGAAGGCTGGCGTGCTGCCTTTTTTCCCTTTCAGCTATGCCCAAGCTTTCAACTATTGCCCCCATATTCTTCCAGAACACAGTTTTATCATTGCTGTGTTCATCTCCTTCCTTGCCATCAGTGCTATCCAGTTATTTTCCATACCGTCCAGAGTTCCTCTGTCCTGCTCAGCCATCTATAGTGAACCCTGCCTCTTAGATTGCTTCTGGGCCATCATACATATAACAGAGTGGGGTTCTTTCTTTGCTACTGGTGTCAAGTTCTGTTCCAAGAATGCTAAAACTGTTACATTTGCATTCATTTTTCTAATTTACTTAAATAATTTGTATTTTAGATTGTTTAAAATCTACACCCTGTTGCAGAACTTTGTATGATCTGTAAACACATACCTTTAAGACATTTGTAATATTGCTAATAAAAATATTTTAAAAACAATGGGTCCCAGTAATACACCAATTAACTACAACCTTCTGTTTGGACAGAATCCAGAAATGGGGATTATACAAGAAGTGAATTGGAGTAGAGACCCTCCCTGCACTCCTATAATCCACTTTATTGCCTTTCAATTTGTCTAGAAAAAATACTGTTGTAAGGACGGGGAGTTCACATAGGTGGTAAAATGTCAATGGAACCAAGAGGAAAATGAGGGACCTGAGTCAGGAGCCAAGTAGAGTGCTACAGGTCGAGTCCAGACAAACAAGAATATGTGACATGAAATGTACAATTAGAAGACAGATCAGGTGGGAATGCCAGAGGTCCATACTGGATCAGCAAAATACAGCCAATATGGGTCAGAGACCTGGCCAAAAGTTCAGAATCTGTTAAAGCTGAACACCTGTACCTGCTGAGGAAGGAAGGTCACACCTCAGCTTACAACTCCAACTTCTCTTTGAAAGTTGAGCACTGATGGTATCAGCCACAGCCTCATAGCTTCGCCACGCATTAGGAGTGGGAGCCGCACCACACACACACAATGTCGCTTCTAGATGGGTACCATGCCAGCTTATGCAAGGGCACAAGGAGTACATCTCAATTGCAGAGGCAGCCCTTGCCATGTCACTGCTCTGTACCAACACAGAAACTCATTGGGCCATACTACATGTCATACTACAGTGAACTATAGGCAGAACCCTGGGTCTTATGCACCGTACCCTCTGACTTACTTTCCAACCACACAAAGCACTCTGTCCTTAACCCACCTTGTCCATGTCAGAATTAATAATCAGCAGGGCAGCATTCAGCCAAAATTATATGTAGTTTTATGATCATAACTATTTATTTTCTATTATCTTGTGTTATAAATACATGAATTCAGTTGTGACATTATTCTTGGCAACATGCCAAAAACATTAACAGCTTGTAAACATTCAATTCGCAACAAGGAAATAGAAGGCACTACTAGATTCTAATAAGTTAGATCTGAATATTATGAACAGTTAGGTCCAGAAATATTTGGACGCTGACCAAGTTTTGTTATTTTGGCTGTTTACCAAAATAAATTCAATTTCGGTTAAATAATAAATATGGGCTTAAAGTCTCTCAGCTGTGGTTAGAGGGTATCCACATCCAAATTGGCAGAAGGGTTTAGGTATTCATGTGGCGTTCGCAATTGTACGTTTTTGCTGTGAACCCTCAACATGCGGTCGAAGGAGCACTCAATGCAAGTGAAACAGGCCATCCTGCAAGAAAGGAAAAAAATCCATAATAGAGATGGCAGGAACATTAGGAGTATATAAGCGCATAGGGTGTGTGTATATGTAACTCTATAATTAACAGAGAACACACAAACAAAAAACAAGTGATTCTTCCTGAAGTTAGACAAAATTATGATTGTATTGCTCAGGGCAAAGCTTTGTTTGCATTAAGCTTCTTTGAATTGGAACAGAGCCAGATTCCATACGATGAAGGTAAATTTCAAGTTGAAAAACATGTTGTGAGCCTGATCAGGGGTTAAGATAAGAGGAAGGGTGTGGGCAGCACAGCATCTGCAGCATTGGGGGCAGGGAGCAATTTTGGGCATAAGGCATTGGGACTGCAGGCAAGATGCGGGACGAAACAACCCAACCTACCCGCACACGAGGAACTCAACTGTCACTCTAGGCCATTTTCGTTATGTTACTTACTTCATCAAATTTTTTTGAGAGTTCAGAATTTGTACTTTGACAAATGTTTCTCTACTAAACTATTACAAATTGCTTTTCAAAATAATATATTTCACAAAGATGAAGTGAGTAAAATGAGTTCATCATGAACTGAAAATCATCATGCCTTTTATTTAGAAAGAAATAATACCAACACAAAAAATATAATAATATGTTCTTAAAAGATATATTTATATACAATTTGGTATTCAAATCACATATATCAGATTATTCTGTGTTCCATCGCCTGCTTTGTTTGGGGAGTGCAACTGGGATGCTAACTAGGTGTCTGCTTCTGATAAAATCCTTCTAGCTAAGTTACTGAACGGTTAAGTCTGGCTAACGGTTAAGATCATGGTAAGATCATATTATGTTTGCTAGGATCTCTGCTGTTTTTGTAATTGCAAATTACTTAAACAAATCATGTTTCACTAGCAAATCACTGATCATGGTGCACTCAACTCCTGTCCCGGTAGAGAAGGTTAGGCTAATATTCCTTCAAATGTGTGTCCAAACTGACCAAGGCCACTGCATCGAAACCATATAGATTTTGATCAATATCATGGTGACACTGAAGATTTCTTCTACAGATAATTTTTTAGATTTGTTCATTTTGCACCGAAGCTACAAAAAGCCTACTCTGTTCAAACTAACTTTTCTGATTTCAGCTGTGAACTCCGTGGGATCCTGCACACCCAATAACTTGATAAAAGGTCATTGATTTTCTGGACCTTTTTCTAAGATTTAAACTAATAGTTTGATGATGCTCAAAAAGTATCTTTTATCCACTGATCCCTCTTCTTCACTCTTACAGCACAAAATGTCCCTAATCATTATCACATGTCTACCAGCTATTCTGCATTTATATAAAGTGATTTACTTAATAAATGCCATTTCTACAACAAATCCTTCCTTGCTTGCTTAAAGCATTACGATCTCCTACAAACATTTACTACTTGGGCATAATTATAGAAGCTGTACTACATTTCATTAATCAGATCAAATAACTCTCCATGGCATACATCTTAAATTGACTCAAATTCTTTAGTAGATGAGGACATTTTCCCTTCTTAAAGGGTCTTGGAATTTGCTACATTTGACACCTATGGTTCATAAACAGCCCTGTATGTATAAATTGAACGGTGCCTTTTCCCTGATGTGTTTATTCATTGTGTAATGGTAAATATATTGAGACGCATAGAGCCATGTATATATTTAGAAGTATTTCATAAAACATTTTTTGTTTCTTTTTAAAAACGCATGACTCATTGACTTGTAATAAATCACCAAATGTACCGGTTTTTTTACTGCATTGACTACATTTGACTACTTTGTAAGCTTATGAGAGCAGGGACCTCCAATTATTTTGTTTCTGGAAGTCCAAATCGGTTATGTTTAGTTTACCCATTGCACAGGACTGCAGAATATGATGTTATATAAATAATAAAAATGTCATACCCCACATTTGACAGATTGGTGACAAATAAATAAACATGATAGAGAGATGCATATGAATTTACTTTCTTATCTGATAAAAGTTCACAGTGGATGTGTTTTAGAAAGAAACTTAAGTTTATTGATGTTTATCTGCTATGTTGTTCACTGTTATCACAAATCAAAAATTGTCTAATTTTTAAAACTATTGCATAAATGTTGTTTTAGTCCCTTTGAAGAATGTCTTTACTATAACTTTGCAGCAAGATTATGAAAAAGGCCATACCAATACATCCCTTGGTATTCAGGGGCAGAAGAATAAGGGGTGCAAGTGCCCCAGGGCCCGGTGAGGGAGATCATAGGACCTCTCTTCGGTGGCCCAACTTGTGTAATGGAGGCCCTGCATTGCAGAAGGTCCCCTGACAAGTAGGTCCCCCAGCATACCACTACGCTGTTGACTGCTGCCTCACTGAGTATGAGCGTTGGGATATGATGTCATTTCCCAAGGATCAGACTCAATGGGGCAGGATGTGAGGACCAAGAAGGAATACAAGAGAGTGCATCAACGGCTGGCGGGCTGTCCCCTCCTGAGTAAGCAAAGCGTTAGTGTGTCTGTGGAAGTATGTTACCATGTGGTTTTTGTAGGCATATAATTAAGCCTATGATTAAATGTTTATACCAAGCAGGTGCTAATGGTCATCAATTTAATATGTAGCTTCACAATTATTCACTGAAACAGAAACGGTTTTATGGGAGAAATAAAACTGGGTGAGAAACAACAAAAAATAGATGAAGTTGCTTAATGCCAAAAGTCATACATCATGGCAAGACTGAGCACAACAACAAGGCACAAGGTAGTTACACTGCATCAGCAGGGTCTCTCCTACACATAAATTTAAGAAGTTTTCATCAGGAGCTTCCAGATGTTTCATCTATGCTCTTTTTGTTTGTACACAACTGTAAAGGAGGCTCCTTACAAATTTGAGGTGCATTTCTTAAAAAATCCTGAGGCGTACAAGCAGATACTTATCTATCATGCAATAGTATCAGGGAGGCATCTGATTGGCCCCCCAATTTTTTTTCTGCAGCATGACAACAACCCCAAACATTCAGTCAAAATCATTAACCCCTTACTGAGCTGTTTTTTTTTTACCCTTCATGACCAAGGCTGTTTTAACATTTTTTGTGGTGCTCTTGTTTAGCTGTTATTTTCTTCTCTCTCGATTAGTGAACCCATACAAGTTATGTGTTTTGTCAGGGTTTTCTTTAGATACCATTTTGATCATATCACCTAATTTCCTATAAATGTTTTTTTTCCATTGAAATACAATATACATTACCATCTTACAATTTTGTAATGTACATTCCTATAAAAAATTAATAAAATATGGTGGACATTTAAAAAAATATATATATATTTTACTCATCTACAAAAGCTAACGAAAGAAACTGCATAATAGATTCTATTATTTGTTCTGAATTTAGAAATAGAGTTTTTATGTTTTTTTCAAGTTATAGGGCCAAGTACACCATAAGCATTTTTCAATTTCAAAACCTTTTTTCAGATCTGGTTATCCTTTCCACGTGTCCTATTTAGGACATATTTGAAGACGGCCAATTCAATTTACCCCATCAAACCATATATTTTTGAAAATATTTTTGAAATTTCAAGTAGCGGTATTTTTAACACTTTCCACAAACTAATTCTACTACTAGCCTTTGCCAAAGCTTGTGGTAGTAAATCTGTGTGTGTTTTTTTCATTCACATTGTACCATAATTTTTTTATACTAGACACCCCATGATTATTTCAAATGCTAGTATTTTACTTTTTGTTTTACATTTTGGTGAAACTGCATAATATTTATTTTTTTATTTTTTACTAATTAGAAAATTGGACTCCATTGACTTTCATGAATGCAGTACCTGCAGAGAGAGAGAATAGAATGCTAATAATGTTTTTTTTAGGCATTCCATTTTGGTGACAGGCATATATACTAGTAAAATAATATTCCACAGAACTATAACTTCTCAGTATCTTGTTCTTTATCTGTAAATCATGTTTGTGTGAATTGTAGACATTAGTAGTACTCATAGTTAATTGTAATTCCATATATACGAGTACTATCAAAGAACAAAGAGCATTAAGATTGTCGGGCAAGTTGAAGCATCGTGTGGAGGATTGCAGCTTACTTGAGGTTTGTTACAGCTCTTGTATCCTCAGGCAAGTGACTCAAGGAAGTGGTTCACACCCTTAAGTACCCCATAACAATTCATGTTAATAACTACTACTACTTATTATTATTACTTACTATTATGATCATTAAGTTCAAATGATGGTAAACGAAGGATATTTTATGACTGTTTTATTGCACAAGTGCTGAGTTAGCACTGGATATTTTGATTATAAAGCCATGACTTTGCTGAATAAACCATACAGAAACAGTGATGTTTGCTTTCTATATGCAGGCAGAAATTAATATAGGTTTACCTTAAATAAGGATTTATGAAATTCTGTGCCTTTTGGATCGTGCTTTAAATAGGGCTAGTGTCTGGTTTAAGGTTTCTTAATTATAATGTAATTAGAATTCATGATTGCAGTAAAATATGTTTTTGTGATCACAGAGTTACAATTACTTTATTGACTTAGAGATTGACTAGTCATTGAGTTTATGTATAAAAATAAATTCTGATGAGTAGTTTTCTATGGCAGTTGCACCACAATACACAACCCCCTTGATTTCTGATATCTGAATCTTTGAGCATCTCTGTTTCATTTAATTCTGCCTACATTCCCTACAATACATAATTATTTTAATAGCATATAATCTTAAATTATATATGACCCTGACATCAAGTATTTAGAGAACATTTGGTCTAAAGATTTAAATGAGTCAGTAGGCTTCTCCTTTAGTGACTATTTCGGTGTTAGACTTTTTCTTGATTTTCCATTTCTATACACAGAGGATTCTTCTCACGCACACGTGATCACCATACCAGGAAACCTGCCAGGATTTTCCATGGGCACTCCGGATTAGCATCTTTAGTCTCTGAGTAGGCGAGCAACATTTTATCAAGTCCACTCCTCACCCAGGTTCCTTTCCTACCTGCCTACTCTCCAATTTGGCACTGATGTTCCTGATTGACTTTGGCCCGGCTTGTCCTTGGACTCTGATTCTGCCTCATGACTTAGTTCTGGTGCCCTGGCACCCTGGTTCCAGTTCCATTGTTCTGCTTCTGGTCAGGTTTTTACCCCTGGGCTCCTATAATCTCCTGCCACAAAAGTTATATTGCATCAGCAAAATCTCTGTCAGGCACACCTTTCAAGGCAGATAGGGGTTTTCAAATGTCCTGTCCATGAAAGACACATCATGTTTACTCCCTGAGGCTGCCTAAATCAGAAGAACTGCAGTTAGTTCTCCAAGATGTTTGGAATATCCTCCCTGTCAAGTGCATTAAAAAAAGTGTACCTTGAAGAATTGATTCTGTTTTGAAGGCAATGGGTGGTCACAGCAAATATTGATTTGATTAACATTTTTCTGTTCACTCACTTTACATTTTTTAATGATAAAAAGAACACTATTAGCATGTCTAATTTTGAAAGCATTCTGACTTTATAGCATTTTTTTTTACAATTTTCTAAATATTTTGCATAGTACTGTATATTTTGTCATACTTCTCTTGTACTTGGGTCAAAGATATAGCCATTAAACTTTCTAGGGATTTTGACAATTATCTGCTGCCTGTCCACACCTCTAGATAATCTACTGTTACCTCATTTACAATGTACCTGTCCTAATGCCACAGTCCTACTGACCCCTCTTTCATTACTGGGACTTCACATCAGTTATAGTAATACGTTATTGCAGTTATTCCTGTACACAAGTGAATGTAATCTATTTGCTATTGCAGTTCAGAAAGTGTTATTGATCAAGCATTCATTCATAAAAAGTATTAAAAAATATTGCGGGGATATGTAAAAGAACAGTGTTTACAACCATTACAATCTTTCAAAGATATATTTCTTGCATTCATTAGTAATCGGTCTATTTTATGACTGGTTATATGGTTTTATTTTTTGTAATAGGATTTTAAAAATATTTATGCTAATATTAAACATAAAAATGCAGAGCAGGGTTACTTGGGACCAATACTACTGCTACACTGTTGCTCTAGTTGTGGGCAGGAAAGCTTTCAATCTCCCGAGTTGTAGTTTTTCTGAGTGCTTGTTAATTTCTATGGGAAGAGACAAGATATGTGATTTTTCACCCTATGACTTTGGAGCAGTACAGCACCAACTACAGTTTCAGTGGTGTCAAACTACAAAAAGAGCAGTTTCTCTGCTTTGTGTAATTGTAAAAGTAAAGCTTTTGGTAAATAAATGTCTATAGTTAAAGCCATGATGAGCTAAATAATCTTGGAGAGTCACTCAAACTTTTTTTTAGAAGTTGGCAAACCTAATAAAATTTTGGGTACCATTGATGCAAGCAGTAAGCGCAGTTGAGATTTGCAGTAACCTTTTTAGGGTCCCTAGCGATGCTTTATGGGAATATTATGAAGTTCAGACATTTTTCCCACTTTGGCACAAAGTTTGGTCTTACCAAGGCAGGTAAGGACTTGGGCAACATGCTTCTGGTGTTCCTATAGAGCTGTTGGATAAACCAGTTTATTATCCAGATGGCTGGAGCATTGCACAAACCAGAGCATCACAAGATTCAAAATTACCATACCTGAAGGCAGTCTTCCCACCAGTTCCACCATAAGGAGGGTAATACCTGGTACTGATGTACCTGGCCCAGCCGGGCTCCCCTGCTTTGCCCCAGACAATGGCCTAACAGGGTCACGTAACATGCGTGGTAGCTGAGACACCGATGTAAGGGAGGCCCCCCAGGGGCCCCTAGCACCAGCCTCAGCAACCCCTGTCCCCAACATACTGCTAGGCCGGTATTGCTGGCCACGTTTCCTGAGGCCCAACACATTAACTCTTCGCTGAAATATGATGTCAGTTCTCGATTTTCCAACATAGCATGTGAGGACACGGAGTGATCAGAAGAGCCAGCAACGACCAACTCCCCAAGCCAACAAAGTTAGGTTGTGTGTATGTAAGCATAAATAGGTATGTTAGTGTGTGTGAAAATATGTTGCTGGATGTGTGTATGTTAGTCTGTGTCTGTAAGTAAGGATGTTAGTCTGTGTGTGATGTTACGATATGTGTATTATACGTATATCTGCATGTAGTGCTAGAGTGTGAGTGTGTTATTGTAAATTATTAGATTGTGTTAGCATATGTGTCCGGGCGTCAGCATATGGTGCTGGAATGTTGTAGGAAAGCATAGGGTTAGTAGTGCCTAGGAGGGGAAGAGGAGAAGCAGGAGAAACAATGTGTTCGGTGGTAAAGTGAGTGGGTGTTAAAGTAAGTTTGTGTGGTAGTATGTATGTCTGTTATTTATAGGGAGCCTTGAACAAATACTGCACCCAAATGCCAATAACCCTAGGCTTGCCCTTGTTCTCATAAAGTGTGCTTAAGGTGGAGTGATGAAAGGGAGTGGATAGAACTTTTTACAGTGATTTGATTCAAATATATAGTCTACACAACAGCTCTCATCCTTCCTTGTCCATTAAAATGGCAGCTCTGGCATGGGAGGTGGAAAGTATGACGAAACCCTACTTAGGCTTTTGTCAGTATACTCCTTTAGGGCAGTTAGTCTAGCTACCAGCAAAGGATAGACCTATCCCAAAAGACATGTGGGTAAAGAATGATATGAAATTAGAATGGCACCACCAATTATATCAGTGCCAGCATGTTCACATAAGGCAGCATTTGCCTCCCTTAACACTTATGCACCTCCTGTAACTGACAGTGACACATACGTGTTGACAATAGTATACATGTCATTCAATAGTTTACCATGCATGGTACAATACATTTTCTTTATGTCAAGTTTAAGAAAATCATTGTTCACCTTCCTGTAAGAAAAGCAACGCACTGCTAATAAAATGTCTTATAGTTTCCTGCCTCATCATCCAAAGGAAATGTAAACCGACAGTTTGGACTCTTGGTGGATTTCCTACACTTTTCCTCTTCCCTCCTTCAAGCATCTTTTTGCATTCTTAAAATGGAAAAGAGTTTATTATATTTTTCCTGTATTTTTTTCAAGTGTTCATCAGAGGTTGGGAATTAGAATACGAGAACCATAGCCAAGTCAAGTAGGAGATGCACAAGAGGGATTTACTCTGGCTTCAGGCAGAAAACAAGTCTTACGTATATCCAACAGCCATATTTATAGAACTTTTATTGACTTTGGATTTTTACCACCTTCCCTCCTGCCTTCATTCCAGTATAAAATTGGTTTCTTCCAAAATGCTTCATCTGTCTCTCATTACAGCAGTGAGAAATTCTACCCTCCCTAAACAATGTTTAATTCATACTGTACTTAACCCCTTAAGGACAATGGGTGATCCCTAAACCCATTGAAAACAATGCACTTTGAGCCCGTACATGTATGGGCTTTGTCATTAAGGGGTTAAAACCTTTGGTTTAACCCACTATGTGAGCATAGTTGCTGCCGTGTTGGACCAATTTATTGTTCATTTTGCTAGATAATGGCCTATTGAACAGAGTGTTTACTTATTGTTTGTCAATATTACAGCCAATGTGTTACATAGCGAAATGGGGCTCCCCAGCGACTGTCCTCAGCACAGGCTTCCTGAAGTACTGCAGGAGCTTCTGTGAGGAGTGCCATGACGGACAGTGGGTGGCGGAGTTGACTTGGCGCCAGGATTCAAAAACCTGGAACTGCTGGAGTATGCTGCCAGAGTGTGGCCCTTGCTTGACAATCAGCTGTTTACCGTGCTGTCAGCTTGCTCACTATGTGTACAGAACCTCACTTTGTAACCTCCTGCTCCACATACTTGGCTCTGTCTGACTAATTGTTCTGTGTACCGCCCTTGACTTTGGCTGACTACACGTTTAGTGTACCAAACCTGACATTGGCTGACTACCTATTCTGCATACCTTACCTGGCATCCTGTGCTACCTATCCTAGCATTCGGCAGCATCACCTATACAGGTACCCGGCTACTTCTGCTTTGTTATCGATACTGATTTATAACTGCCTATACCTAAGCCCCTCACTGTTGGGAACATCAAAGTCATGTTATCTTGGGAACTGAATTCCTTGCTAGGTGTATCAGGGCTTCTGTATTGTGAGCTACTGGGTCACAGCAGTTTTGACACAATGGCTGACTTACATAACTATAATGTACGGAGATCCATGCACTGATTTTTAGTTTTAGGCCTGATCTCAAGTTACACCATGGTAGCAGTAGGGGGGCAGAGGGGGCCATGCTGTGCCCCACCACATGCCCCCCAATTGAAACGCTGTAATTTTAAAAAAGATTTGCAGCCACAAGGGAGGAGAGAGAGGGGCGCCAAGCGGTCGCTCAGGAATATGTTTTCAGCAACCGCTCGGCACCCCTCACTCTCCTGCTCAAGGCCTCTGCTTTGGTTGCGGTGCTGGCATTTCATTCTGAGCGCCGGAATATGATGTCATATCTGGCGCTCAGCAGTGAAGCAGCATGCACCATGGCAGAGGCAGAGGCCTCACGCTCCCACCGCAGGACTTCTGAAAGGTAAGTGAACTACCAAAGGGGGAGAGGGTAGATAGTGAGAAAAGAGGGGAGAGGGGGTAGTCTGAATGAGTGAGCATATAAATTAATGTGTGGATGAATTGTCTGAATGAGTGAGTGTATGAATTAATGTGTGGAAGAATTGTGTGAATGAGTGAGAATCAATGTATTTATGAATATGTGAATATGATTTGTGTGAAAGAGTAAGAGAATAAATTGTGTGAATGAATTATGTGAATGAAAGTGTGAATTAGTGAGTGACTGTAAAAGTGTTTGTGCGTATCAAAGATGACACAAGCAGGGTGTTTAATCATTGGGGACCAAGATGGTACAGGGAGGATGTTTATGGGACAAGGGTGGCACAGGTAGCGTGTTTATGGGACAAAGATGTTATACGCTGGGCTGTTTGGGGACAAAGTTGACTCATGCTGGGCTGTTTGGGGACAAAGATGGCACTGGGTGCTGGTCAGGTTCTATGTGGGCATTGTGGATGCCAGGGCTGGCCTTTGGGGGTGATTTAATTTAATGAGTTTTTATGCCAATCCAATTGATCTATACCTGCAAAGCTGGGTTTTTGTGTTATTCTGTTGATCTATCTCTGCTATGTTTTCATACATTATTACTATATACCTGCAAATACAGGGTTTGTATGTCTTATTCAGTTGATCAATACCTGCAGTATTGTTTCCATGTGTTTATTTGATCTATACCTTCAGTGCTGAGTTTACATGTGATTTCCAGTTTAACTATATCTGCAGTGCTGGGTTTGTGTGTTCTGTTGATCTATACCTGCTATGCTATATTTCCATACATTAATATTGTATTCCTGCAAATACAGGGTTTTAATGTCTTATTCAGTTGATCTATACATGTCATATACATCTGTTTACATATGTTGATCTATACCTGAACTACAGGGAGTAAGTAAAAGAGAGGTGTGGCTTAGTGAATTAGGGGACAAAGGGACTCTGGGGATGATTATGGGGGAGAGGACCTCTCAATGTCATGGTAGGGTCATAAAGAGGGAAGACTGCACTGACTCTCACAGTATTCCCCTAATCTGCTGTCAGTGTGGCAAATATTGTTTTTGTTGTGGGAGCAGAGGGATTGATTGCATGCTAGGGAGTGTGGAGTGGGGCCCAAGAAAATGCTCTCCTGGGGTCCAATTTTTTTAATATAAAATATATTGGCAACAGGGTTTAATATATATATATATATATATATATATATATATATATATTAACAGGAGGGTCTAATATATATTGGCGGCAGGGGCTAACATTAATATATATTGGCGGCAGGGTCTAATATTAAAGAATGAAAACTGCCAGTTCAGCTGTTATTTTGAAAATATATTTCAATCACGGACTTTACTTCAAGGAGACAATAAGTAATTACATATTATGTAGTTAAAAATGCATATCTAAAGTATATATATTATATATATATATATATATACACATATACATACACACACACACCGTATTGGTTCGGATATAGGCCGCACCCTAAAAGTTTGGTGCTTTTTTAAAGAAAAAGTTTTTTTCTTTAAAAAAAGCACCAAAAAAACATGCTGCCACTCTGTGTCCCCCCCGAGATATGCTGCCACTGTCCTCCCTGCCCGAGATATGCTGCCACTGTCCTCCCTCCCCGAGATATGCTACCACTGTCCTCCCCCCCCGAGATATGCTGCCACTGTCCTCCCTCCCAGAGATATGCTGCCACTGTCCTCCCTCCCCGAGATATGCTACCACTGTCCTCCTCCCCGAGATATGCTACCACTGTCCTCCTCCCTGCCCGAGATATGCTACCACTGTCCTCCTCACTTACCGGAGCAGACTCCCGGGTGTCTTGCGGGGCCGGCGGGGGACATCTACGCAATACGCGTATACAACTGCCGGTCCCGGGGGGGGCAGAGTTAAAACGTATCGTGTGGACGGTCCGCACGATGCACTTAGACAACCTCCCGTGCCGGCACCCCCCCCCCCGTGGGAAGTGCTGGCAGGGGAGGCTGTCTGAGCGTATCGGGGATTAGGATGCAGGTCCCCTGCACCGCTGTGGGAGCTGTATCCAAACCCCGCTGCCTGCCCGGCGCCCGGGACTGCATGTCCCGGGCGTCGGGCGCTAGACCCCGAATATAGGCCGCACCCCCACTTTAAAAACTTAAAGTGGGGGGAAAAAAGTGCGGCCTATATTCGAGCCAATACGGTGTATATACACACACACACACAGAGTGTATATGAAGCATTTTATAATTGGCCCCCCTACTTTGGTCCCTGTCCCCCCATGTACCCCCCCTAAATATGAAAGCTGGAGACATCACTGCATGGTAGCCTCAGGCATTTATCATATTCCCTTTTTTAAATTATTTTTTATATAATTTATGTAACCATACATGCATTCTTTTTTGCGGTGCTGAAATCATTGTGACTTTTAGGGCTTTTTTATAAAGATATTGTATATAGTTACACTTACTGCCATAGGGATGAGGATGGCACCACAATTTGCCAATCTATTTATGGCTGACCTAGAACAACGATTCTTGGAAACACAACTTTACAAACCCTACAAATATTACCGCTACATCGATGATATTTTCATTGTCTGGACAGAAGGGAAAAAAACCTCAGAAAGTTCCATAATGCATTTAATACATTTCACCCATCTATCAAACTCAAAATGGACTTCTCCACGGTGTAAACTTCTTGGACACAACTGTCACAATAAAGAAGGACACACTACACACTACATACATCGCTATACAGAAAACCCACAGACTGATCCAACTATCTGCACAAATCCAGCTTCCATCCATCCCACACAAAGCAAGGCATCATCCATAGCCAAGCCACCAGGTACCACCGCATCTGCTCCAACACTGATGACAGAGACATGCATCTAAAAACACTGTCTGAGACACTCAAACAAAAGGGATACAAACCTAGGATCATCAATAAGAAAATTAACTCTGCTCTACAAACACCACGTGAACACCTGTTGCAATACACAGACAAACAAACATCCTCACGCATACCTCTAGTAGCCACATACAATCCTGCCCTAGAAATACGAAAAATCATCAAGGATCTGCAGCCAATGCTAGCAGAGGATGTGGTGTTAAAAGAAATTTTCCCTGAACACCCCATCTTGGCCTTCAGACAACCAGCTAATCTCAAACAAAAGCTGGTGAGTAGCAAACTACATACTGAAACAATACACACAGATAATGGAAGCAAACCATGCAACAAAGCCAGATGCAAACTTTGCCAACACATCTGTAGCAGCAACAGAGCCACCCACAACAACAAGACATACAACATTACAGGATCATACTCATGCACGTCACAAAATGTTGTATACATGATTCAATGCCAGAGGCGTATATAGGGTATGGCAGCCATGGCACGTGCCATGGGCGCCATCTCAAGGGGGGCGCCGGTGAGCGGCTTTTAAATGCCGCTCACCGGCATTTTTTATTTTTTTTTGATGCGGAGGAAAGAGAGGGGCGTCTAGCAACCGCTCGGCGCCCCTCATTCTCCTCCACGAGCCCTCTACCCCCATCCCGGTGCCGGCATTTCATGCAGAGCGCCGCAATATGCCAGCATATTGCGGCGCTCTGCATGAAATGCCGGCACCAGTGAGCGGCTTTTAAACACTGATGCAGAGGAGATAGAGGGGCGCCGAGCGGTTGCTAGGCGCCCCTCTATCTCCTCCGCATCAGTGTTTAAAAGCCGCTCGCTGGTGCCCGCTGCTTCACTGCTGGGCGCCGAAATATGATGTCATATTACGGCGCTCAGCAGTGAAGCAGCGGGCACCAGCGAGCAGTGCAGGAAGACAGCAACATCGTGCTCCCGTCGCTGGACTTCAAGGTGAGAGGGGGGGGGTTAAAAAGTGGTAAGGGAGGGAGGGAGGGAGGGGGTTAAAAAGTGGTAAGGGAGGGAGGGAGGGAGGGGGTTAAAAAGTGGTAAGGGAGGGAGGGAGGGAGGGGGTTAAAAAGTGGTAAGGGAGGGAGGGAGGGGGTTAAAAAGTGGTAAGGGAGGGAGGGAGGGAGGGGGTTAAAAAGTGGTAAGGGAGGGAGGGGGTTAAAAAGTGGTGAGGGAGGGAGGGGGTTAAAAAGTGGTAAGGGAGGGGGGTTAAAAAGTGGTAAGGGAGGGGGGTTAAAAAGTGGTAAGGGAGGGGGGGAGGGGGGTTAAAAAGTGGTAAGGGAGGGGGGTTAAAAAGTGGTAAGGGAGGGGGGGAGGGGGGTTAAAAAGTGGTAAGGGAGGGGGGTTAAAAAGTGGTAAGGGAGGGGGGGAGGGGGGTTAAAAAGTGGTAAGGGAAGGGGGGTTAAAAAGTGGTAGGGGAGGGGGGGAGGGGGGTTAAAAAGTGGTAGGGGAGGGGGGTTAAAAAGTGGTAGGGGAGGGGGGTTAAAAAGTGGTAGGGGAGGGGGGTTAAAAAGTGGTAGGGGAGGGGGGAGGGGGGTTAAAAAGTGGTAGGGGAGGGGGGTTAAAAAGTGGTAGGGGAGGGGGGGAGGGGGGTTAAAAAGTGGTAGGGGAGGGGGGTTAAAAAGTGGTAGGGGAGGGGGGTTAAAAAGTGGTAGGGGAGGGGGGAGGGGGGTTAAAAAGTGGTAGGGGAGGGGGGTTAAAAAGTGGTAGGGGAGGGGGGGAGGGGGGTTAAAAAGTGGTAGGGGAGGGGGGGAGGGGGGTTAAAAAGTGGTAAGGGAGGGAGGGGGTGGGTTAAAAAGTGATGAGGGAGGGGGGGGTAGATATAAGTAAAGAGTGTGCATTAATGTGTGGATGCATTGAGTGAATGAGAGAGAGCATGAGTTAATGTGTGGATGAGTTGTCTGAATGAGGGCGAGCATGAGTTAATGTGTGGATGAATTGTCTGAATGAGGGAGAGCATGAGTTAATGTGTGGATGAGTTCTCTGAATTAAAGTGTGAATTAGTGAGTGACTGTAAAAGTGTTTGTGTGTATCATTAGATGTATAATTGTGGAAGGGCAAAGATGGCACTAGCAGGAGGTTTGAGCCTTGGGGACCGAGATGGCACAGGCAGGGTGTATATGGGACAAAGATGGCACTGGCCGGACTGTTTGGGGACAAAGTTGACTTGTGGTGGGCTATTTGGGGACAAAGATGGCAAATCTTATGTGTGTAATCTGGGTGCTGATCAGGTTCTATGTCGGCAGTGTGGACGCCAGGGCTGGCTTTGCGGCGTGCAACCTGTGATCTATGCCTGTAATTTAGGGGGTTTTAAATATACCTTTAATGCCGTGTTTTTATGTGAATTCCAATTGATCTTTACCTGCAAAGCTGGGTTTTTGTGTTATGCTGTAGATCCATATCTGCTATGCTATGTTTCCATACATTATTTATGTGTACCTGCAAATACAGGGTTAATATGTCTTATTCAGTTGATCTATACCTGCGATGCTACGTTTCATATATTATTATTGTATACCTGCAAATACAGGATTTGTATGTCTGATTCTGTTTATTTGATATATACCTTCAGTGCTGAGATCACAAGTGAATTTCAATTGATCTGGGTTTGTGTGTTGATCTATACCCGCTATCGGCAGCAGGGACTAATATATATATATATATGCAGCAGGGGCTAGTAAATGGGTTTTTATTTGGACAGGGGCGCAATTTCAGTGCTTGCCATAGGCGCTATTTTCAGTAGATACGCCTCTGTTCAATGCACTCCACTTTTGCACTCCAGTTGGGCACCACTTTACCCAAACAGGTCACTCCATATATGACCTTAAAATCAAAACACTGGGAGGTAATTTCAAGAAAGACATTTGAAACCAAAATTATACATTTTTATGATTGCAAAAACAGAGGACTTAATGTGGATTTGAGCTTCTTAGCACACTATCAAAACTTCCTATAACCTGTGCCTTTTTTACCCTACATGCTTATCCCTGCTGCCCCCCCAGTCTTATCTGTGCAGTATATGCCACTATTTACTATTTATGACCCTCTTAAGTTTTTTGTCTACAAATTATCTTCCTTGTTGTTTTAACCCCTGTTTTAGCCCTCTATCAGAACATGTACTGGTTCGTTTTAAACTGGGTTTTTCACTTGCTTGGTCAGAAATGCTTTTGACTCCCGAAAGCTTGTCAATTATTTTAAATACTGTTAGTCCAATAAAAAAGGTATTGCAAGATTCTGCAACATTCAGTTTGTTTTTTTGCATTCTTATACACTGGACTAATAAGGCTACTCCAATCTGCATAAAAGAAAAAAGAGTCAGCAATCACCCATTAAGTATTATCATAGGGCTGGTAAATCAGAAGCACATGACAAAACGATAAGGCTAATTTTTAATTAAGGGTATACAATCATGAGGGTATCCAAAAAGTGATGCATCATTCAAGAAGAAAGTCATGTTAAAGGAAACGATTGCTAAATATCTTCGTATACATGGCAAGATCAAAATCAAGACAGGTTTACTGCAGAGACATTTTGTCAAACCTACCTGAAGGCATTTCACACTGTCCTTCATATGAGATTAAACATTAATTGTAGTGTTTGGGTTTAGTTGTTAATAGAGTTATTAGACAAGGAAATCGTTTACAAACAACAGAAGGCTGTAGTTATTGGTGAACATTCATAGGGGTATCATATGGGATGGTATTGGGAACGGGAACTATTTGATTGAAAAATGTTATCACAAACGGTCTAAAAGGGTAAGGTAGATTGAGGCAGACCTTTGGTCATGGACATAACACAATTTATATTATTTGTTTCTTTGTAAAGGTATGAATTTACCTACATTTTATAACTTACAGAACTGTATGTTCTGCCCAGATATGGAAGTATAAAAAACAATATGATGCACATTTAATTAAACAGCAATCAATGTATGCATTAAGAGCTGTTTATGCGCAAAGGGATAAAAATTGATCAATCAGTATGGAATATTGGTTACTAGCATGACTTTTTGAGCCGTAATTCCTCCTAATACATAACCGAGTTTTATTCTTATCCATTTTTACAAATAACTTTTCTTGAAAATAAGGAATAGTTAGTCAGCATGAAAATGCGAGTTACCAAATTTACACTTTGCCTGCAATAACAGCGTTATGTTTTGCTGTGTTATAGGTGTCAATCTTTAAGAAGCAGCTCTTGCACAGGATATTGGTTTGCCACAAAATACTGTGCTTTGAATGATAACAGCACAACCACCGAATCACACCTTCCATAGTCTTGCCGCCATAAAGAGTTACAAATATACATGTTACACACTAAGATCATACAATGTCATGTTTGATATATTAATTGTAATTACTAGTGTAAAATCTACTTTCATGCTTTCCTTTATCTTAAAATCAAAGTAATTGAACAATTAGGGTCAGCTACAATAAAAGTATCCAGATTTCCTTTGAACTGGAACTGGTACAAGATAAATACAGCCTTTCCAATTACATTTAAATGTTACAACTGTATTGCACGTGTGAATAGTAATTACATATTTTTAAATATTATCTATAATATTGAAAGTAGTAGTAGCAATAAAAGCCAAAAAAAATCTGTCTATCTTCATTGATGAAAAGCAAATGAAAGAAATGTTATTGCGCAACGTGTTACAAAGTGGAAGCGGAAGGTTGTTTCACCAGTGGAGTCTGAAAATGTATGAAACTAGATCTTCTACTAGACGGGCCCCTGAAATGCACTTCTGCCTTTTGGCCATATCTCCCACAAAAAAATCATTGGATGCATTCACACAAAAATGTGTACAAAAAGATTCATATGATTTAGTCATAAAATGATAGGACCTTACCAGCATAGTAGAATGTATAAAAAAATACATGCTGTTAGTATGTGTGAGCATGTTAGTATATGGTATTGTAAGTGGGTGTTAATGTGTGGTGTTAGCATGAGTATCAGAGGTAAGTTATGGTTTGTGATATAAGATAGTATTGTGTATGTAAGTGTATGGTGCCAGAGTGAGTTTGTGTGTTAGTATGTGTGTGTTTGTTACTGCACCCCTCCCACAATAAATTACTATATCGGTCTCCTAAGGCAAGCTTTCATGCCCATGTATAGTGAATACAATGATAGACCATTAAGATAGAAGTTTAAGATCAACACTAAGGTGTATATTCCAATGCAGGGAAAGTCTAGCACACTCACATCTTGGGAGAATAACTTCAGCAAAAAGCTATTACCTTAATGTATAAGTATGGTAGTGAAATGTCACCAAATAACTAGCAAATCATTTGGGATTTGGTACAGACAATGAATAAGTTTTGGCATGACTGACATGCATGCAATTAGGGCCTCTTCAGATGTAGATGTTAATAGACCCATTTTTTCTGCCTCTGTCTTGGTAAATTCTGATTTCATTCCCTCCTGGAACACCAAGAAAGTGAAAGGGGCATCCAGGGATAGAGTCAAGTAAAAAGTTTGCAATCAGCTACATAGACACCTCAAACCTTTCATAAATATTGTTGTTTTTTCCCCACAATGTTCTCACATGTTAAGTGTCTCAGTGATAACCTAAAACATTTTGATCTTAAAAACTGCTACTAAAAGTATATTTTAGAAGATAGTTTCTTTGAATATGTTGCCTGTCCACAGCATGTAGTTCTTGATAAACAATGACTATTAAAATCTGAAACTGAATCACTGGACTGCACGTCTGGGCGTGAGCCTCCTAAAAACCTCAAACATTGCTTATTGCGTCAAGGTTTAGGAGCTGTAACAGATTCTTGGAAAGCCTGCGCAGGGATTCTGTGAATTTCAAATTATGGACTGACTTGAATCTGGAATTGAATCAGGCACTTCGTATCTGCTGTAAGTGGAACTGAAGCTATATGTACAAGCGTACTTGAGCACATGCCAAGGGAGGATACACATTTTGGGTTTAAAGAATTTTTTTTTAAATAAATGATTAGTCTAATGTGGCAAAAGTCCATACAATACAATGTTACCAGATGTATTGGCAGATCTGACTTTTGTAATTATTATAAATCAGTTACTCCAAATAGCAGTTTTATTGGTATTTTAACTTAGTTGTTATCAAGAAAGCATTGAAACAAAGTCCATTGTTCAATTGATCCTACCTTTTAAAATCTTTCTCCAATATGCAATAAATTAACACATGCAGTTACAGTAATCTGGACTAATTTAACCAGATATCCTTCTCAATTAGCATATGATATCTCTGTGAATAAATTGCAATACCTGTATTGCCACATCATACATATCAGAATGAATGCACCGAAATGAATCGTCACTTGTCCCACCCCATAGCCGTGAGTTAATGCAAATGTAAACGTGATTTGTGATTGACATTCTATACTTGTGTATGGGATGTTGAGATGCAATCAGATGCACATAATACCTGTATAGTCACATTCATTTGAAACTTGGTTTTAAAAAAAATCTGGAGAGGAACCATACACAAAAAGACAAAAATCATTAGAAACTAAAGGAAATTTTTTTCTTTTAGGTTTAGAATGTATTCAATTAAAACAAATTGTTAATTAGTTTCCTTGGTTTTACACCGTTTAGTTTCCATTTACACACCCAACATGAACCTCCCATGCATCCCAAGTGTCCCTATTAAGGAGAGGCAGTCCCTATTTTGGACTTTGCTGGGTATGAGTGCATAACATCGATCTGCTACCCTAGCTATGTATGGGAACAGTAGAAAATTGCTATTATAAATTAAACTCTGTAAAAAATGTAAAAAGAGAACAAAAACTACACCATTCTTCTTCTTAATTTCTTATTAAATTACATAAATAGCTACCAATAGGTCACAAAGACACATAACATTAGTTAGTGTTAGTAATACCCCATACTAACCACCTTTATCCATTGGAAAGGTTGGAAGGTATAAATACATACAAGTTATTAAATGAATCAAGCATTTCTAAGCTGGCCAAGAGACGCAGCACCAGTGAAGGTGTTTCTCCCCCCCCAAAGATTAATCTAATCTTAGTTTCACCAACTGAAGCAAATTCTCGTGTGTAGGCTACAAGCACGCTCCTCTCCCATCCCTTTGAAAGTTGGCTTACTCATGTATGTACAAGATATGAAATCTGGTTAATCTTTTAAAAACATGTATCCTTTGTTTTTTGTGTCTACATTTCTCAGTTCTGTGATTACTAAGTTTGACATCAATGAAACAGATGGTATTTACACAGTGTTAATATGGTTGAGTATATAGAATATCATAAAAAAGCCAAGAAATCTTTACGCAACACATTCTACTGAGCCCTGATTGCAATCAGTATTTAGAATGTGAGTGAATATTTTTTTGCAAAAAGCAAAATAAGTTTTTTTCACAATAATTGCTTTTGATTTTTTTATTTTTATTTTATATCAGACTTGTGCATAAAGTACAAAGTCATTTCAGAATTTTTTTTGTTTGGTTTTAGGCTCATTCGTTTTCTGTTGTTTGGGTTCGGATGCACTCTCATCCTAGTATTGCTCTACTTGTTCCCCACAGCCTTCTCTCTCCTCCTTGCCCTGTCTGTGCCCCTGTCCTCTCCTTCTTCCTTGTATCTCCCAACTACTTACGCAATCACCTTACCCAGCCGTTGTCTGGTTTCCTCTGATCTCTTTGTGAAGCTGCAGAGACGATACTGACAGGATAAATGGGAGGAGAGAGGGTCAGTGTGTGAGTGTACAGTGGCAGAGAAGACACTGATAGGAGAGAAGGGATGGGGCATGAAAGGGGATCATGTCAATGTGAGTGCAGCAGCAGAGAAGAACTTGAGATGAGAGAGGGGAGGGAGTGGGTATAGTGTACACAGTGCCTGCAATAGAAGCTGCCCTTAATCACAATATAATCCTTGGTTGTTCGGTAAAGGTAAATTAATGTGCAGCTTTCCTTACAGGCACTGTAATGGTTAATTGTCATTTGCATATTACACAATATGTGTTCCCCTGCCTATAAAGTCTACGTTTAGTTCCAATACCCAGTATTATATAAATGTGCTTACCTGGTGGGAAGGAGTCCTTTTTTGTAGCGAAAAATAAAGATTAAAAATAAATTACAGCAGATCAGCCCCAATTAATTCATTGAGGCTGCCTTTTTTATCTGCTGAACATTAATCAGTCTTTGGACCTTCCTTAGATTCACAAGCCATATACGTATCCATGCCGAAAATGTTTTACAGAAAAATTTGTCCGAATAGATTTTGCTTGCCTTGCACAAGTCTAGTGAGTATGTATGTGTGTGTGTGTGCTAGAGTGTACATTACGATGGGGGGCAACTCAGCTGTACCTGCCCCCTGGACCGGAGGTTGCCAGCCCATCTCTGATTATGGTCCAAATATATTAATAGGATCCAATAAATTATCGTTTCTCATAGCCTCAATAATTTTATTCATATGTAATAACATGGATACAATGGCTGCCTAGAGTATTTGGCAACCAGGGCAGATCCTTTATTTGACACCCCTCCTCCCACTATAAAATACAAAACCACCCACAAAAAATGTAATGCTTACAAGAATATTTTACACAAATTTGAAAACTGCTTTATCACAGCATTTTTCTAACTTTCTGCACCCACAGGACTTCCTTACGACCAGGGCCGGACTGGCCCACCGGGATACCGGGAAATTTCCCGGTGGGCCGGAAGGTCCGTGGGCTGGGCGGCCGGCAGACTTACCATGAAGACAGCCGCTGAGCGGCTGCAAATGGCAATGAGCGCCTCCCTCGGTGCCAGGGGCGGGCTGGGCAGGGGGGCAATTGCCCCCCAGGCTTCCCGAAATCTAACCAAAGCGGCCGCTGGGTGCTGATGCGGCCGGCCGGCATCAGCACCCAGCAGCCGTGTGCGATGGCCGTCTAGTGATGGGAGCAGTGTGAGGGGTGAAAGCTCCGCCACCTCGCACTGACCTTTCACCCCTCACGCTGCTCCCATCACTATGCGGCCATCAGATTGCTGGGAATGTAATCTGAACGGCCGATGCGTGCTGATGCCGCCGGCCGGCTCTGCTTTAATACTTTTTTTTTAACTTTATATGGCAAGCCGATCCAGCTTACCATATAAATAAAAAAAAAGTGTTAAAGTAGCTCCGGCCGGCGGCATCAGCACGCACCGGCCGTTTAGATTACATTCCCAGCAGTCTGATGGCTGCATAGTGATGGGAGCAGCGTGAGGTGGAAGCTCCGCCCCCTCGCACTCAGACTGCTGCAGCACCGGATGTCAGGTCAGTGGCATCCTGTCAGCATAGAGGAGAACAGTGTGCAGCTACCAGGAAGTCAAGAGAAGTAGAAGGTGAGTAAAATAATGTATTTTTTGTACTGTATAATGTTTTTTGTATTTGTTAAAAACAAAAAAAATCGGCATGTGTGTGTATGTAAGTGCGTCCCCCTATATGCCACTCTGCCTCCAGAAATGCCTTATACCCCCCTATATGCCACTCTGTCCCATGATATGCCTTTTAACCCCCTATATGCCAGAGTTGCATATAGGGGTATAAGGCATTTCTGGATGCAGAGTGACATATAGGGGGTCAAAAGGCATATCTGGAGGCAGAGTGGGATAAAGGGGGTTAAAAGGTATATCATGGGGCAGAGGAGCATATAGGAGGGTATAAAGCATATCGGGGAGGCAGAGTGGCATATAGGGGGCATAAGGCTTTTCTGGAGGCAGAGTGCCCCATGATATGCCTTTTAACCCCCTTCATGCCACTCTGCCTCCAGAAATGCCTTATACCCCCTATATGCCACTCTGTCCCATGATATGCCTTTTAACCCCCTATATGGCAGAGTGGCATATAGGGGGTTAGAAGGCATATCATGGGACAGAGTGGCATATATTATTTTTTATTTAATATGGCAAGCTGGATCGGCTTGCCATTTAAAGTAAACAAAAATGTCCCATGATATGCCTTTTAACCTCCTATATGGCAGAGTGGCATATAGGGGGTTAGAAGGCATATCATGGGACAGAGTGGCATATAGGAGGGTTGAGGCATATCAGGGAGGCAGAGTGGCATATAGGGGGGTATAAGGCTTTTCTGGAGGCAGAGTGCCCCATGATATGCCTTTTAACCCCCTTTATGCAACTCTGCCTCCAGAAATGCCTTATACCCCCCTATATGCCACTCTGTCCCATGATATGCCTTTTAACCCCCTATATGCCAGAGTGGCATATAGGGGTATAAGGCATTTTTGGATGCAGAGTGACATATAGGGGGTCAACGGCATATCTGGAGGCAGAGTGGCATAAAGGGAGTTAAAAGGGATGTCATGGGGCAGAGGGGCATATAGGAGGGTATAAAGCATATTGGGGAGGCAGAGTGGCATATAGGGGGCATAAGGCTTTTCTGTAGGCAGAGTGCCCCATGATATGCCTTTTAACCCCCATTTATGCCACTCTGCCTCCAGAAATGCCTTATACCCCCCTATATGCCACTCTGTCCCATGATATGCCTTTTAACCCCCTATATGGCAGAGTGGCATATAGGGGTATAAGGCATTTTTGGATGCAGAGTGACATATAGGGGGTCAACGGCATATCTGGAGGCAGAGTGGCATAAAGGGAGTTAAAAGGGATGTCATGGGGCAGAGGGGCATATAGGAGGGTATAAAGCATATTGGGGAGGCAGAGTGGCATATAGGGGGCATAAGGCTTTTCTGTAGGCAGAGTGCCCCATGATATGCCTTTTAACCCCCATTTATGCCACTCTGCCTCCAGAAATGCCTTATACCCCCCTATATGCCACTCTGTCCCATGATATGCCTTTTAACCCCCTATATGGCAGAGTGGCATATAGGGGGTTAGAAGGCATATCATGGGACAGAGTGGCATATAGGGGTATAAGGCATTTCTGGATGCAGAGTGAGGGTATAAAGCATATCAGGGAGGCAGAGTGGCATATAGTGGGGCATAAGGCTTTTCTGGAGGCAGAGTGCCCCATGATATGCCTTTTAACCCCTTATATGGCAGACAGGGCCGGACTGGCCCACCGGGATACCGGGAAATTTCCCGGTGGGCCGGAAGGTCCGTGGGCTGGGCGGCCGGCAGACTTACCATGAAGACAGCCGCTGAGCGGCTGCAAATGGCAATGAGCGCCTCCCTCGGTGCCAGGGGCGGGCTGGGCAGGGGGGCAATTGCCCCCCAGGCTTCCCGAAATCTAACCAAAGCGGCCGCTGGGTGCTGATGCGGCCGGCCGGCATCAGCACCCAGCAGCCGTGTGCGATGGCCGTCTAGTGATGGGAGCAGTGTGAGGTAGTGATGTCCGGATCATGAACGAATCGTTCATTTGATCCGGTTCTTTTTAGTGATCCGGATGAGTCGGTTCACTAGACTGAACGATTCGTTTGTAGCGGTTCAGTCTGTGAATCATCATGCAGCTGTAACCTGATCCTAGAGCTGTGAGTCATCTGCAGAGCACTCTGGGGTCAGGTTACAGCTCATTAATTCTCACAGGAACGATGACTCATAGAGTCAGAGATTCGTTCAAAGAGTCGAATGATCCGAAGAGTCGAATGAACCGAAGAGTCGAATGAACCGAAGAGTCGAATGAACCGAAGAGTCGAATGAACCGAAGAGTCGAATGAACCGAAGAGTCGAATGATTCGAATCTTACAGGGATCCGGATCTTACAAGGATCCGAATCTTACAGAGATTCGAATCATTCAGAGAAAATCACTGATACCATACTTTTATAAATAAATACATTAATAATGTTCACACTGCCCCCAGGATTTAGATTCCCCTGAGTTTGCCCCCCTTTACCTATAACTGCACCTACAGTTAACTTTATTAAATTAATTAAATTAACCCTCAATCATCAGCATAAAATTAACCCTTATACCCCATCAACCATAACTGCCCCTGAAATTAACCGTAAAGATCCCATTAACCATAACGGCCCCTGAAATTAACCCTAAAGACCCCATTAACCACAACGGCCCCTGAAATTAACCCTAAATACTCCATTAACCATAACTGCCCCTAAATTAATTGCATGTACTCCAGATAAATTACCTAATAAATTGGTATGGTTGATGGGGTCTTTAGTGTTAATTTGGGGGCAGTTATGCTTAATGGGGTGTTTAAGGATAATTTAGGGGCAGTTATGCTTAATGGGGTCTTTAGTGTTAATTTAGGGGCAGTTATGCTTAATGGGGTGTTTAAGGATAATTTAGGGGCAGTTATGCTTAATGGGGTCTTTAGTGTTAATTTAGGGGCAGTTATGCTTAATGAGGTGTTTAGGGTTAATTTGGGGGCAGTTATGCTTAATGGGTCTTTAGTGTTAATTTAGGGGCAGTTATGCTTAATGAGGTGTTTAGGGTTAATTTGGGGGCAGTTATGCTTAATGGGGTTTTTAGTGTTAATTTAGGGGCATTTATGCTTAATGAGGTGTTTAGGGTTAATTTGGGGGCAGTTATGCTTAATGGGGTGTTTAGGGTTAATTTGGGGCAGTTATGCTTAATGGGGTCTTTAGTGTTAATTTGGGGGCAGTTATGCTTAAAGGGGTCTTTAGTGTTAATTTGGGGGCAGTTATGCTTAATGGGGTCTTTAGTGTTTATTTGGGGGCAGTTATGCTTAATGGGGTGTTTAGGGTTAATTTGGGGGCAGTTATGCTTAATGGGGTGTTTAGGGTTAATTTGGGGGCAGTTATGCTTAACGGGGTGTTTAGGGTTAATTTAGGGGCAGTTATGCTTAATGGGGTGTTTAGGGTTAATTTGGGGGCAGTTATGGTTAATAGGGTGTTAAGGGTTAATTTTAGGGGCAGTCATGGTTGATGGGGTGTTAAGGGTTAATTTTAGGGCAGTCATGGTTGATGGGGTGTTTAGGGTTAATTTAATGGTGAGGGTTAATTTAATTAATTTAATAAAGTTAGCTTAAGGTGCAGTTGCAGGTAAAGGGGAATGTAAATCCTGGGGGCAGTGATTATGAATGTATTATTTATAACAGTATGGTGACATTCTCTGAATGATTACAATGCCAATGAAGGCAGAGAGTCGTTCAAAGATCCGGATCTTACAATGATCCGGATCTTACAATGACCCGGATCTTACAATGATCCGGATCTTACAGTGATACGGATCACTGTAAGATTCAGATCCCTGTAAGATCCGAATCTTTGAACGACTCTCTGCCTTCATTGACATCACTGGAGGCAGGGGGGAGGATTCATAATGAAAGGGGCGGGGCCAATCGTTAGTGTGCCTGCACGGAGTTACTGGAAAACAGTAACTCCGTGCAGACACACTGAGTGATCCGAAGATCCGGATCATGAATCGGATCATTTCAGTGAACGAATCGAAATGATCCGATTCACTTTAATGATCCGAACTTCCCATCACTAGTGTGAGGGGTGAAAGCTCCGCCCCCTCGCACTGACCTTTCACCCCTCACGCTGCTCCCATCACTATGCGGCCATCAGATTGCTGGGAATGTAATCTGAACGGCCGATGCGTGCTGATGCCGCCGGCCGCCTCTGCTTTAATACTTTTTTTTTAACTTTATATGGCAAGCCGATCCAGCTTACCATATAAATAAAAAAAAAGTGTTAAAGTAGCTCCGGCCGGCGGCATCAGCACGCACCGGCCGTTTAGGTTACATTCCCAGCAGTCTGATGGCTGCATAGTGATGGGAGCAGCGTGAGGTGGAAGCTCCGCCCCCTCGCACTCAGACTGCTGCAGCACCGGATGTCAGGTCAGTGGCATCCTGTCAGCATAGAGGAGAACAGTGTGCAGCTACCAGGAAGTCAAGAGAAGTAGAAGGTGAGTAAAATAATGTATTTTTTGTACTGTATAATGTTTTTTGTATTTGTTAAAAACAAAAAAAATCGGCATGTGTGTGTATGTAAGTGTGTCCCCCTATATGCCACTCTGCCTCCAGAAATGCCTTATACCCCCCTATATGCCACTCTGTCCCATGATATGCCTTTTAACCCCCTATATGCCAGAGTTGCATATAGGGGTATAAGGCATTTCTGGATGCAGAGTGACATATAGGGGGTCAAAAGGCATATCTGGAGGCAGAGTGGGATAAAGGGGGTTAAAAGGTATATCATGGGGCAGAGGAGCATATAGGAGGGTATAAAGCATATCGGGGAGGCAGAGTGGCATATAGGGGGCATAAGGCTTTTCTGGAGGCAGAGTGCCCCATGATATGCCTTTTAACCCCCTTCATGCCACTCTGCCTCCAGAAATGCCTTATACCCCCTATATGCCACTCTGTCCCATGATATGCCTTTTAACCCCCTATATGGCAGAGTGGCATATAGGGGGTTAGAAGGCATATCATGGGACAGAGTGGCATATATTATTTTTTATTTAATATGGCAAGCTGGATCGGCTTGCCATATAAAGTAAACAAAAATGTCCCATGATATGCCTTTTAACCTCCTATATGGCAGAGTGGCATATAGGGGGTTAGAAGGCATATCATGGGACAGAGTGGCATATAGGAGGGTTGAGGCATATCAGGGAGGCAGAGTGGCATATAGGGGGGTATAAGGCTTTTCTGGAGGCAGAGTGCCCCATGATATGCCTTTTAACCCCCTTTATGCAACTCTGCCTCCAGAAATGCCTTATACCCCCCTATATGCCACTCTGTCCCATGATATGCCTTTTAACCCCCTATATGCCAGAGTGGCATATAGGGGTATAAGGCATTTTTGGATGCAGAGTGACATATAGGGGGTCAACGGCATATCTGGAGGCAGAGTGGCATAAAGGGAGTTAAAAGGGATGTCATGGGGCAGAGGGGCATATAGGAGGGTATAAAGCATATTGGGGAGGCAGAGTGGCATATAGGGGGCATAAGGCTTTTCTGTAGGCAGAGTGCCCCATGATATGCCTTTTAACCCCCATTTATGCCACTCTGCCTCCAGAAATGCCTTATACCCCCCTATATGCCACTCTGTCCCATGATATGCCTTTTAACCCCCTATATGGCAGAGTGGCATATAGGGGGTTAGAAGGCATATCATGGGACAGAGTGGCATATAGGGGTATAAGGCATTTCTGGATGCAGAGTGAGGGTATAAAGAGAGGGTATAAAGCATATCAGGGAGGCAGAGTGGCATATAGTGGGGCATAAGGCTTTTCTGGAGGCAGAGTGCCCCATGATATGCCTTTTAACCCCCTATATGGCAGAGTGGCATATAGGGGGTTAGAAGGCATATCATGGGACAGAGTGGCATATAGGGGGTATAAGGCATTTCTGGAGGCAGAGTGGCATATAGGGGGTTAGAAGGCATATCAGGGGGGCAGAGTGGCAAGCCTGGGGCAGAGGTGCATAACTCGGGGGTAGGTTGTCAAATGAAAGGAAATAAAAACCAAATATGTCTCAATCATAGCTTTTATTAAATATGGAAAAAATAGTCTACATGAATTAATAAAGAAATAAAAGTTTCTTACCAGAATATCGTGAAGAATAATGTGATCAGTGTTTTGTTCCACTAAATAAAATGGAACTCTTTCATCTAAAAATGTTCGCAGTAGCAAATGTTTTGATCCCATTATGTGTAATGTATTTCATTTATTAGGGCCTTTTAACACTTTTGCTTTCTGGCATTTTAATACAAATAATGAGATAAAAAGAATTGCACATAGTGTGACGCGGGTATGTATAAGGGGTGCGTGTGGGTATAATAGCTTCACCGTGAGATAAACTATATGGGGCTGGTCTCCAAATTTTTCCAGGGCTGCTTTTCAGTCCCAGTCCGGCCCTGCTTACGACAATCAATGCTCTGAAGTGACAGCACAGATGGAACGTGCTCTGCAGCGGGAACACTTTGTGCAGACCTCCTTGTCTGCAATACAAGTTAAAACCCTAGGACCCTGGTGTAAAAATTGCCTTGGGCCTCCCCAACATCATCAAGCATCATGTGCCACTTTTGCCCCCAAACAGCTTATCAGTGTCATTCCCCATAAGTAGCCTGCCTGTGCCTACACCACGTATCTGCAGAAGCGGTGTGTCTTTCTTCCTCCATGCACAAAGTGGATGTGGATGTGCACATTTAAGCCCCAGTCCTTTTTTTAATTCTCAGGGCCACAAGAAGGCAAGGCCAGGTCCCAAAGCTGGAAATTCCTAGCACAAGCTCCCTACATTACTCTGATTTAGTTCCAGGATCTTTTCCCAAAAAGCAACACACACACAATGCCCATTTATTGATATTTTGATTGAGAATCAATAGTCAAGCGTGCCTTTTATTTTACTTTTTATAGATTTTGTTAACACTTAATGTTATGTTTTAAATACATAGTGGAGATCACCTGTAGCATATCTAACCCATCATTTCCTTCCTACAAAAGAGAAGCGTTTCCACTTACTAGCTGGGTATCTATTGGGCACACTTTTGTCTATTTAAAGTCTAGAATCTCTTTTTGCACTGCAGACTGTGGTTTAATGCAAAAGATGCAGCTTGTAAGCCGCACACATATTTGTTCATTTTAACTCTGTCTCGTTGGCTGTTGCATACTTAAAGATTTATTATGAATGTTATTTTGTGGTTTGTATAGTAATGTTTTATTTTCCCAGGTACTTGGGTGTTTATTTAATACATCAGACTTGGATCATCGTCAACAAAATGTTTGTATTATTAGCATTATCTACAAAAAGAAAAGCATTGTTTGTAAATGAAAGTTCTTGAAGACCAAGAATAACATAACATAAGTTTACATCTGATAACTATGCTGCATCATACTCAGTACTTTAATGGCATTCATGAGGTGGCAAATAATTGATCTCTAGGTTCTAGAAGTCTTCTTGAACATGACAGAAAGCAGTCTGGACAGATTAAAGGTCTTGCAGAGCCTGAGGAGTGTTCACAAATTATATATATATTTAAAAATAACTCTTTTCTATTGAATTATCCTTTTTGAGATTTTTTTTTTTTATTTCCTTGGAAATTACTTGAACGTAAGACATATTCTGAACATTATGTCTAGGCAAACACTGAAGTAGAAACAAGGACCGTGGCTTTGATCTGGTCTGAAACTGTAGCCACTGGCATTGTTCTTGTAAAAGCCGTTACAAAGCTCTGTCTTGACAAACACAGACTTGATGTGTAACTTATTGACCTACAAAACTTGTTGGTTTAGTGAAATACACTCAAAGCTATAGAATCCTTCACACAGCTTGGTACACTTGTAAGCATATCATAAAAAATTGCTAGGTTTGAGCTTATTGATATGTCACCTCTCTGAAAGGTTAATGGAGACAATAGTTTGTATCTACCAAGTGCTGGGAGGCTTTGATGTAACATGATTCATGGGACTTGGTTCAAAGGCTTTAACAAACCCTGTTTAGTGGAGGGTAGAGACTTCGCCTTGTGTTGCACAGTAATAAGCAAACCACCACAGAACAGGTGAGGTGCCACGGAGGACCTGTACATACAGGAATGTTTGACACCTGAGAAGCTAATTTTACAAAAACAAACATTTTTAACAGTTGACTATCTATACTCAAAAAATGTAATCTGCTTCCTTGAGTACTAGTTGGCTGTAAATGTGGCTGTCAGGCAGCAGTTTTTTTTTTGTTTTTTTTTTAGAAGATAAGTAAATGTTTCACTGATAACAATGCTGTTTCACACTTTGGAAAAAGTATTTTCGGAAAGGGCTGGTCTTAGGATTCACAAGGTTTTTTGTGTTTGAAAATAAAATATATTGGCAAAAAGCATTACTATTTAAGTAAAGACATTCATGCCATCTTTTCCTCATCACCATACTGGGGAACGTCCAGGATCCAGCCCCCAGGGCCCTTACACTTCAGGAAGTCCGATGATGTTGGTGGGCGGGGTCAACATAACCGATGGGCGTGATTAATGGCCTTTATGGGCAAAGCCCGCATCAGTGAAGAGGACTGTAAATGTTGTGGGCAGGGCCAGCTCCAACCACATATTTGTATGGGGGTGGGAGGGGTAACTTACCATGGGTGGAGAGTGGAGTGTCCAAACAGTGCCTCAGAGAAGACATGATTCACCCGGAGAGGTCCCAGGTACGAGGGTATGTTCCAGTATGACTATATGCCTGTGTACAAAACAGGGTCCATAAAGACATGGTTTGATGAGCTTCGCGTGGAGGATATGACTTTGACAAGCTATGTTAATTGAGGATTACATAATTTAATAAGACCTTTTGTTTTTGTAGCTCCAAATCGCACTACCATATCCCTAAATGTTTCACGTGTTCAAATCAGGACACCAGTACCAGTAGCAACCTGGGCCAAAGGGCCGCCACCTCCGTTCATTTTAACGCGCCCTGAGCCAGTCAGTTGCTATACGAGGATCTCTTGAACTGGCCCATTATTCCTGCTGCCTGCGAAAATCAGGACCACTAAATAAATGGGGGATATGCACTATTTATTATACCCATTGCCCAGTGCTGCAGGATATGACGACACTATATAAATACTAATAATAATTATATTAATGTAATATGACGACATTATATTAATGTACTATCAATAATACCCAAGTTACCCATTACACTGTTCTTGATTCTATGTTGCCATCCAATTCGAATTACATCTTACATACAACAGATTTTCTACGATTCATTTATATAACAATGTAAGATGTTAACAGGATAACAGAGGACTTTTTCACGCCATCGGTGAAGCGGAGGTCTTGTTAACTCGCACGTACATCACGGAGCTATTTACTCACAGAGCAATGTGACAGATATTTGGGTCCGATTCAGTCTAGAACTTTAACAGGGTGGAGCAGGAATGGGATATGTTTACAGAAATACTCTCCCCAGGGTTTAGCAATCTGTATGTCTGTCTCTTATTTAATGGCAAGATTATTTTTCTATAAGTGCATTGGAGCCTAGCTTGTGGTGAAAGGGTTGGGCGATTAATTCATCTTCTTTTGAAAACCAAAAGCAAAGAGAACAAATTTGAGGGAACATTTCAGAAGCATAATAAAAAGAGACTGATTTATTTATTCAGGGTAAATAACTATAAATATTTCAGATGACCTAATGCCACCAAAATTAACCCTTAAATGCATTTTTTATACGTTGGGATTAAAGCAATTTATCAGCTAAATAACTAAATTCTTAATATTAATTTCATAAATGTTTATTTTTAAATGATTGCTATTTCATGTCACCGCTGTTGCCCAGTAAATTAGGTACAAGTACAATGGGCTCTAGTAAGCTGTTTAAAATTCAGATAATATTTGTTACGTATTTAGAGATACTGTCATGCAGTTATGAACCCCTTAATGACAAAGCCTGTACATGTACAAGCTCAAAATGCATTGTTTTCAATGGGTTTAGGGACCGCCCATTGTCCTTAAGGGGTTAATTCTTACAGTAAATTTTAAACATATGGACTAGTACACTATTCTGTATTGCAAAGCAATGCTGGCACATTTTAAGCTTCAAAAATAGACTTCCGTCTAGGGGCGCTTCAAAACACACGATCGCGAATCACTCATAAAAAATAAAGTAAATAGAAAAAGAAAAAAGAAAATAGTGTGATACAGTAAAAAATGTTCTGGAATTTTAGCACAAGGCTTCAACGGTTGCACTCACAATGTACATCAATCTTTAGCGCGTGTATCGAACCACCCTTCGGTATGTTTGTTGGTTCCTTAGCCTCATGTGCATGGAAGAAAAGAAATAACCAATAGGGTTAACCCTATTAAAGAATCACAGTGGAAAAAGAAACACACCGGGTATAGGTAGTTTTAATAAATTAATTTAGTAATGCTACAAATCTGACAGTGACAGTTCTATTGTATTACTTACCACAAGGGAGTAAGATAAGGACTTAATGTGTTTGTCTAGTAGATTAGGCTAAAGATAACATAGCTAAAACATATTCATATAGCAAATACGCACCTGTCAGAAACACATTATTACCATAAACCCAAACCTATTCCGACACGGCAAGCAGCTGTACTGAGCTTCAGTCGTTCACTTCCAACCTGCATCCCCTTCCTAGTTTAAATAGTAGTCGGTAAAGCATACGCTGATGAATTTTATGGTCTTTGGGAAAGATGCCGACATTCTTTTTTGTACAGTTCATTCTTTCAAACTGTGAGAGTTGATGCGGGTAGAAATCTTATGTTGTGCAAATTTTTACTGTTACAAAAGTATTTGAGCGCTGAATGCTTGTGCAAATATAAGCCTGAAATTGTTTCAAGATAACTTTGGGGGTAACGTCAGTTTTATAAGCTACGAGAGAAAGACTATGCCAAAGTCCCTGTCTCTCCTCCTTCACTGTGCTGCAACTATTTTCTTCCACATGTAGTTCAGGTGTAGGTCAAATAAACAACATGTGGAAAAACAGCATTGCAAGTATAGATCGACTAAAGAGAACACACAAAGCCTGTATTTGCAGGTATAAATTAAATAAATGACATTGAAACCCAGCATTGCATGTACTTAGCAAATGAATAACACACAAACCCAGCATTAAAGGTGTCAATAAAATGAATGCATGGAAGCACTAAACTGCAGGCATAGACCATGGACTGCACCCACAGGGCTTGCCCAGCACCCAAATTACACACAGGACTTTCCCATAATAGAGCCACAGGAGTCACCCAGTTATCTATTTAACATTTTCATACCTCTGCACTCTTTATTTCTTCTCTGATTCCCCATCTCATTATCTATCACCCTCTCTCTTCTTTCCTTTATCTCTTCTCTTTTCCTCTCCTCTTTTAGTCACCTTCTCTTTACATCACCCTTACCTCATTTCTCTTATCGCTCTCCCTTTCCCAATCTCTCTTTATTCTTGTAATATCTGCCCTTTCTTCCCAAATCTTATTTTTCATTGTCGCTACACATTCTTCCCATCTCTCTTCTTTCTTGTTGTCTCTTCTTTCTCCTCTATATCTTTCTCTTTATCTCAATTTTCTTACTATCCACGTCTCCCTTCTCTCAATGTCTTACCTTTCTGAAGTCCTGTGGTGGGAGTTTAAGGTCTGTTTTTACAGACCTCTGTTTCAGCGCGTGCGTGCGTGGATGTACGTCTTCACATGAACAGCTTAGAAGGACCATTGGTGGTGAGAAACAAAATCAGACTCCTTTTCTTGACACTTTTTTCCTAACAAAATAATTGCCCTAGTTCAAAGCACCCTTCCTTCCAACTTACAAAACATCCGGTAGAGTGGATCTTATAGCTCTTTACCAAGCGTATTAAATATCTCTCTTAATTTCTTAATTAAGCCTACTTACTTGTTTCTTTAGATTGTATGCTGTAGTCCTTGTTCTTGGTTAATTTTTTGTGTAGAACTTAATTGTATTGTATTATTAAATCTGTTGAAGCCTTTAAAAGCTTACCGTTTTTACATTTTGTCTCTCAAAATGTGCCATGCGGGTCCTAACTTATTTCCACCCATTGTTATCATGTTAAACCCTCAGTAGCAGTACTTTGTTGGTTTCCAATATACCAAACCATATTTAACACATATTTGACACATTGCGCTCTGCCCACCCCATCGATGCCCCCTTTATTGCATGCACGAGCTGGCAGCAGCCCCACTAACCAGGGCATTTGTAAGGACATTTGGAATATAAGTCTTTACTTTCTTTTGATTAAAATACCATCACATTAATAACTACTCTTGTGTACATGATGATGCTGTCCCCATGAATAACAGTTCCTGTTAATACTATAAAGAATATTTCAGTCTCCTAAGTTCCTGGCAAAGAGCATTTTTTTCTCTCATCACTGATGTCAGCTCTGGAATACGCCTCAACTCCAATCATTAGAAAGCAAGAAAATTGCTTGTTCTGGAATAAAATAGGTATAGATTTTGTAAAAGATATTTGTATAAACACTATGCAGTCTCTTCGGGCCATCAGTGATTTAGTAAGGGCCATATGAGAATAGACATTGTAAGACTGATAAGAAAATACGATAGCGTTACATGGGTATGATGTGACTGTACATACATACGGTGTGGGTGCCAGGGATAGCTATGCACATCACTCCCCCCTCCTTGAAATTTCCCAAGGAGTGGAAAGCAGGGGGGGGTGAGACAGTCCAGCTACAGTACAGTATTGGTAAGTACAAACATGCATTACAGGGTTGGTAAAGCCATCACTAACCATGTCCAAAGTCTTACACAGGGCAACATAACTCCTATAGAGGAGACATTATTTGGTAGGAGGCTAGTTTGACTGATTACGCGTGTCCTAGGTGTGAAGTCATGGGAAAGACAACACGCAAAATTATTAAAAGGCCAGTGACTGTCATAGGAATCCAGATCAAATTGTTATTATCTAAGTGTATTTCACATGTGTATTGAAGATGTTTTAAGTTCAACCGGACATAACCCATTTGGTTCATAGATACAGCTCCTATCTTCCTCCGCTAGCCCTGGGCAACCTCTGAGTTTGATCTATAAGCGAGTTCTTCAACTGAACCTACCCCTTAGGTCAAAAGAGCACACATGTCTGGCTTGGGATGGTGGGAGTTGCATTAGGATAGCAGCATTAAGAAACACCAGGCCAAAAGTTTAACAATCACTGTCTATGCGAGGAACTTTGCAGTCTCCATCAGCTGGTAATTCTGAAGAAGAGTAAAGTGATATCTTCCAATCCATGCTGTCAGTCAGCTGGGAAATGTACATAAACTATATGCCACATGACAAGTATGACAAGTTTATTTTATAAAGTACTATGATTGCCTCCACTCACAGCAAATAAGAGTTATTATTTAACAATTTTTCACTTTTGGGTTTTTAAGAGCTATTTGACATGGCATGAAGTTAAATCCAAGGGGCAGCCGCACAGAAGTAAAATAATTGCATCACTTGATGTAATGGAAGATGATGAAACAAGAACTAATCCAACTATGCCATTTATCCAGAAACTTCTCAGATTGTGCCTCAAAAAGGGGAAAATTCCTTCATGATTACAAAATGGAAATCTGAGTTCTTATTGATTCAACTAATGCTGTCCATATAACTGGTTACTGTATATCGCTGTATATTCTGTGCTAAAAAATCATCCAGCCCATATTTGAAGGCATTTTGAAGAACCAACCCAGTGAGCTTCTTCTTCAGGAAGAGCTTGTCTGGCCCTGTATACTGTATAGTTAAATCAGCAGGGTTTCATTAACATATACACTATATTACACATTATGCAGGGACAGCTCGGCCCTTCCTAATGTATAGTGAAGTAAGGGAGTTTAAACAACAGCTTTCCCTTTAGGAAACAGACCCCTTAGGTACGTGTTAAATGTGCACTTTCATCAACTACTGAATTCAACAGTCAATGTCCGGCTTCAGAAGGGCCATTAAAAACCAGATGTCACATGCAATGACATTTCTATTACCTACGCCTTTACATTGGCTTGAGACCATGACATCAGTATTTGATTTGAAATTAAGGGGATCTCAATTCAAGTATAAATATGTTAATGAGAATATTTGATTTTCTATGTTCTCTTAATGATAAAATGTGAAATAATTCTCATTCCTGTAAACCCGTATTTTACTGTGTTACAAACGCAAGAAATCTGGGTCCAGAATCCACATCTGGGCTTGTTTCATCATGATGTGGTTAATGTGCTGCCAATGTGGGCTCCTTGACACTCAAAAACAATTTTGTTAAAAGATCTCATTTCAATGAGCTAATGTGTTTAGTTATTAACACTGTATACAATTATGTTAATGGGAACCAGGAGACCGTTTAGATGTAACTGCATAACACGTTGGGGGTCCACTTCATGAATACAATATTCTTCCAGCTCTTTTGTAACGCTTACATGTTACAGAAATGATCCACATTCCGTCGGTTTAGATTTTACAGCTGCAGGAGACGCTTACCTCATACAAAGCTTTTACTCACTGGTCCTAATGTTTGAAGGTCAAAAGTATGGTAAATCATAGGGTTATAAACAATAAAGCCCAAAGCCAGGATTTATTTATTTATTAACCAACACCACCCTAGTAGCACACCCAGAGCCGGCCTTAGGCGTTGTGGCGCCCTGTGCGGACTACTCCTCTGGCGTCCCCCCTCACTACCCCATCCCCTTCAAACTACACCCCCCTCCCTCTGCCCCTTCAAACTACACCCCCCCCCACTTACCTTGTTGCCGGAGTCCTGCGGTGAGAGCGGGAGGCATCCGTCTTCTCGCTCTGCCGCGGTGCCGGCGTTTCATGTTGAGAGCCGGAATAGTCCGGCGCTCAACATGAGATGCCGGCACAGCGACGGAGTCACGGAGAGTAAGGGGCGCCGAGCGGTTGCCGAGAACTTCACGAGCAACCGCTTGGCGCCCCTGACCGGGACTTAGATTTAAGCATCGTTTTTTTTTTTTAAACTTAATTTAACATGAATGATGTTAAATAAAGTTTTAAAAAAAAAACAAAAAAAAAAAAAACGATGCTTTAATCTAAGTCCCGGTCAGGCGCCCCTGCAACCATGGCGCCCTGTGCGGTCGCACAGGTCGCACACCCCTAAGGCCGGCCCTGAGCACACCTAGGAACTCTCCAGGTTTGACCCGGAATATCCAGGTGAAGCCCGGCTTCCGTGGGCCTTTCTGTTTTTTCCAGGCAGGGGTATGACTACGCCCTCTCCTCATACCCACTTAAGGGTGTCTTGGACAAGACATGCCCCAACCACGACCAACCCTTCTTAGACCGAAAGACCCTGGCAGTCTACCCCGGGAACTCTCAAGTATGTCTATAGGGGTACTTGCACTACTTAGAGCCTTGGTGCTACTCGCACAGATCTTGGGTAAACAAGCACTGTTTACTGGTTTACATGCACTGGTAAACACTGCTGTAAATGAGTTCACCATTTCTTTTTTATTTTCCCTAATTATATTCAGAAACATAACATATTTGTAAACATTGTGGCAGAACAATGTTCCAAATTCAGGGGAAAAACATATATTCAATAAATAGATTTTCATTTCATCTTCAAAAATTATTTAGGTAATCTGTATTTTAAAGTACATGTTCCTTTCTGACCAGGAGTCAAATTATGGAGATTGTGTCTTTCAACCTATCTATACATATTTCTCTTTGATCAAATCAACAAAACATATTTTAGACATTTTCAACAACTTTACACAGAAAAGAAAATGCAAATTTTTACTAAAAATGAAGCAGCCTTAGAACGAAAAATAGACTTACTAGAGAAATACCGGTATATTTTCTCTACTTTTCATAGAAAAGTGGGAAGATCTATGCCAATCAGCTCTTATTGACCACAACCGTAGGGGGAAAAAACCGTGTACCTTAACACAAGTATCTTCAGTGGCTGCCGAATTCCATAAGAAAGCATACAAACCTCTTAGATTTTGCTATAGATCACCAGGCTTTGCAGTAGAGATTCCTACAGGCGCAGACCCTAGGTGTTGCGCACACAGGCAGTTGTCCAAGTATCAACTTAACATAGCAAAATGTTACAGAAAACAAGAAAGAAAGAAAAAAAAAAAAACTCCCCCTCTATGTGCATCTCTCTGATCAGATTTCTTGATCAGGGGTTCTTCCAATTAAATTTATGGTATATTTGTATTTACAAATCTAAATTAAAAAAAAAGCAAAAGCTAGTTAACAAAAATCTACTGTAAAGTTTTTTTCTCTTCAAAGACTTTTCTGTGCAAACTCACAAACAATTCCCCCTCCCTAAGAAAAACCTCCAATAAAATACTGATTAAAAAAAAATAAAAAATCAGCTTTTCTTGTAAGGTGCCTAGTTATCTGTGGTTTTATTATGTTATAGAGTGCCATCAAATTCCGCAGCGCTGTATATTTCTTAACTTGTACTATAAAGATATAAAGAAGTTCTATTATGATTCAGAAGGAGTTCCTTTTATTGTTATTAAAGTCATTTCATGACGTGCTTGTGAAGTCAGTAACTACAGATCTTGAGATTTGTTGACAGTTACATTTATATTGATAAAGCAAAAACAAGAGTGTGAGATATGTGCATCTGTGTAACAGAAAATATTATATACTTACGAAATATATACACCTTAAATACTTGGTGCAATACTTGACACAGGATTGCAACAGATACTTTAGGACATATTTATAGATTAAACATGGATGACCTATTGTCAAAACCAGGAGGAGTCTGCACGTAGCGTGCCGGGTCTGTGATACGAAGACTGCAATAATGTAACCTGTGACTGATTGTTGTGGGAATCATAGTTCCTCAAACAAAATGGTGAGATACTGGCTGGCAAAAAAAACCAAAAAAATAAAAAAACAAAAAAAAGTTGTATAAAATTCAGTTAAACAGATAAAATGAGAATCACATAAACGTATACTAATCAAAAAGTTACACAACTCCAAAAGCACAGTAGATGCGCTGAACATATCTTAAGACGATTTGTAACACGATTGGGTCTATTTACTAAAAGAAGAGTTTGTAAGAGAGTTGTGGTTTTAACTCATGTCACTAACCAAAATGAAGGACTGAGCTGGCCCTGCATAATGTGTAATTCAATGTGTTAGGAGACTAAAGAAATCTCACCGATTTACTTCTGCGTTTAGATATTGGCTGGCCCTGTATAATGTATAAGAGGCTCATTTGGCCCTTCACAATGTATAGTGACGTGAAGTAGCTGAAACGCAACTCTTCTGCAAGCTATTCTGTTAATGCTCCATTTAGCGATTATACCATTGGACTTACAGCTGTTTGTGACCTTAAACATACAGCCCCGAGGGTATATTCTGTGGGTATCACGTGCATATATAAAACCTGAACCGCTAGTGAGAGCAGCATTTTAACACAAAGGCAAGGCATTGCAGTAACGCTGGGTACCAAAGACTGAAAGTGGTGTCAGAAAATAGTAATGACGTGAAGCACAAAGTGTCTGAGTGACTTCTACCAAAGACATAGTGAAGAATAGTGAGGGACAACAATACCAGGAGGGGTTAATAAAACCGCAGTCCCGGCGATCGAGGGCATCTGTTCATAGCATCTGATTAACAATCAGTGCCGTTTGAAATGTTTGTGTTCAGGACAATGGGCTGTTCATTGTCTAGCTGTGTTTAGCTGTATTTTTTTCTGTACTATTCGGAAGAGGAGCGTGTATGTGTTTTGTAAACTCCAATGACGCAAGCCAGCACAGACATGATAAATACGGGGGAGAGGGTTGGTACTGAATGCTACACGATACTATTGTTTGATTAAACCTGTGAAACACACCCAAAGCTGTTTATCACTTTACTGAAATCACATAAAATAAAAGTAATTCACAGCAGATACCATACACGATCGCAGATCCGTGACAATACAATCCACAAACTTTGGGTTAGGGACAACTCTCTCCTTGTTAGGACGATTATAAAAATTCCATGTTTTTCTATTTTTAAATCGATAAAATATATTTTCAAACCTTGCATTGGCTATGATGGAAAGCCGGGACATTGAGACATTGCAAAAATAAACATTTTTAGATTAATATTGTTAACAGAATGGCATCAATAGACAATAAAAAAATACCATGTCCAACTACAATAGAAACGCAAGTTATTTTGTTAGAACGTAAGAAACGGGCGTTATTAGAAGGCAGTCATGTCCTAGCAGCATTCAGGTACCTGGCGGCTGCCTCTTGACATTGGTCATTTAGCAGCACCAGGTTCTTCCACATGTGGGATGAATACAGGTAATGGGAACTCCTAATGCATGTATAATATATATTACCCCTGCAGTCGGGATGGGGAAGGGGCTTAAAGCATTTTTTTAACCTGACCCTTGTTCCTGATGGCCACGTGACACTAAATCACAATGACAAAAAGGTAAACTTGTTTAGCACCTCCCAAAATCTGCAATAAGGGTCCGCTGCACCAGTGACCGAGAACCATTATCAAACTTCTAACCTACAGGTGTTTATTCGTTAAAATGGAAGTTTGTTCCAATTTCACCTCAACGTCTTTACTGTACATTAAGAAGGGCCAGCCATAGCGAGCTTCTCCAACAAGACCTTCCGTAATGCGTTAAAATCCCTGAGATTTCCTGACATTCACCTCGCTAACCGATCTAGGAATTAACGCAGGGTAAAGTCAGTGCTTTTTGTAGGGCCATAACTTCCAAGGGGCAAGAGGGCAAGCTGTCCCAGGCGCAGGCACGCTTTAGCTGGCCATCTGTAATGCCGTTGTACATCTTTGTGCTTCTCTCTGCTTCCAGAAGCCCATATGACATAGGCACAGATGGTGGACTTTGGCTGCGCCTCACCCATATAGATTCCACATTATGGCTCGCTCTTCTTGTGGGGAATAACTTAGAAGGATCGGTCCTTCATAACAAAGTTAGGGATATCAAACTGCAACTCCCCTGCAAACTCTGGTTTAGTGAAAAACTCACCTGTGGTCCTTTAAAGACTGGATTTGAACAAACTTGTTTGCCCCAAGAATGGTGAAAATGCTCAATGTATTGCTAAAAACAGCTAAAACAGTTATCTTACAAAAAATAAAATAAAAAGGCCTTACTTATAAAAGCTACTGATAATACAGTGATAATCTAAAACATATAAATAAAAACTCAGCTGAAAGGCCTTCAGTTTTAAAAGACCACTATACACGGCTAATGGGCCACTCATTTTCACATGCGAGTGTACAAACAAATGGGAACATGTAATATTACCCATGCTCTTACCACTTACAAACTACGTTACTGAAATCCCTTTCTAAGGCTTTCATAACCCTTGCAAAGCTTTCATAAAACCAAATTATACATAATGTATACATATTATGGAATCAGCCCATAGTACATCTATGAACGGACGTGCTCTGCTTTAAGTTGAAACAAACCATGAAGCCAGATATTGTTCATTAGAATTCAAAGATTCCTTCCTGAGAAGCGAGCTCTTTCGGCATTGGATACCAACATCTCCAATCCTTCTTCCACAAATGTCTCAATGTGCTGTGCCAAAACGTGGCTAGGAGTGGAGTGGAGTGACCCACCGGTGAGATTTCTAGAATAAAAACTTATGGATTGTTTTCTTTCTGTACAGGGTCCTCTTGATGGTTTTTATTTTGGCGTTTCAGTTCTTCAATTGTATGTAGTAAGGCTGATCGCTCCAATTCCAAAGTACGAAGAGACTGCTTTAACTTGACCTCATTACTCTGTAAATTTTCTACTGTAGATTCCAGATTCTGGACTCTGGCATGGGACACCTACATTTGCCATTAAATAAAAACAAAAGAAGATGATTAGTCCTTTCTAAATTTGTACATACATACACATATCTCTATCTATAGATACACACACACACACACACACACACACACACACTACCATTCATGCACTTTCCTTTCAATGACTAGCTCAGAAAGTGGTTCAGTATGACTGGTGACCAAATAAATGGCGTGAATGACATGGTTGTACTTTTTAGAAAATTGTCGTCTTTTCGTAATTATGGCAATTACATAAAATAACCACACCAACAGGCTATAGAATATACAAATACCAAACTATTCAAACTTGCTTTCACAGCTTGAAATAAACGCATTAAGTTTGTTGATGCATCCCCAAGAAAAATGCTTGTAACTCTGAAGCTTCATTCTTGAACCCAATAAGCTCTGCTCAGAATCACAAGTTGTACAAAAGAAAGTTACACAATAGGCTGCTCGATGCTTATCCTTTCATTCTATTTAGTACATCGTTGTCATATTAATGTAACAAGAAACATCTGAGCAGCATTTTTGGAGAGCTGCTTTTCTGCTCCGTTGCGTCCTGGGAGAAGGCCGTAGAGGACAAGTGAAGGTTAAGAATCTGTAGGGGGAAACTGAAAGGAACTGAAAGGATGCGCAGACGTCAGAGCATTCATTTTTTTTTTTTTTAATACATTTTAAAAAATGCATGGTTGAAAGTATGATTGCAACTCATTATTTATATGCATACCTTAAGATTTCAAGTGTGCAATGAATTTGTATTCAATTCCAGTGACATACTTTGCAAAATCAATGAAACTTGATATTAAGAATGGGTCATGAAGAACGTGTAATTTGTCTCTACGGTTTTCCTAATAGCTGCCTAAGTCTGTCCTTTACGGCTGCTGTGATGTACTTTGGGTGGTGGTGACAAACTAAGGTTTAATATTGGAGTCTGTACTAAGCTCTATCAACATTGATTTATCACTAACCGAAACATTAAAGGGTGTGGATGATGTTATTTAAAAGGCTGGGGCAGGAGACATAGCTTTGAAAAGAACGACTGTAAGTCTCCGTAAAGGAAATGGTCTTCACAAAGTGTTTCATATAGAAATTGCACTCGTTTTACTTTCATGGACGTTGCCGTCTGTTGGGTCTACTGTGCGTGCACAGACACTGTGGTCTCACTCGTAATATTCCCCCCGTAGCAGCAGGGATTGAGATTGAATCTGGTCAAACACCGTCCATGCCATCAATCAAAAAGTGGTTTTACATGATGGACGCATCGTTTACCCTAAAATAGTTATTTCAACTTGTCCTGGAAAAATTATATTATAGTTAGGTTTTCCTCAAAAGTATAAAGTTGTGTATTGTCACCTTAATGTAACTATAGTAAAACCCTGCTGGCCCCTGGTGGGGAAAATGCTCCGACTCTGGCACTCAAACGGTTAAAGAAAACGTGCATGACTGACGCAGAGCCCCCCTAAAAAGCACTGGTTCCAAGTTTATGGGTAACAGACACTTGAACCTAAATGCACAGAGCAAGCATCCAACTAACACAGAACTGTACGTCTCTGCTAGGCTGGGCAGAGTTTTCTGTAAATTGCCGGTATTAGCATTGAATTATGGTGTGTAACTGTGCAGTAGCATTTTGGAAAGAATAATACTCTGTGTGCAGCTACCGGCAGTGACAGTTTTCCAGAGCGAGCTTCGCTGGTGAGGAGGAATGTGCGCTCGGCCAAGTAAAACAACATCCTCTCCCCCCCACTTTTCTCTAGACTTCCATCTGATCTTTGTCTTCCTTTCAGGCAAGCAACGTTATAACGGTTATACAAACTGCTGTCTTCTACTGCACTAAGTAAAACCACATACACACGTTGTCATATCGCCACGAAAGGAGGGAAGGACATGAGTGGCCAAGAGGAGCCCTGTGTCCACAGAAGCCAGCAGGCAAGTTTCTTTACACATCAGGAGATTATAGCATTTCAGAAAAGGAAGCTCTAGTTTTTAATGTCTCCCACTCCTATTCTGAAATGATCTGAGGAATTATTGCTGAGATCTTGCCCCTAAATTCCCTACAAATAGAGTTGCATAGCCCTGCATATCGCGAGCGGGAATTTGTCTATTGCACCATGTTTTTCAGTACAAGTATTTATTTTACTTTAGACACCGATCAATTCAGCCTATAAGGGAAAACCCAGCAAGAGTTGCAAACGAAGCCCAACACCGGCCTGTCTTGCACCCCAGCTGGACACCCAGCGGCAGAAGACTTCACTGCGAGTTGGACATCGGAGAATGTAAAGTAACACACCCCCTGACTAATGCGGACACTGGAGTATTGCCAAAGTTGGGTGGCCTGGCAGCTTTTGTTTTTGACAAATCTGTCCTGGCAAAGGGGACGCGTCTACTGTAAACTGTAAGGACAATATTGCATGATGAGCGAATATATATTAAAATCCCAGACCTATGCAAGAAGTTGAAACTAAAAACGGGGCAAACAATGATTCAGCAGAATGTTTTTTTTGTTAAATAATAAGTTGAATAGTTAACTTATATCCATCAGCAGACAACATACCTGCAACTCCTCTAAAAGATCAAAGTTTTGTTTGCGCAGCGTATTATTTGCTTTTTCCAACCGATTTATTCTCTGATTGTCACTAAGTGGAGACGAATCGATCAATTCATCCTGCAGCACATGGTATTCCACTTCGTAAGCCTGTAGCTGCTTTGAGATGTCCATTTCAAACACCTATGCAGAAACAAAATGGTTAATAGCATTAGCGTTTACACCCATTAACCGAAGAGATGCGCATTACATTAAGTCAGAGTGTTGTTGCAAATAAAGACGCATTTCGCTATTTTACAGGAATAATTCACAGTTTGGGGCTATTTACACAGACTTATGCCTTTTTTGGCAATATTTATGTGAATACCTTGCACACTGTACCACGTTTGCTGCAATCACAAGTCATATTGTAGATGTGAATCAATTTCTTCCAATATTACACACACATTATATATTTATATATATATATATATATATATATATATTCTCCTTAGAGCTATGGGAAAATAGCATACTAAAAAGTATTGTGGGAGTTCCCCTTTAAGTACTTGTCTCAAAAACCTGCAACCTTTTAGGTTACAATCTTTCTAAATCAGGAACTACTAATGAAATTAATATTTTATATTGAAATATCACCTGGTTTATAGTCTTCTCCATCTGCACTAGGCCAAGATTTGGAAGGGTGTTTTTTATGAATTCTACAATAGATTCAAGATTCTCATGTTGCAAAATTAAAGGCTTATGGCTTCCAAGCAAGCTGAGGGCCACCTTAAATATCACTTCGGATCCCTGAAGATAAAGAATATCTGCAAGACAAGAAATAAGAAAACGTAAGCACCATTCCGTGATAAATATAACCTTATTTATTTGGACACGGCTTTAAATCAAGCCCGACTGTCGTAGTTCCTGGGTGCCCACATATGACTGATCTTTTCTGCTGAAAAATACTTTCGAAATGAGTGAAAGATTTTTTTAAGCATTTTTTTTCCCAAAAACGTGTGCACTTTGCATGACCTCAACGTACAGAAGACTTCCGGGTTCGCTGGTTTTCCTTATCTGATTGCGTACATATTTGCTCTTTCACAACTAAAACATTGTTGATAAAGGCAGCAAAGCGGTCTCTTCCTGCTCTTAAAAATAAAAACTTAAATAGTTGCTGGAATTTCTTTAAAAAAAAATAAATAATGTTTTTGTATGACACAGCAAAGGACAAGCCATTAAGTAAATGTCACAGCGTATGTAGGTGTCATTTAACCTGAGGCCAGGGAGCGCCTCTTTACAGCGCAGACAATAGTTTGCTACATAATTGAGCTACCAGCATGATTTGTTTTTTTGTTCTGATGATACAGCGTATGGTTCCCAGAATCCTTAGCGCTGGGTAATAATCCTATTTGTCTGTTTTTGAAGGCATTCTTATTTTACACTTTTTCACCCCTGCCTATAACTTTTGCAGTGTTGTACGTTTTAAAAACAGATTCCTATCAATTTGTCGAAAGAGTCCCCCCGGGGTGCACACGCAGTGGGAGACTCTCCTGCCACGACTCCATGTTTACCTGTGGATTCCATATAATACCAATTAGAACACGTATGATCTTTTGGGTTGTGAGGGCTCGTGGGTACGGATTAAGAAATAGCTGCTTCTACATTCTTTGGAGTGAGTGTTATACGAGAAGCTGGGGGTACAAATAATCCATGTGCTATAAAATGTACCCCTGTACGCAAGCCTGACACAGACAGCTTATTGTACACGCTTTATCCTCACAGAATGTTTGGTCGGTGTAAGCGGCGGCCATTCTGTCTCCCCTGCTAACAGTTATATCTCTCGTGGTAATGGACTAAGCTTGATGCGGCTAACGAGACAGAGCGTTCATACGTGACCAACCACATGAGTCACTATCCGAGGTCACAGCAACAAGAGGCCTGCGCAATAATGCTGTCCCAATGCACTTTTGTTAATGTTATTTATAAACATGCCACAAGTTATCAGGGCTTGACAAAACCCAGACAGCAGGTCGCCATGGTGACAAGAAACCACTTCCTGTAGCCTTGGGTTTTGCAGGACATGCTCCGAGAGTAGGGAGTCCCCGACTGCCCGGACTTCCCTCTATGTCTGACTTCATGGAGGAGGCCAGGTTCAGCGGTGGGAGACCCTGCGGGAAGACCGCAGCAGCTCACACCGCGCATGTGTGTTTATGTGTATATATATATGTTAGTATAAGTGTCCGGGAGTGCTGGCGTGTGTAGCTTCAGGTTGTGTTCATGTACCAATGCATTTCTCAGCTTTATTTTTTGTTTTAGGAAATTTAATATTTATTAACTTAATCGACCAATAATTGAATGTATTGATCAATACATTTTCTATTTAGTATATTTCGTGAGATAATCTATAATCTTTATATTTATAATATTTTACACATTAAGGGGACATATGATTGTGGAGCATTACCCGACAAGGGAAGATTTGTGATCGAAAACGTATTTGAAACTCCATAGCTGACTGGAGGCGACTACCATCGCATGCATTCAGCCAAACACATCTCCTGCAGGGGAAGGGGCAAATGCACTTTGGTGGGGGGGTTCTGCAGAATCCCCCCCCATGGATCTGCAAAACCAATCACGCATCTGTCATATCCATTAAAGTGCATTTAATGGTTGGAGGATACCCACACATTTTTGACACCAAGAAATAATTGTGTAAGTTCTGATCTACATGATCTAATTTTTTTATTTTTTTTTCTTAGAACAAAGTTTGTATTTTAAATATTTTTTTATTTTATCATCAAGGAGAACCTTTACAAATATTCTAAACGCTAAAAGTATCTGGAAAGATGCAAATGTTTTAAATGAGTAAATGAGAGAGCCAATATAAATAAAAGTATACATTGTGCAGGTGTCTGGGCGCTAAACATACAGAAGCCGTTCATAGAGGCCAATAAGAAGTCATAAACTTAACAAGAAACAAACAAAAAAAAACATTGCTTCCGTCCATCAACCGTTCCTTTTCCTCCTTAACATTCTGCATTTACCAGGGAGGAAACACAAGGGACATTTGTTACAACTGCCAACAAAAGCAAAGTCTTCTCTGGGTGCAGAATAGAGCCAGCACTTTCCATCCGCTCCTGCTCCGCTCAGCACTAATCTCTAAGCCAGCCTGTCTAAATGCTGCGCTCATAATGTCGGGCTGGAAAAAATAACCGGCCAAACGCTCCCTTAAGGTGAAACTCTAGTAACAAGCACACAAAAGAAGGTTACACAACATATTACGGTGCCTGCGCAGCCCATGCACCAGCGTGCATCCAACGCCTAGCATCGTGTACAAGAAGAAAAGGTGAAAGCTATATTAAAGGACATGATGTAACTCACTAATGATTATATTACACACAGCGGATGGGTGGATTCAAGAGACATAGATGTACCAATGTTATGTTAGCGTAGAATACCGTTACTGTACATGTGAATGGCACTGATCACTTTTTACACGCGTGCAATGTCATCACATTGGTCTAGACAGCTGCTTCCTTCCTCCGGCAGGAGAGGTTTTTATACCTCCGCTCCTCTAATTTAGTGATGTTTTACCTCTCGGCCTGTCCTTGCATCAAAGCAGGTGTTGGTACAAGTGGCTTTTCTGAATGTTTGCCTGAAAATTAATGCTCCTTTAAAACCTTAAGATTACACAAAAGTGTCCACACAAAGCCTGCCCCTGTAACAGACAGCTAACTGCAGCACGTCTGTAGAACATCAACACAAATCTGCCAAGATTCAGATTTTAATCTCTTTACATGTCAAGAAAGAAAAAAAAAATCTACACCAGACTCATTTTTAAGAAAAAAAAATCTACTCAAACACTGCCAATACTATAAATTAAATTTAAATAAAAAAATATTTTAGGAGTTACGCAACACTTTCATAGTATGTATTGCATGCAGTGTGCTGCAGAGTTTAATACTAATAGAAATGACACTATTATGTCTGATCCCCACCAGTAACTGCATATACTGGCTTTATATGGGCAGCCTTTATGCCACGGCTTTAAATTCACAGACACAAGCCAAATGGGTTTCTAGGAGCTCTTCCATGAAGTGGCTTCCAGCCAAGGCGAGCGCACTGTCAAGTCAGCACAAAACCATTGGCATATAGCAATGTAAGAGAATGTTTTTTTCCTTCTGTGTGGATGAGCTCCACATTTAATGTTCTCATCTTCAGAAAGAAAGAAAAACTCAAATTTTTTATCAGACAACAGTTTGTTCAATAAGCATATTAAACGATGTCTGGAACTATTAGCCTAGAGCCCAATCCCAATCAACAACACACTCATAGCCAACCGAGATATAAACAAATATAGAAAATACGGAAACATTAAACAGATGCATATAGAGAAAAGCAAATATGGAATCACAAGTACATACAGTTATCTGCATACGTTTAAAGAAAAATAGCCATACAAAGCAAAGATGAGTTGTATTACCTTCCGGAGACCAAGGAATCAAAACTTTGATTATAAATCCATCTCCGATAGAATACAATTGGATTAAAATGGGCAGATTGCCATACTCATTGGCGCATACAAACCCATAACACATCCTGTCTAAATCAGAACTTAATGGAATCCAGCTTGCACAATAGACAGGCATGACTGCCTATTGTATGAGAGGGGTAGACTAAGTGCCAGATTTTGGTGGAACCTGGCCAGGTCATAAAAAGACAAGCACGTTTACCTTTGGACCCACCTGGAAGCTAACCGGTTAATCTTCAAAACAACAAGTTGTTCTGAAGTGCTTGGCACATAAAGATGTCTGTTCCTCACATCCAATGGAGATAACCCGCTGTCAATGACTCTGACTTCTAATTTGGAAGAACTACACTGACCCCCCAGAATAGGTCAGCATGCGTTTTAGTACCATGGACAAGAGAGGACGCGTAGATCTGTAACTATACATATACCTGCTTTCAGTAATCGGTTTAGCCAAAGCCGTCCCTGAATTTAGATTGTGGTTGCTATATTGGCCTATTGAATAAACTAGTAAATGCGGTGGGGAAAAAAGTTAAAATCCTACACCTGTGTAGAATATACAAGGCTAAATCTGCAAAGGCACATGTTTGAACATAATTTGTTTAAAGTGACCCATCACATCAACAAATAAAAATATTTGCACCTTCTCATGGTAACTGTGCATAGAGTAGCTTCACTATGGAGTTATAAGCCACTTTATGAACATATGCTGTATGCATATTTTTTGCTTCATATGTCCATTTTTCTAGGTTTTACGGCGCTCAGCAGTGAAGCAACGGGCACCAGCGAGCGGTGCAGGATGACAGCAGCATCGTGCTCCCGTCGCTGGACGTGAGAGAACTCCGGGGGGGGGGGGGGGGTGTATATATATAGTAGGGGGGGGGGGGTTATAGTGGGTGGGGGGGAGGGGTTAGAAAGTGATAAGGGAGGGAGAGGGGGGTAGATATAAGTAAAGAGTGTGCATTAATGTGTGGATGCATTGAGTGAATGAGAGAGAGCATGAGTTAATATGTGAATTATTGTCTAAATGAAGGAGAGCATGAGTTAATGTGTGGATGAGTTGTCTGAATTATAGTGTGAATTAGTGAGTGACTGTAAAAGTGTTTGTGTGCATCATAGCTGTATAGTTGTGGAAGGGCAAAGATGGCACTAGCAGGAGGTTTGAGCCTTGGGGACCAAGATGGCCAGCCCAGTCCCTATGCCTGTAATTTAGGGGGTTTTAAATATACCTTTAATGCTGTGTTTTTATGTGAATTCCAATTGATCTTTACCTGCAAAGCTGAGTTTGTGTTATTCTGTAGATCCATATGTGCTATGCTATGTTTCCATACATTATTTATGTATACCTGCAAATACAGGGTTAATACGTCTTATTCAGTTGATTAATACCTGCAATGCTGTTTCCATGTATTTATTTGATCTATACCTGCGATGCTACGTTTCATATATTACTGTATACCTGCAAATACAGGATTTGTATGTCTGATTCTGTTTATTTGATATATACCTTCAGTGCTGAGATCACAAGTGAATTTCAATTGATCTGGGTTTGTGTGTTGATCTATACCTGCTATCGGCAGCAGGGACTTATATATATATATATATATATATATATATATATATATATATATATATATGGGCAGCAGGGGCTAGTAAATGGGTTTTAGATATTTGGACAGGGGCGCAATTTCAGTGCTTGCCATAGGCGCTATTTTCAGTAGATACGCCTCTGCAGTCAGCTTACACTACTCTATGTAAACATTTAAAATGGCAGCTTAAAAAAAGCTACCATGATATTATATACATACATACATACAATATGCGTGTTTACCGATAGGTAACCAAAATTATATTTTATATCCTTGAGAAAACATCTGTTGTGTGAATCCAAACACACTCATAAGGAACACGGTAACGTTTCACCCATATCTTACCAGCTAATTGGGTGAAGACGAATTGTTGGGTTTGAAATTCAGTGAACATATATTAATGCATTTTTGTAAGTTATTGCTGCCATTTCCCGATTACACATAAATGTAACTGTTACTTAGTGTTATGAGTATAAGACTTACTGGCTTTTACTTCACCCGATCACCCTTACCACCTCTGACAAATATATTAGTATCTAAAAATAAAGTATACTTTTCCTGAAACATTTACCAAAGACTCTGGCCACAAAACCAAGAGGAAACTGAGAAGCGAACATGGTGAGGAACCAAGGAGCAGCGTAAAGGCTGGGTCCAATCTCATACTCTTCCAAGTGATCATAGAGGTCTCGGTGATAGTCGTGAAGAAGTCGCGAGAGTTGGTACATCTGGATCTGCGGAAATAACAGTCTTTAAAAGTAGATTTCTCAGATGTGCTCTTTAGTAAGGGTAGTACAATAGTTATAAACAGAACAGTGAGCACCATTTAACCTACTCTGTGGCAGTGCAGCTTATTACAATTTTGGTACCCCCTCATAATGTTATATATAATATTTGGAAGTGAACATTAGTTGGAGGTAACCCAATGGGTATACAGCTCCTTAACGCCTAACTTTGGCAATGAGAGAAACAATTAAGGAGCTAATAGCAATGTAAAAGGAGGGAGGATGATGTAGAGGAGCCCTGTCGTCTAAGAACATACAACACAAAAAGGATATGATATAAAGGGGTTTATTGTTTAACATCCACTTCACAGCCTATTGAAGATATCAGACTTCTGACACATTGTTTCCTTCTATTTTGCGTTGTAAAGATTTATGAATTACCATAGCTCGGCTCATGTCTCCGGTATAACAAGTAGGTTGAAAAAACATCCCTAGAAAGTAGCTTTTATCTTTAAGGGAAGGCCTTGACTGGTAAATACCACGGTCCCAACAGCCACCTAACCAACTGGCTTTGTATTACCCTTGTACCGTGTGATTGTTATACCTTAGAAAAAAAGATTAGCTCTGCGGCAAAAGTTTGTAAAATTAGAATAATAATAATTTCCTGCCCTGAACTTCTCCCCTTCTCTGCCTCTACCCTTACCAAGGCTGCCAACCAAGCGGCACAGCAATATCACATTAGCGAAGCAATAATATGGAGGAAAAACAATCCAAAACCCGAAAACAGGAAACTGAGCGGCTACACCCTGTGGTATACGGCTAAAATGGGCTACAAGACATTTACACTGCATTTTTAAAATCAAATTTACATAAAAAGTTGATTAACTGCATTGAAACTATTATCCAATATGTAGGCAATGGTAGGATTTGTGAAAGTCTCCGCGCACGTGCTGTATCTTGACGTGTCCATCAAGCTCACTAAAAAGGCTTAGTACCTGAAGAGTTATCATGTCGGGTCGATACTGTTTCCTGAGGCCCACGTCATACATGAGGAACTTCAGCATTTTAAAAGCATCTTCTTCGCTCATGTGCAGCAAAAGAATCCCCGCAACAAAGCTGAGCCCCTGGCAGTAACCCACTTCTGGATCAAGCAGTGAATAGGCCTTCAGTATGTTGTACAGAGACAGCTGTCCTGCTCCCAGCTGGGCTGAAAAGTACGGGTGTGTTGGAAAGGTGCGCCCTGTGAAAACAATTGAGGTTAGCAACTCAAATAGGTTTACATGATCCTCGCTTAGCAAGACATATCAAACAAAACAGATTTTTTTTTTTCTTACGTAGGTTTATCTCCTTAAGTAAACGTTCAATGCCACTTACTAGGTCAACAACAACAAAAAAAAAAGTCAACTCAGATTGGCCCCAGAGCGATATGTACTCTGTTAATGAAAATGAGCCACTTCATAAGGTTCCCTGCTGTCGCTCAGATAAAGAAATTCGCTGCTATCTATACCCAGATATAGAGAAAAACAGGCTTGATCTGTGCGTTCGCCTCATACCGTGCCATCGCTGCATGTACAGCAGTGACACCCGATGGCCACCAGCGTCACTCCTCTGTGTGGATAGACAACGAACCTGTGCTTCTCACTGCGACCATGGCACATATTCTCAGGTTTGGTGAAAGAATACCCAGTTTATGTCACAAATGAGCAACTGGTAACCATCAACTCTTGATGAGCTACAACTCTCAGTCTAATGTAGATGTGCTGTCATTTCCAGGGTTTTACAAGGCACTGCTCCACAAACATGGTACAAAATGTCAAAACAAACAAACTACAACTTTGAGGTTTTTCTTAATAAAAAGGGAAAATAATCTTACTTTGGTCCTGGAAAATTGTAGAATCAAAATATATTATACTCAAATACTGTGACATGGATACGGTGCCAGCTTACCTTAACCTAGGCGGTCACTCAAGATTAACTAATGGCCACTTTCGCTGTGAAAGTGGTATTGCACATTGCAATGAATGATTAATATTAGCTGTATTCGATGCCTAGATATTTGCACGATTCCGTGCGGAATAAAGGGTTTGTCTTCCAATTGGCACTAAAACTAACCCAGCTTGTCTTCGGTATCATCTACAGTCATTATTTTATGCCAAGCTGAGTTTGGTTAAAGATCATCACCTGATACTTTTATTACAAAACAACTTGACTTTAAGGCTTCCTAACAAGTTAACTTTTTCTTAATTTCATTTTACGTGAACAATAAGAATTGGAAGCTGCTGTGTAAAAAAAAAAAAAAAAAAGTCACAAGTCTTAAACCTCTTGATTGTTGGTACCTCTAAATGTGCGGTCCTGCCAGGCAGACAAGGTCATTGTGTGGATGCCATTACAGCCCATGAAGGAAATAAGGGCCAATAAGGTTCTATGCGGTATAAATAACACACATTTTGGGTAACTTCATCTATGGACACTGTTCTCATTTTTCACCCCCGCCTGACGAGTAGTAATAATACATTACGCATCTTGGAAATGTAGATAGATAGTCATATTGGTCCAAGAGAGGATGGATACTGAAAGGGGATGTTTATTACTGGGCCAGCATTAGGCATGTGGTCTATATTAAAGCAAAGCCCAGGTACTTAATGTCCTATTTCTGTAAGTGCTAAAGGCAGAATACTAGTTTAATTAAAATGTTCAGCCTATAACGAGGACAGTAATATTTTAAAGAGAATTGCGTGTTGGAGCCGTGATCTACGCATGAACGGTTAAGCATGATATAAAAAGGTCTGTGTCAAAAAACGCAAGGTTACACTAACTGACAATTATCTTAACTAAAATTTGGGAACCTTCAGGATAAAATAGAGTGGCGTAACCACACACTGTGATCCCTATAATATATCAAGTGTAATGAACAGCATTAGTATAAGAGCCTGTGCGGTATCGCAACCCTTTAACACGGTACTCGCTAGCGATGAAACAGAAGTCGGGGAGGCTTCTCGTAAAGTGAAATGAAGTGTCACTCCCCGCAGCCCTCTTGTTAAACATCACCCCACCCAAAGCTTTCAGGAATGCTGTAGCAATAATGTCGTTGGTACGGAGGTGTTACCGTATACAATTACATTCCCTTTCAGAAATACAAAGCCTTACAAAACATATCACAGGTGTGCGTGTACGTGGTGAGATAGACCTACACCAGCTTAATATCAACAGAATTGCAAAAGACATTTTAGTTCATATAACCAATTTGATAACAAACCAATTATACAAAGAAAGTAACCCCATATTTAGTCTATCTTCCTGCGTCAACAGGCCCAGATTGGCTGACAAACCAGACACGTGCCCAGTGGGCCATTGCCCGATGGTGTTGCCCAGTTAAAAATCAATGCTGCTTGTGCAGCCATAGGCGAGATACAACACATGCCGCGAGAATGTGAGAGCATAGTGCGTGGCCACACAAACGTCATTTATCAGCCTCTGGCCTTAACGTGTCATCGACTATTTTATTTCTAAAGGCTGGCCATGCATGCCATTTACCTACGAGTTACCTACAGTAAACAAATAAAAGATTGAAACAATTAGTATCTAGCTGGATTCATTTGACCACGGATTGATGCCTGGGACACATCTCACAAGAAAACTAAAGCAGCCGAGCCGATCAGTCTCACCCGGACGTAATCATAGCTCTGGCTTACATCAGAGAAAGCTTAATATTCTGGTTGTAGTCAGGTACACACGTGGCATAATTACAGTAAACTACTTGGATGTGTCCTTTACCTACAAAGGAAACCCAACACACGAAACCATCTTCCACATGCCAAATCTTGTCACCAAAGACTTGGTAGAGAGGTTTCTGGACAGGGGCTATTCCAAACCAGAGGTCTTCACAGCTAAAAGGATGGGTGGGGTATTAGGAGAAATGAAGGCTTCCTTTCTTACCACATACAGCCTTGGATATAACAAGGTATGTGACATAGTGAAGGCACATCTATTCATGCTTTTAGCAGGCTCAGGATTGCAGCGAGTGGCTAAGGCAGGTGTTTACATTTCTCAGTCTCTGGAGCACAGTACAAGTTAAACCCTTACTCCAACTACAGCTTTGATCACGTCATTTAAATGATCACATGTACCATATACAATACGTAGGTCGTATGTGCCAGCCTTAAAACAGAAATGTTCTCGCATTTTGTTTATCAATTAGGAGTGGGAGCCTTTCGGTGTTTAGACTTTAAGGTTAACCACCAAGAGGAAGGGGATTTCTTCTTTGTCAACAAGGGCTATTTCAGATATTCCAATTGGGTACTCCAACACCAGGCGGCCACAAACCAGAATGGGATGCAGGACATGTGTTTAAATATTTAACGTTTTCTTAGAACTAAATTGAAGTTGAAGTTATATATAACTAGTATTTTTTTTTATTTATTTTTTTACTACTACTATCACTAAGCTTACAATTGACTAGGATTATATATATATTTATATTATATATAATATATTTTTTTCCATTTCTTTTTATTCTATGTAACATGGGACCAATGAGATACGCACAGGTTCGTTGTCTATCCTACAGATACTTTCTGGATTGTTATAGTTTAAATTCCATTCTAGATTTTAGATAGACACAAACTTGGGAACATCTGCTTGATTCTCAAGGATGCTACATTACAGAACACAAAGCATACATGTGCGTTATATAATTTAGTTCACACACTAGGATTACATCTAAATATATTTAAAATTATGTCGTAAAAAAAATGGGAGATTTACCACCTATCACTTAAGGTTATAAATACATAAATAAAAAAAAGGCTAATTTATACTAGTCTATTAGCATTTTAAAATTCAAAGAGAAATGGTACTTTAGAGATTACATTTTTTTTTTAGTTCTTAATGCCACACATTTTTACACATATTGTAACAAGATCTCAAGACATATTATTAAAAATATAACTTGACACAACAGCATTCTGGAATAGAAATAATGGTTTATAATGCTGTAAACCTGTGTGTCCTGCTAAAGAGGATTGTTTTATATGGCAGAGAAGATTCTCATCATAACAAGACGCACAAAGTATGTTAATATAATGACTTACTTGTTAACCCATCCAATAAAACAAACCTAACAATTTACACAAACCAGCAGCGTACAGAATCGTGGGATTTGACAGACTTAATTTATACCTCGAGGCCCTTCCTCTTAAGTCAGACCTTGTAAAAGACAATATGAACGAAACTACAGCAAAAAAGTAGTCATGCTTTAATTATACATTTATTTAGACAAAAACATACACTAATGTTCAAAAGTTTGGGGTCACTTACAAATGTCCTTATTTTAAAAGAAACGTTACATTTTATCCATTAAAACATGAAATGGATCAGAAATACAGCACAGATATTGCTATTATTGTAAATGACTATTGTACCGGGGAACAGCCGATTTTTAACGGAATAAATTGTAGCATATGTATACAGTATATGAATCAATGCATAACGTCTGATCAGCTGTGTGCGATGTCCCTTTCTACTCTTCATTACATTATATGCCAACTTGAATAGGTGTACCTTAAGATCTATAATAATAGCATTAATTGTCCTGTCTACAGTACATTATTGCTACCCTGTGTCTGTTCCCTGCCGTCATGTAGAGACTGATGATGAGTGATGGGCATTGTAGTCCACAAATATATATCTGAAAAATGGGAATCATGGTTGAACAAATGGTAAGACTGACAAAAGCTCCAGGTTATCGGGGGGCAAAATTCCCTTAGTGAAGAAAGGGTTAATGAGCAACAGAGCATGCATTTTTCTAATTTTAACCAACGACACAAGTTACTACAACATGTTTTTTTGTTTTATTCCAGTTCCAAACATTTAAGACTCATATGAAAGCTTTATTCCTTTATAGTATACAATGAATGAAAAAGCTGCCTTAAATAGTTATAAACCAACTTTACTTCTAACGCAATTAGAATTAAATGGTTTAAACCTTAGTTGAGAATTATATTTATTTTCAGAACTTGCCCGATTATGATTTGCTTATACCCACCATTGAGATATCCCCCCATTTGCCAAACCAACACATATTTCAAAGTATTAGGTTCATCAAGAGGAGATTTTTTTTTTAGGTAAGCAGGGGAGTGTAATATACATATTCATAGCTTGTATTTCTGCCTTCGATCAAGTGCCAAGATTCTACCATCTCAAATCAAATTTACGTAATTTCGCTATGTTGATGTCTAATATGACAATTAGAAAATGGAAATCTTAAATTTTTAGAGGGATAAGGACCATCCACAGCTATACTTTAGCAGGACATATCCATAACAGTAAGCATAGTTATAAGTAATCACACTGCATGGATGATATGTTGTCTTACTGTGTCAATCAATCCTAAAAAGCTACCCGAGGCATACTGATGGATGGCAGAAAAGTATAGCAGATGTCAGAGGCCATGCCCTATAGTTACACAGATTAGATCCAGAAAATGGACCTAGACATTAACTAGTGGAGCGGTGTACCACTTACCCAGATCGATGAGTATGGCATGCTGCTGGGTGGTCAGCTGCTTGAGCAGCTCCTTGTATGGATTATCGTTCAAGAGGTTTTTACTTGGCAGCTGATGCCTCAGTTGATATTGCTCTGCTAAGAATATCCATATTTCCCCACGGTGGAGGCGCGGAACTCCTGATTAAAATGAACACAAACAATTCCATTAAAAAAAAAAAAAAACCTCTACATATACAGAAAGAACACGATTCACGATTCAAAAAAGAAGTTCTTTGCAAAATGATAAAAAAGGGATGACATTTAGATCAAAAAAACTCACTGAAAACCCACTTACTAGACCAATGCTTTCACATAGCAACACACAAGGCCACAGAACAAGTCTACAGTTAGACAGTCCTATCCTTGGTAAACACCACATCCATGAAAAGGTCCCATGTCTGTTAGGTATTTAGGCAACAGATCTTACCTTGTCCGACTGCTGCGTGGATTTTTTCCATGTCAACCTTAATTTTTGATCTTCCAGTCACGTTCAACATCTTCTCCCAAACCAAAGTCACCTCCTTTAAACAAGGCGTGATTTCCTCATAATCAAGCTTTAGACGCTTATTTTGCAAATCATTTTCTGAAGCTGGAACGAGCATTTAGTGTAAGCAAAAAAGATGCCACTTTATGGGTAAAACAAAGACTACTATATAAAACTGCTTTCCAACAAAATGTTGATGAATGGCACACTTTCAAGATTTATTTTAGCTAGACAGAGTTCACAAAATTAAGACAATTAAAGGATTTAAGCTATGAGTAGAGCCAAATTAGGCCCTCTTACTCTTTTTGGTACAAGTTACCCCATCCAGCAGAGTGCTCTAAAAAAATAAATAAAAAATAAAACCCAAACACTGACTTCTTTACATACGATGATTAGGAGATGCAAAAATGGTTGTCCAAAATAAATAAATGCCTCCCCATGCCATACTTCCACTTTCATTGATCTAGCATACTGGCACGTATTGCAAGCTTTCACGCCCAAGGCGGTGATGGGTCACCACTGGTTGCTGCAGGAGAATGCACGGAGACCCTACGCCTAATCCCTGTGTGGCATAACCAGGAGGTGGTTTGTCACAATGAGTTATATTCAAACATTTGGATATAACTGCCCCTTTCAAAAAGGACAATTTAGCTGGCTACATAAGTAAGGCAACTTCATTTAGAAGTCAAACCTTGTGAAAAGCCATTTGCGAGGTGGCAACTAATACATTCTACAAATATTACCGTATTTGCTTGATTATAAGACGAGGTTTTTTCCAGAGCAAATGCTCTGAAAAATACCACTCGTCTTATAATCGAGGTCGTCTTCTAATCAGATCTCTTTCTGCTGGGGCCAGGCTGCTTACCGTGCTTTGGTCGCGAGCAGCGTCCAGGAGAACAGGAAGCTAGCACAGTCCTCACATAACTCTGCCTCCCCCCTCCGGGGGCAGGACCAGAGAAGTTGCTCGCACAGCCGGGCCCCTGCAGAAGTCTGCGAGTGGGAGATCTGCAGTTCAGGTAAGGGGGTGGTGGAGGGTTTTTGTGATTAATGTGTGATTAATGGAATGAATGAGTATTTAAATGTTTGTGAATGAGTGTGTGATAGCATGGATGTGTAAGGGAGGGGGTGGTAGCATGGCATAGGGAGGCTGTACTCACACTCCCATCATCCCCAGGTTCCAGCATGTACTGGCTGCCTTGGCTTGATAGGAGTGTGATTGCTGTTAGCAGATATATATATATATATATACCTCCAGAAATGCATTTTAACCCCCTATATGCCACTCAGCCCCATATGCCTTTTAACCCCCTATATGCCACAGTGGCATATAGGGGTATAAGGCATATCATGGGGCAGAGGGGCATATAGGGGGTTAAAATGCATATCATGGGGCACAGTGGCATATAGGAGGGTATAAGACATTTCTGGGGTCAGAGTGGCAAGCCTGGGGGCAGATGTGCATAACTGGGGGGGGGTTGGCAAATAAAAAAAATATATATTTTTCTCAATCATAGCTTTTATTAAATATGAAAAAATAGTTTACATTAATTAATATTTACTAGTAAAACTTTTCTTATAGGGTAGTCTTATATTCAGGCTTTGTTTTTTTCCTAAATTAATATTTTGATTTTGGGGGGTCGTCTTATAATCAGGGTCGTCTTATAATCGAGCAAATACGGTAATAACGATCTCCCCCAATAGGGGCACAGGCATTGATGCCAAGCAGCAGATGTCAAATGATAAATATGTTATTTACAGCTTACAAGTGTTCATTTGTTTTCTTGCAGTTTCAGTAAATATATCTTCTTCCTTGTTGGCTCAGGCTACACACCTAAATCTCTGATCACAGAGCAGCCAGCCCTTGGCAAACACAAACCTGCACATACTGTGATGATGGAACCCACTACTAGGACAATGCATGCGTACGGATAAAGGAAAACAGTCCACAGAAAATAACGCTACATGTAAGTAGACTGAAAAACGTGGTACAAGTGCCAAGATGAAGATATATTTTAAATAGGTTCATAAGGAAGGAGCGAGGCCGTGTACTCTAATACGTATTACCGGTCAGGTGGACCAGTCACCAAGTTTTAACTTTTACTTCATATATTATAGTGAAACCAGTAGGTTTCTCCAGCAAGAAAGGCTGATTGTCCCAGTATAATGCCCAATTCAATGTGTAAGAAGACGAATTTAACTATGCATTATTCAGATGCTTACCAATGTTGGCCCTTCATAAAAGTATAGTGACGATAGCACAACACTCCTGCCAACTCTGCCTTTGACTGTCATGACCAAGAAATACATTGATAAGTTACCTTGTAACTTTTGGTTTTCCTTTTCCATCCTGAGAAGTAGAATCTGCTGTAAAATAGCTTTCTTCCAAAGTTCCCGAAGTTCCTCTGGTGATCGATGTCTAAATACGGCTACTGAGCCAAACGGGCCATCTTCACAAACAGGTTCCAGAGGGGATCTGGGCGCAATATCTCCCAATTCTGTGCGCTCTACACAAAAGATACAATACCACATATAATTCCGTGGCAATACACCTAAAACATTTTATAATCTACACCTGTATTGGTCCTACTTGAATCAAACATGTTAAAAAAACTCCAGTTCTTGAGCCGATTTCACTATTCAAGATTTCATGGAAACCGGTGACGAGGAAGGGAAGAGGCTGGTGTCAATTTGCCGTTTTTGTCATTTAAATAAACCCCTACGACTACTGGCTGTATTGAACATGCAGTGCATCATAAGTTATGTTTTATGTTAATCATGCAATATTGCACAACAACACAAACCTACATGAGAACAACTATGAATTCCAAATTATAACCACTAAATAAGTACCTTTTTGGGTGCGCTCCACCAGATACACTAACAACAAATAGGCCACTTCAGGGGCTGATGGGAATCATCGGGGTTCACAGGAGGATCACAGCGTTTTGTATGGTGCCAGTTTGGGCGCTCCAGGACTGGAATGCTCAAACTTGCAATCTACCAATGCTAGCTCTAACTAATTGGCCATACCAATTTTAATGCATGTACCAAGTACGTCACTGGCCCTGTAGGGTCAGCGCTTTGTGGGGTACCTGGTATAATAGCGGTATAAGACCTGGTATCATTTCTCCACGTTTTCTGCTTAAGAAAACAGACGATAATGCTGGAAGTGCCTCATGCAGCTATATATCTCAATTTATGTATTGTAAAAGTTATGGTAACATCTCATTTAATATTCAGAATTTTATCCAGACAGCGCTGTATGACTTTTTTTTAGCGCTTTGTAAACAGCGAGATGTTCTGGTAAGAAGAACCATGTTAGCCGACAGCGAACACCTTAAGAACAGCAATTCACAGCCATCAGGATGGGCAGGTGCTATTATTTGTGTAGTTAACAAAGGATTACTCAACACAAGGAACACAACACTTGTTAATAGTTAAGGAAGAAACTCGAATATTTCAGAGGTCAATCTACAGGATAAACACCACCCTGGCTGTCTGAGTCCATATCAAGTGAAGAAAAGCACTATGCAAACACTGCATGGGTGAGAAATGTGACTATTGTGTAAACAGAGGTATGGCCTATCTGCTAGTTTATAGGGCACGCTCTCTTATCTTATCTTGACTACATTGGGATCTGTGTTAGGCACAGCTGCTCCGTGCTGTGGTTTCACTGCCGAAAGCCAAAGACACACAATGTAGTTCTTCTCTCCAGTCTGACAGATCGGTTGCATAGCGAGAGCAACTCTGTCGTCTGACCACCCTTTAAATGGGAAGGCTTAATATGGTGACGGCAAATTTGGAGACCTGGGATCATAGGCAATTTGTTTTTACTCCCAAGCAGTATTTTATGAAGCCACTACATGGGACATGAGCCTTGTAAAGGTAGTTTTGGTAAACAAGTTCCTCGGCTGTATTTGGTACTAGATAAGGAAACAAAATGTGCCATTCAGATGACTTTATGAACATATCTGAAGAAAGTTAAACCTTTTAATAATCCATCATTCTATTTGATTACTTGGTATTGGTTTGAGGCAATTAAACTTATGCTAGTTTCACCACGTGGTAATTAGAAAGTCTATGGGCAAAAGTGTTCTCTTACAGCAGAAATTTACGGTGGGGCAATCATGTGTTGTAGACTTGAAATAGCATTTTAAAGACACTCCTTCCACTAACATTAGCACAGGGACCAGTTTAAATATTTGCTATTGAATGCAAGATTTTTTTTTTATTTTTTTTTTTTTATGTATAATGAGTGATTATGGTATTTTTATGTAATGCTTAATACAACCTATTGGCATTGCAATTAATAGCCATAAAAATCAACTCCTTATGGTAACCAAAAAGCAACACATTCAGTAATGTACATAGAGCAAACGGTAACATAAGCTGCGATCTACAGACATCGCTGTATGCGAGACGGCTCATGTCCAATCTTGCAGTTTCACGCAGAGGAAATATGTGGAAACCCAAGGTTTTTCAGAAAACAAGCATGCATTGATAAGAAGATGGGAATTAAAAGGATGTAAGTTTAATACCGCAGCTGTTCTCGACTTGAGAAGTAAAACAATGGAGCGCTTTTGTTTGAAAACCTCTTTTGCCAGTGCAGGTGATTATGAAGTCCATCATTTTTAACCCGAGGCGCTTCCTATATTTCCAAGCAAGCCGTCTAGCGAAGGCGATCGACTGGTCATTTGCTAATCTATTGCCAGACAGATCTACGCAATGGGTCCATTCAGGGCCTAACAGCATATCTAATTAGTGTCCTTTAGGCACTAAATTGTTTAATTCAGCATATTAGTTAGATCGGGAGGAGCGCTACATATAGCTTTAATTAACAGAGAATTGCAAGGAACTGCTGACAGCGTCCTTACTGACATATTGCAGATCTCACTGGGATTTAACAAGTTACGTTATCGAGGTATTTTCCATTTCTATTACAGCTTGAGCAAAAAACATAACTGATGTAACCAAAGTAGGACATCCTTAAAGTTTATTTAGACAAGATCGAAATGGAATAGTGGAAATAACACCTATGAACTTGAACACATAATTCCCACTATACATAAAAATGAAGAAAATGGGAGGGGGGGGGGAATAAAAATAAAAAAAAATTCAAAAAAAGGTACACATTTTGAGAATTCTCTTTGGTACAGCTGGTACCCGAGGCCAGGAGAAGATTGCTAGTTTAGCAAAATAAGCATCAAAATGCGGTATGCTATGGTATTAGCAGCACAGAATGTGTACAAGTTTAACTAAACTTTGCTTCGCTCATAGATAACCCTGTAAACAGATTTATCTTACGTCAGAAAATTCTAGTATGGATCACCTGTTCAGAGTTAATTTAATATAACTTTGAACCCTTTTTGAGTAATATTGTAATAGCCAGAATATGAACCCCACTGCTTACCCAATGTCATAACATTAAATGCACATCATGAGATTAACACACTTACCAAAGATGTGGTTTGCAAATCAGGACAGTCTATATTTGAGCAAATACTGTATCATAAAAGGAATTTGAAGGCGCTACCATTTATGCAGTTCAATGTATTGCTTCAAGAGTTAAAAGCTGGCCGGGAGGGCCGAGTAACCTAAATTGCAACAGATATTGTTCTGCAGGGTGTGGGAAGTAGGCGCAGCCATGGGCCATAGAGCAAGTCAAGTAACGTTACCTATTCTGCTTAAAGTGTGTTCAGAGGATGAAAAGACACTTATATAGCCCCCCCCTATTTTATATCTTAATATGGCTCATATTCCAATGATATAATTTTATTTTTTGGACTGAACTGATGGATATAAAATAAAATACATGTTGACCACCCTGGGCTTCAAAGATCACCAACACCCATGGCAAGGCTTGGGAAAGTCCTTGGTGCCAGTAGACTGTTTAATACCCATCACAAAGCCTGTTGCTCACTACACATATATGTGATAGGGTCTGAAATGACTGCAGGGTCCACATACTTCCTTTTGTATATACAACACTGGAATTATTTAACAGTAAGACAAATGTACATATAACACGTTTATTACACAGATCTATTTGTAATAGTCACATATCTTGTGCATTTGTAATAATCAAAGACATCACTATACAAAACGGTGACTAGTTTCACCAGCACAGAACTTTGGATTCGAACACCACCAACGGTTACCAGTCACATCATGCCACAGATAAGGACGCAATGTAACTGAAGAGTAAACACAAGGAGCGGCTCCCTTAACCCAACCTTCACAGGTATTAGAAAAGAGATTACACGATGAGGATTATAAAAAGGGGAAGAGTACCTTTTAAGATTTGCCATATATTCTACGTATAAGAAATTACTGAAATAAAGGAGATTGTAATAAACGACATTTATGCTTCTAACCAGCTAAAACATACAAGCTACACTGGGTAGTTGTCCTCCCGTTGTCAGGCTGGACATAAAAGGCTTGTGTTTCTTGAAATTTTTTTTTGTTATTTGAAGACCATTTGTGGGAATGAAAACACATTTAATAAGTTTTTAAATATCAAATCTAAAGTGTATTTATTCATTTTAATAAAGAATACGAGGAGTAAAGAGTGTATTCGGGGTAATAACAGTTCCAATAAAAATCCCAAATTTCTACTAAATTCCTGAAAGCCAATGACTATGAACTGTTATTACCCCAAATATACTCTTTAAGCAAATCCTTAGCCATGACTACAGTACTGTACTGATTTGAAAATATGTTATCCCAATTTGCTCCTTGGTTTGATCAGTCCACTGTGAGATTTTTATTGGGATTCGCAGCTGGGTTGTAGAACAGAAATGCCCCACTGCGAAAAGATCTGTGTACCGTATGTACGTATATACACCGCTTACATCATAATCCTTAGACATTGATGTAGAAATATAGAAGCACCATAAAAAAAATAGTGCAAGATCCATAGGAGGCACTGCAGCAGTTTATGAAACAAAGTTATCATTGTGTTAAGTTCTAAAGAACATGTTTTATTGTCTTTATTACATGTGGTGCTTTGGCTCCCTCTACTGGTGTGTTAAAGATGAGCCAAAATATCAGGTATTGTAGGTTAACCTGCTTTTTAAGCAATACACAGAAATGTTGTGCAAACTTGACTTTTATTATAAAAAATGTTTCTTTAAAGAAAAATAGGATACTATTAATACGTTAAGTTGCAAAAGTAAAGCAAGCACATGAAACAAAGCCTCGGGTGATGCATGTGGGTTTCACAACAAATTTGTACTTGGAACTTTGCTGGAGTTATGTTCCCTGACATTTTCTCCACCATTAAACCATTTGAAGAACTAGGTTTTGTTAGCTCTCCCCCAAATACTGAAATCTGAGTCATGATCACTCCACAGATAACAGTGGGAGAAATAACCGTAAGGCGGTGAAGTCTACTTCTTTCTTCCATTTTCTAGGCTATTGGTGGATCCATCAAACCCTACTGCATTGTCATACACGGTAAAAGCAAACAGGGAATAAACCCTAAGCCGGTAGACAGATACCCATTGACAATATATATATATTTCAAACTGACTACCTAGAGAACATACATAAGGTTTATATGTATGAGATGTACACTTAATGCATGCAAACTTTTGAAAGCAAAAATTTTTGGGCCATTAAACAATGCTCCAAAACACACACACTAACACCATACAGTAACACACACGGCAATAGCACACACACACACACATAAACTAAGACAAAACTCGCATTCTCACTTCCTACAGTGCTTTTCTTCCTCTCCCAACTTTGGTGCAGCTCGCACAGTTTTCTCTCCCCCATTACCTGTGTGAGCCGCCACGCTACGTCTGAGTAGTCCCGTGACACGAATTACATGAAACGGCCAGGCGGTTTGGTTACAGAAGTTTTGTGAACCCGCTGCACCCACCTTAGACGCCAGAGACTCACGGCTGACGTATATGTCAGCGTCCCCGTTCGGGGGTGAATGCCACAACACCTGGGGGCTTCAGCCCACTCACCCCACCGCTGGCTGTCATTGCTTAATTAAATGTACTCTAAGGCTTAATGAGAGACGATGCAAAACTCGAGATACAGACTTCTATTCGGTCACAAATAAGCTCAAATCACCGTGGGCTGCAGGTCATGCAGCTCCATCAATTTCAGCTGCAATAAGAGCCATTACAAAAATAACGTATACTCATTAGTTACTGTAACCAAATGAAGCATTATTTCTACTGCTGAATGCCGCCTGCAGATACAAACTTCATTATAGGAAATTTAATCTGGTTTTTTTTGCCTGTAACACCTAACAGTGCGACACAAAAGCGGCAACAAGATATTTGCCTTAGAAACTGAAACAAATGTGTTGTAACCGAGCAGATCCAGAATTACCTTTTTCCTCTGAAGGTTCCTTTACGCAACGAGCTATTGCATGCAATTACGGTAGAAAGGCACCTTTAAGATGGAGAAAAGATAGTTTCCGTATTCTTAATTATACAGAAAGAAAAAAAAAAATTTTTTTACTTACTAATGATATTTTCACTAGTTTTATCTCCATTATGTTGTGCCAGGGGCATTGAAATGCCCCCATTCATTTTAATAAATTAACTTGCTGAGTAAGTTAGAATGCTCAGAAGGAGTTTGCTAAGAATTTTTTCTTAATTAGCTAAAATCATTAAAAGTGAAATTGTTAAATGGTCTACCCTCCAAGTAAAAAGCACTTTACAGACCATTTTCAGAGTTCAGCGCATTTTATCACACATAACATGGGCAGATTTTTCCAGGGGTATAAGATTGAGGTCACATTTTCTTCCTCCTCCGCGTGTTTTAATTGAAGAAGACAGCGTCCTTTGGGGGGCCAAACATCAGACACTTGCAAGACCGTATAGTGAACGCCGACTACCAGCGAGGGCTCAATCCCTGTAACTGCAAACTGAGCTTCCACCCCATGATTGTATCGGCACGTCTGCCCACTCCTTATGATACTTCTTAAACCATACACTCCACGGAGCAAGGAGCCCCTTTCCCCAATGTATTCATACCATCTGTAAACCACGCACTTGTGATACTCTACACTGTAAAGCTCTTAGCACTCAAACATATACATACAAGCTACACTGAATGAAGAAATACGCTTTTCACAGAAGCGGGTTGTCCCTCGGTTGGCGAAGGGTGTTGGAAGGCAGGTGCAGAGGCATAAAGCTTTGCTTCCTTGCAGAGAGACAAAATTGTGCAGATAGTGTAATGTGCCAAGTGGCAGTGCTGTGGGGGTAGAACTACTTTTATTATATGTCAAGTACCACTAGCAGTGTATGTACCTTCAAACCCGGTTGATGGGAATTGTATTGGAACCAATATCTCTAGGAGTCAATGATTAGCCATACTTTTATTTAAATACCATGCGCGTTCTTCCGACGGTAGGAAATCCAGAAGTATGCTAAACAGATTGTGTTAAGCTTCTGAACATCTTTACTCCACCTATCACATCATATACAACTGAGGGTCGCACATCCAGGCTCACCTCAACATGGTTTCCCCACTGGTAGATAGGAGATCAGACTTTCATCCAGCAGCCTGAGATTTCCTCTGTCAGCATGAGCTAGCATCGCTACGGAGAATGTCTCAAATATGTCCGCCAGTGGAGAATGCTCAGCAACGACGTGGTTTGCAAATCAGGACAATGTAAAAAAAAAAAAAAAAAAGTTCCAAGCCAGACCCTCCTAGAACCTCTGATGAGCTCTCAGAAAGCTCATCACAGGAGACTTGCTTATCGGTCAATTGGATCAGCTGCAGAGGGGATTCATCTTATCAGCTTTTCTTTTAAAGATTCCAGTGATGTCACCATTACATCATAAGGAGTACCCCATCCAGTTCTAAGAGATTCCTGAGGTCTTTAAGTACTTCTAAAGGGATGATGAGTCAAAAAGTATATAAAGAAGAAAAAAAAAACCAAAAAAAAAACCAAAAAAACAAAACACCTTCTTGTCCTCAATTTAAAGTTCAAAACACACACACATACACATATATACACACGGGGTATTCTGCTCAACAGATGTTTACCATGCTTCTAAGAAATCCTAATTAAAATTGCAAAAAAAAAAATGGAGTGGAAGAAAATGAGAAAGACCTAGCTGTCCTTCAAAAAAAGCTATATAAATTTATGTGGGTACACTAAACTTGAAGAAGCGAGTAACAAATAGATACTAAAACTGCCAAAACAAAAAAAAGCTCTGGTCAAAAAAGGTTTTATGCACCAGGAATAACGGTTTCTATTTTACTGTAAATTTCTCACCAACTATAATATATAATTCCACTTCCATTGGCTGTAAATGAAAGAAACGTCAGTGAAGCAGAGGTATTACAAGCTCTCACAGTGCAGGTGGCCCACAGGGAACCAGAGCCCCTATATCAGCAGGTAAAAAGAACGGCGGCATCATGATGTGACCCCTTCTTTCAAGTGTCAGCCTTGTGGGAGAGAACATGTAGGCAGGAAAGAGCTGCAAACGGTTTAGGTGTAGCTTTGTGTGGCTGTTTGTGTATGTGGTTGGGTGTTGTGCACCTAGTTTCGCCAAGAACAATAAGTGCTGAGGGGACGGTAAGAGCGACTTCTTGATGACAGGTTGCGGGGTATTTATTATGACGGCTAAACTTAAACAGGGCTCAAAGTGTAATTCGAGCATGTTGTAGGTAGGGATAGCCCAGAGAAAGCTATACTTGGGGGAAAACACATTGGTTATTATTTAATGTTTCATTTTAAATGCTATAGGATTGGATTTATAACTACAAAATAATGTTATTTAGAGAGGCCCATATTCATAGGTCATATTATCTGCCTCGTTATATTCTATTCTGGAATAGATTTGTTATCCACACTCCTCCTTAGGTGACCATTCTATCACGCGTATACCTAAGCATTCACTTACTTTAACTGCAAATGCCACCCTTAATTTTACTTATATTCATATTTTCACATATTGCATGCTGGATCCAACACATATTTTATTTCTTACACATTTTTGTGCCTTTAGTTTTTTTCTGCTATACACATGATATATTCCAGCCGTATCCAGCCATTGGCCACACTGCGTTTTGGATTGCCTGTCCAGGCATATGTGTATGTGAGATTATATATCTATCTATCTATCTATATCTATATATCTATCAGACAAGGCTTCTTACCTTCAAACCTGTTGGGAGAATCACATCCCTTCTGGGGAGTTGCTACGCGAAGGAAAATCTGTTGGCGCCATGAATGGCGCCGCGTTTTTACAGGAGTTTCATATCCAACTTCACTGTGGTTGGTTTCACATTCAAAGTCACTGAAATACAGAGACAAAATTAACACATTACTACCTGCGGCCACATGAGACATCGACGCACCACAAGAAGAGGGGGCAACATAAACCATTCTTATATTTGGCCGACAACTTCCATCAATCAGCCAGCAACAGAACAAATTGTATTATGCGCAGACCTAAGCAGCAGCTTTCCCAACAGATTTTTGGAATAAGACTCCCAAGACGCTTTGCGATTAATTACAGGATGTCCTCAGTCCACAATGTGCCTCCGTATATAAAGACTGGTAACTGCGGGAATGGTCTGTCACGCCGGACAGAGAAAAACCCCACAACCAAACCAAGTTAAAAGGATAAATATCCTGAAGGAGGACACGCTGTATGGAGAGCTTTAACCGGCTCACACACCTACCTTTTGTTGATGTTAAAGTCAGACGTGCTGTTTTCAGCTACAGGAGCCAGAAATTTTAGAAAGTTTGGCACGGAGGAAGAAGAGTGGAGTTTCTTGCGCAGAGAAGAACGATAGAAGAGGCTGAGCGACAGGCAAGAATGAAAGAAAACAGGAGGAGGATCATTATGCAGAGAGAGAAAAAAAAAGATAGAAAAACAAAAGGTTAAATTAAAGTCTGAAGAAATATGCAGATGTGGGCAAAAAACAGACACCCAGCGACTCCTTAGTTCTGCACGCTTATTACTTCATTCACAATGGCAAGGAGTACTTCATAGTCATAGCGAAAAGAAGCATTAAATTCAACATTCATAGCCTTTGTATGAATTACCAAACAGGGCTCTGCACTCCTACCGCTCCCAAATGATGTGAAAATGCAAACAGAGTTGATAAAGCATAGAGCAGAGATGTACAAAAAAATGTAAGTCCTTCTTGAATAGAAGCTCTTTTGGGGGTCAATGGTGGCCCTGTATAATGCATAATCCATGGGGGGGGGGGGGAACAACAACTATACTAAACAAAACACAGAAAGCAAGCACACAAATCCTTTAACTGCCCCAAATGACAAAAGTAAGGTGACAGGACACGTGGCTTAATGTATTAAAGTGAGTTAGCCCTTTACTGGGAACTCGGGTGTGTTTGAAACAAGATGATGGCGTTACACGCGGTTAGCCCAGCATTCATATATTTGGGAACTTTTATCACAAAGTGTGGATTATCTATATATTCATATACACATTGATTTACTCAGCATGTCAAAGTATATATTAAAGGACATTAATGTTGAAATGACACGACTAGTGAATGGTGTTTGTCGATGTACGTATGTTTTAACCATAAAATAAAAATGACCACCATATTTAACCCTGTAGCATACCTGGTAATTGATGACAGATCTACTTTAAACCAAGTATGGATTAAGATTAATGAGGGCCAACATCTGAGTGTACCAACATCTGAAAGCATATGTGCAGACTAGAAGAGCTGATAAAGAAGACACAGTGCCTACTCTGTCACACCAATTGGTACTAGCAGCCATAGCCATGAGAAGAAAAACAAACACGCACACACCACTCCGTTATGGTCCCGATATCTTAAAACAACTGCCCAACACAATATCTCAGGGAATATAAAACCATCACACTGGAAAGGCTCACCTTTTTTGTGTACCAGGGCCGCTCGTCTCTCCACCAGAATTATGCCTTAATTTCTTAAAAAATAAAGGGGAAGAAGCAGAAGCGACAAGTCGAGTGGGAACATACTCCTCAGATTGTGAAGAATTGCTCTCGGGCTCACTCACAGGTATGCTGGAGCTACAAAAGCCGGAATCCCGAACAGGGAGGAGTAGAGGGTGTGGAGAGCGGGAGAGAAAGATAGAAAGCAGAGATAAAGCTCACTGAAGTATGCTAAGAAACACAGGCATGCCTGGCTGGAGGGATCCATTCGCAAGTCTGAGGTTATATTATAGCCCTGTCTAATAAACATAATGCGTTGTGTCTGATAGATTAATAAAAAGCATTCAAACCCAACAAGACCAGTTTAATATTTTGCTGCTTGTAGAGTGCTTACAGGGTCAGATGGCCATTCTGTTCACCCTACATAAACATCTCAAATTTTGTACAATAAAAAAATAAAAAACAAAACAAAAAACAAAAAAAACTCATGCAATTGTGTTTCTTGGACTCAATAAGTAATACGTGCGTGTGTGTGTGTGTGGGGGGGGGATATGCCATCGGAAAGGGTATTTTATTTCCCCTTTTCCGATTAGCGCAGGCAGCTCGGGGTGAAGGAAGTCTAATGCTGTTCCTGCCACAGGCTGCCTCTGCTTCCAGAACGTTAAGGCTTAATCTAAATATCTTCAAGAGAATTATTGCCCAACAAAAAACACAAGCTTGATGGTTTAAATGAATGAATTTAGTTATGCGAGAACCTGTGACGGTAACACTTCCTCACAAAAGCGGGGAAAAATAAGGTGGAATCAGAAAACGAGCCCCATGGCACATGTACATACAACAATGCGGATAATACATACAGGCGGTCATCCGCTATAACGCCTGGAGCGAGACTACACTTTGCAAAACTGCATCTCATACATTTCTATAGAATAATTAGCCGTGTCCTTTTTTTCTCCCATTAGACTTATTATTCCGTTTCTTTATATTAGGCCAAGCAAAACGAGGCACGAAATGTCACCGAAAATATGCAGATAGCTATTGTATGCTATTAAAAACACAGGGTGTGTATGAGCACAACGCTGCCCTTTAAAAACAAACACGCAACACGTTTCTCGCACCGCACGGTCAACGCAAGCAGGGATGGACTTTCCAGGCCTCGTTCATGTGCCCCTTAATGTCAACATCAAAAGCAAACAGGTTTTACCGCGATGACGTCTGGTGGAAAAAACAGACGGCAAGAGGTAAAATATTGTAAGTTATTACAAAATTTTCACTCGGAAACCTAATTATAACCCAAAATGTTCACGCCGTCATACCCTATGCATGGATTTCACTTTATTGTTATAGGAGTGAATACGCAGCGTTGTTGCCCCAGTCTCAGGGAAAAGGGGCAGATACTCAGGGCCACACAGTCTTAACCCGACTCCTTCCTATTCTCCACTGCTGTGAGGATATAGGACTTCCAGTTGGTGCCTTTACCCCCAGTGTATTATGGTTGATCTCCCTGCTTGAATGCAGGTGATTCATTTAAGTGTAACTTTAAATAATGACAATTCAAGTTTTCCGCGAACGGGTTAATATTTGAAAAGTCTCAGGGTGAGATCATACAGAAAGTCCCAAAGTATACATACAGATATATGAGGACATCACTATGCGGATACACTGCTCCTAACGCACAGGATACTGTATAACACATACACCACACACACATTTATCCCACTGCAGGACTGAAATCCATAGCGCTTCATAAAGAAAGCGGTTTTATTACAGATATATAGATATTTGAGAGACCCGGCGGACGCTACCAGGGCAATCCATTGGAGTTATTTGGAAAAGCCTGAGTGCACGCACCCGAGACCATACTTGTATATTAGATCTACAGATGTCAAGGGGGCTCTTTATATGTGGTGTTTAATGAGCATTACACGTAAAATACACACATTTTATGTCCGTCTGTCAGAAGAAGCACTCTTTGTCTAACCTACATACATTATAATTCTCGCCTACAGCAGGCTGACAGATGCACCAAACCACAATGTGTATAGTAGTTAGAGGATGACAAGTGAGGCGACAGGTATACCTGTCCATGCATTGTGTATGTATTTGGCTACCATGTGCGTCTGATAGCCAAGCAGCACATTTTTCCTTGTTTCACCCACATGCATGTATCATGGACATATGGTCTTCTTCATGCTCTTCCGTTCCTTGGCAAAGCATTTTTTCCGGTTCGGAAGCGTGCATGCGCAGATACTCCTCTCAGGCCCGCGATGGGAGTCACGGAGAGGAAAGCGGGTGTAGGTTACAAGGCGGCAGCGTATATTAGAGTAGTTAGTAAGTACGTTATTACGCACTATGCCTTGCCAAGGCTTCATTTGGAAGAATAGACCGTCCCTTTTAACAAAGTCTGAGACTTCACTTCAATTCCACAGCAATAAAAGAAACGGACTGTCTGGGTAAGGATCGATCTATAATACCTGGGCAGATAGAATTAACAAAAAAGCAAAAAACTACAGAATATAACAAGGATTTTTATTAAATCATTAGAATATTTAGTGATATACAGGAGGATGGATAATAAATGAACGGGCAGGTATAATAATGCAGTGCATGCGGTGCTGCCCATTACTATAACCTCCCAGGGCCGTTACAATACATATCAATCAACAACAACACAAACACGAACATTCATACAAGTAACTTCTAGAACAAGTGTTTGTAACTGCAAATTAAAAGAAGCTTATACCTTTAGAGTCCATATCATAAGATTTTCCAGGCAGCCCTTACATTATTCTTGAGTTTAAATCCTAAGCAAACACACATCCATTGGGATAAACCCAGCAGCCGACATTACGGTACGATGGATTAGACGGCAAATTTTTCCCCAACATTAAAAGCGAGTGGGGGGTCTGTGCAAGGTGGAGAAAATCAAATACCCAGACGTGCGCAATATATACAAACTCCCCTATATTATATACAAACTAATGGTATGGATGGAAGGAAACTACTCACAGAAAACAATTTTCTCAAAAAGGTATGAAAGCTTCAGCAAACACGAAAAACTATAATATATAAATATATAAATGTATACACAAAGTAGATATCTTCAGATATCTCTGCACATTGCACGAAAGTGACAGAAGGCAGCATATAATAATGGACCATATATGACCGTGTAACAGCTCTCGTTCCATAGCGAGTAAGATTGCAAAACACAAAACAAAACGGACAGTCCATCAAAGTCAATCATTCCACAAACCAATATTAGTTGGTCTTTAAACTCATGTACGATGCTAACAAAATATGACCCCAGGAATTTAGCATCAGGACCCTTGTGCAGCTTCACAAAGTGCTGCCTGCAAATTGATGGAAACGAGATTCTCTGATCTATTTAACTGGTATTATCTGCAAATGATTGCAACACGGGATGCAAGATCTGCCCGACACTTACCAGTCATTCAGGTTTTCAAGCGAGAGAATCCATAGGCTTTGCATAGATTTATGAACCTTCTAGCAGGCTGTAATTATTTGGGTTTAAAGATGTAATACCGCCTAAGAGGGGACAAAGCTTTAAAAGAACCGTAACACTAATTCTATTTTGGAGATCTCTTAATCACAGAAAAAATTGGTACTTACTTTCTTTTGTGTGGCGTCTCCGTGCTCACCGAGTGATGTCGTATAAGCTTTCTCTGATGAACAGATGGGGATTTCTGGACGGGCTCTTGAAATTCGTGGGCTGTGAAAGGAAAATGACTCAAAGTGTTCGCACGGCGACGAAATCCGCGATGAGATAATTCTTCAGGATGCTCACAGGGAAAGCTCTCCGGGGTCTTTGGTAAATCTCCCATGGATCCGTGAGCCTTCAGAGGAGTTTCAGGAGGGGCTTCCGGCTCCGTATCACATAATGAAGGCTCCTAGAGTGCAGAAAGACGCGTGAAACTAATTAAAATGATCCGGTACTCTTCAAAGTAAGCGCTGCGGTATAAACAAGATTTTAGATGGCAAAGGAAAAGCATTTTTCTATCTAAAGCAAAATATCTTTTCACAGGGAACCTTTAATTATGATTAAAAATGTCCACTTGTGTAACAGTTTTATTTCCCAGTACTGTATTGTTTATATATAATGGTCCCCTAGGTGTTAAATTTACAAACAAAAAAAAAAAAAGTCAAACGGTTCCAAAATAATGCACGTTTCCTACAAAGACAAAAGTGGAACGATGGATTATATAAAATAATACTTAGACATATAGTTTATCATTTAACAAAATGCAAAGTGAGTGAACAGAAGACGAATGCAAGTCAAATCAATATTTGGTGTTTGCACCCTCTGCCTTCAAAACAGCATCGATTCTTCTAGGTGCGCTTCCAAGATGTTTGGAACAACCCCCCTGCCTTAAAAAAATCACAGTTCTTTTGGCAAGAAGCAATCAAATAGGTCATATATGGATGGAAGGTTCAATAATGCCTTGAGAGACAGGGCTACAGTTAGGTCCGGAAATATTTGGACACTGGCAAAAGTTTTGTTTTTTGGCCGTTAACCAAAATAAATTCAGTTCAGTAAGTTACTGTTAACCCCTTGTGGTCAATGGATGTGCCAGGCACATCATGAAATAAGGAAAAAGAAAAAAATGTTGGTGGCCTACCAAACAGCGTGAGCTTTCTGCAAATACAGTGTGTTGGCTGTACGATGTATACAAAAACAAAAACTGTTTGCGCTTCTCACACCAATAAAGTTGGCAACAAATATATAAACATAATATAAATGAGAGGTTTTGGTTATATGAATTGGCCAAAGCATAATTAAGCTCACCCGCCACGTCAAGGCACACTCTCAATAGGGTGAGAACCTACGCTCACCTCCTACATAGTGGGCACACAAAGCAGTTTATACGGCTACCAAAACCTTATTAATGTGTTGGGGGAGGTGCAATTAAACCTCCTCCCATTTAACCCCTGGTTTTGGGGTCATCATGAAATAATAAGTGCAGTCTCTGCTTTAGATTGAGGGTTTAGGATCAACAGCTCTAATACGTAGCCCCGTCGTTTTCAAGAGACCAAAAGTAATCGGACAATCGACTCAAAAGCGATTTTATGGACAGGTGAAACATCCAGCAAAGTGAGAAACACTCTCCAGGAGATAGGTATATCATCATCCACTTTACCATAAAGAGAAGACTTACAGAGGGTTCACCAAAAGGTGCAAATCATTCATACGACTCAAGAATAGAAAGGCCAGATTAGACTGCCAAAATCAAATCAGCCCAGTTCTGGAACAATATTCTTTGGAAAGATGAAACCAATCCATTGAATTAAAGCTGAAAGTCTACACTTCAATTGCATCTCCATGTTTCATTTCAATTCACCTCTTGTGGTGGCGCGCAGAGCCAAAATTATGAAAATTGTGTCAGCGTCCAAGTATTTCCAGGCCTAACTATGCAAAAACTGTACAGAAACACGATTTAAACAATTTGTATATTTCTTTATTCACAATACTTTGTCTCCATCAATACTAGTCCTGTGCTGTAACTCAGTTTTCACATATTAATGTCATTCTGCTGTAAGATGGCTTTCTTTAGTAAATATACCTTACTGCTGTAATCCAATGGTGTGCATTGCAAGCTCTCATCGGTGCTTCCAGAGGACTCCTGCTGGCTTCGACTCTTGCCACCCTGTATAAAAAAAAATAAAAATAAAAAAAAAATATTATACACATACACACACCATGAAGGCTTTAAGATTCCGGAGTCTCAAACGGCACTGGTTGTTTTCAAAGTGTTTCAAAGTTTTGGGTTTTTTGTATGTTGTTTATTTTGTCCCTAGTGTCCCACCAAGACAATGCTTGACATCGTTATCTGTGTTAATGAGTTCCATATGGAAAGGAACCTCTCAGAACAAACACAAAATGAAAAGCATTTATTACTAGATAAAAACTTCATTGTTCCTTCATTCTATGGAACCTCAGCCTTTTCTTCCTTATCTGATGCCTCTTTTTCGCTTTAAAGTTCGGTTTAAGTCAAATGTAAAATAAAATCTCCGTGTCCGTTTTTATAAACAGGATCCCTCGATGCAGGGCAAGATGCGAAAAGCCCTAATTTAAAATAAACCCCTGGGTAACAGGAGATACCCGTGTTCACATTTGCAGGTGGTGGCAAGGCTACATCTACGGACCCAAATGATCAATACCAATGACGTGCTTATTGTAAAAGTTTCCTAATGAATACATTTTATATAAACAATACATGATATCATTAAAGAGTGAATCCCAACATGAGCAGAGATGAATCCACTTACCCTTGACAAAATAGTTTCTAAAGATTCTGCTAATGATTTCTTGGCTTTACTCTTCAACATATCTAGTCTGAATCGAGGGGCGCTGGTCTGCAGCTCATTCAGTGAGTTTTCTGTCACTTGAGAAACCTGATCACAAAAGCAGAGACTGAAAAATAATGCGAGACTAAAATGTGCTTAAAAGTCACCTCTGCTAATTTCTAAAACTCAATTTATCATTTATATGGAGATTAATATATATATTTTTTGTGCATCACTTTTATTAATGTTGGAGACACAGGTGTGCGCGTAAAATTACCTGCTTTTGGTCAGTATTATGAGTATGGTCCTTCTGCTTCTCTTCATACAGACACCTTAATCTGGAGACGATCAGTTCATTTTCACACTGCTCAGACCTGGGTCGAATTTTCTTAAAAAATGAAAAAGGAAATAGTCTTATTGCTATTGATAGTAATACTGTATGCTGGCAATGCAGATATGTATACAGTGTAAACGTCCCCCGCACCCCCGTTCACTGTAAAGGGACAGAGCTCTTTTGGGGGGGTGCAAAATACTTTTAGTTTCTCATAACGGTGAGCAGCGTTTCAGTGACAGAGCTGTCGGTGGCTGCCTCTGTGTTTGACATAGTGTTCAGTAATGCTCCAATCTCAAGCCTTTTCAATTTCAACTTTCTATGCTAGCTTTGTGTTTATCTGCTTTGTTTGAAGTTTCACATAGAAACCAGAATCTCTAGCATAATATATTAATAATATTATTATTATTAATAAAGTACTTAAGGACCCTTTCAGGGCCTTTTGATGGATTTTCCACAAAAAAACAAAAAAAAAAAAACACAACCCACAAAAACAGAGCTGGCATGTACATGTGCGGATGCAGAACATTTTCATACCCAACCTCCATTGGAATGGCAGTTTCTCAGTATGAAGTGCATCTCCTAATGAGCCCTGAGACAGACATAAATATTACTGCATATGAGAAATCTGGCCTAAAAAACAAGTCAACTTCTTAGGCTTGCATACAAATAAGATCAAGAACATTTAAAGAGGGGGCCGGAGTTCAATGATTTATACAAACTGGCACCTTTAAAAACAAAGCCCAACTGGATTTGTAGAGTAGCCAAAGGGTTAAGTGTTACAAACTCCCATTATTTCTAGTCTCATGGTACTAAGTAATACGCGTACATCTACACACATCTAAACATTCATTTGGCATTTAAACTGTAAGCATAAACTTTGATGGAGTTGACCAAGGAACTGTAAGATAAGAGATACCTGCTTAAAATCACTTGATGGCTTCTCTGGATCGAGCCACAGAATCCACACGAACCAGCTAGGTGTAAACTCAGCCCTTACTGTTCAAAAGCTTTTAAACTGAGCCAACAATGCGATTTGCTAAATGAAAGTGGAACTTCAAACGCAAAGTCCATGAGTCCAAGTCTGGCTGCCACGGGAACCCATCAGATAATCATGTTAACAGCTCGTTGTATGTTAACTGTATCTTACAGGCAAGCAGGCGGCCCTGACTGCAGTGTTATATATATATATATATATATATATATATATAAAATATAATATAAAATACCGTATTTGCTCGATTATAAGACGACCCCCCCAAAATCTAAATATTAATTTAGGAAAAAAACAAAAAGCCTGAATATAAGACTACCCTATAGGAAAAAAAAGTTGTACTAGTAAATATGAATTCATGTAAAAAAAATTTCATATTTAATAAAAGCTATGATTGAGAAAAATATATATATTTTTTTTCATTTCCTTTTATTTGCCAACCTGCCCCTCCCAGTTATGCACATCTGCCCCCAGGGTTGCCACTCTGCCCCCAGAAATGCCTTATATCCCCTATTTGCCACTCTGCCCCATGATGTGCCTTTTAACCCCATATATGCCAGAGTGGCATATATAGGGTTAAAGGCATATCATGGGGCAGAGTGGCATATAGGGGGTTAAAAGACATTTCTGGCGAGATTATATATATATATATATATATAATATATATAATATATATATATATAAACTGCTAACAGCAATCACACTCCTATCAAGCCAAGGCACCTAGTACATGCTGGAACCTGGGGATGATGGGAGTGTGAGTACAGCCTCCCTATGCCATGCTACCACCTTCACCCACCTTACACATCCATGCTATCACACACTCATTCACAAACATTTAAATACTCATTCATTCCATTAATCACACATACTTCACACATTAATCACAAAAACCCTCCCCCACCCCCTTACCTAAACTGCAGATCTCTCACTCGAAGACTTCTGCAGGGGCCCGGCTGTGCGAGCAACTTCTCTGGCCCCGTTCCCAGAGGAAGGAGGCAGAATTATGTGACACTCTGCTAGCTTCCTGTTCTCCTGCTGCTAGAAGAGACGCTGCTCGCGACCAAAGCACCGGTAAGCAGCCTGGCCCCAGCGGACAGTTTTTTTTTTTTGAGGTCTGATTAGAATACGACCTCGATTATAAGACGAGGGGTATTTTTCAGAGCAGTTGCTCTGGAAAAAACCTCGTCTTATAATTGAGCAAATACGGTAATAAGTTCATTAAAAATAATGAACTTCTATCGCTATGAGAATACATTTACTCCTTAAAATAATTAAAAACTGCATAATGAATTTTTTTTTATTTATTTTTTAAAAAGGGACGTCAATCCCATGTATCACATGTATCACCTAAAACACATAATGACATTTTTCATGGTTGCCCACACATTTTCATCTCCAGTATCGGGCTCACCTGTATTTCTTCGAACACGGATGCCTGCTCCTGGTTATTTAGTGTTGAGAGGTGCTTTTGCAATTCAAGTTTTGCCTTTGATGGTGGAAGTCCTAGAAAAATAGCAGGGGAAGAGGACAGTCATTACAAATGTAACACTGCGTTCTTAAAGCCGTATTTATACAAGGGTTTTTAACCCGTACAAATTCAGGGTGAGGGGAAAAACTAAAAGTTGTACAAAAAATACTCAATCTTTGGAAACACCAAGAAAATGAATGACTGAAAAAAGGGAGTATAGAACCGTACCGTGTGTTAAAATGCAAAGCAGTCTCACGGATTTAACTCCCTGGTAGGCAATAAAGCCATGGAAAATTAGGCTTGCCAAACCTGGGGTATTCGGACAAGGTGGCGGGCTAAGCAATGTGTGGCCATATAGTGCAATGGAATCCCCAATATTTTGGGGTTGTAAGAATGGTATTCAGCGAGCTCTTGCTTTGTTTTACGATTAGATTACAAGCTCTCAATAGTACAAGGCTTGAAGAAGAGATCTGGTAGTGCTGAATACTTGCTATTTATTATACCAGCCAATAAATAAAAAAAAAAAAAAGTATCATCTTTACCAAAATGAGCTGTAGTAAAGTGTAGGCTGCTGGATTCTAATCATCCCAGAAGCTTCCTCCCATTGAAAGCCCATCCGGCTGTATTCTTATACAAGTACCTTCTATTCTCTCACATAGTTTGTGCATGTATTGCATTGGACACTCATCACATAGCTGGGCGAGAGCCTTGGAGCTCTGCTGCGTGGCAGCTACGCTGAAAGCCTGCTTCAGAGTCAGCATTATCTCATCCACCTAGAAGAGAGAACAATCAGCAGGGCATCCGGGTCTGGACAGACTAGACATAAGCGAGGAAAGCGCTGTTACAAAACCGAGGCCTCCTATCAGCTTCTAGCCGCTGGATGGGGAGATCAAAAATAGAAAGTCCCATGTAACAAATGTAATCTATGGAGGCAGTGCCTTTACAACATTGCCTCCATAACATGCGGTACATGCACTGCACATCAGGCAGGGCCCTGTGGTATGACATCATAACCTGGCAGTTTAGCAAAGAGGACGGTGGCATAGAAATGAGCGACAATCTGTGGCACCAAATGTGAGACATTTGTTTTGTCTGAAAAGGCTGTCTGGGGTGCTGGAGGGACCCTTCAAACATACTTGCTTGGAATGTTTTTCCTTTTAAAAGGAATAAAACCATTTTGTGGTTTGAGATATTTGTTGCGCTATTTTAGATATACATTTAATGCAAAGTGTTGCAATATCTTTGATATTTTAGTAGTCTATGAAAAACAAGCCCCATTAGTAGATCACATAGAAGTTTGAATAGATTCACTTAAGGATGAAGTCACTTTGTCCTCTCCCCACTAATGGTGCTTTAACACACCGTTTTAAATCACGCTTTTAATAGAATCCCAACAGAAAGAAGAAATAAAACTAAGTTCTTACCAGTGCCCCGTGTGTGCACTTAAATACATAGCAAACAAAGTGACATCCTCCATTGTGCAACGGCTCCCTGCAGATAAACCCGAAGTGATCCACATGCTGGATTCCCTAATAACAAAAAGAAGTTTCTTGTTATGCTATTTGTTACAAACAAGGGTGACCACGCGGCCGCATACAGGAGTAGCCACACTGCTCGCAAAATACACCACGTACTGCTACTCCCTGTGAAACTCCAGAGGAGGAAAAACTAAAAACGCCTCAATTCTCCACAGAGGACCACAAAATGAGATCCAACGCAGAACTAGAATGGCCACCCTAGAATAGTGATGTCCGGATCATGAACGAATCGTTCATTTGATCCGGTTCTTTTTAGTGATCCGGATGAATCGGTTCACTAGACTGAACGATTCATTTGTAGCGGTTCAGTCTGTGAATCATGCAGCTGTAACCTGATCCTAGAGCTGTGAGTCATCTGCAGAGCACTCAGACACAGACTCTGGGGTCAGGTTACAGCTCATTAATTCACACAGGAACGATGACTCAGAGTCAGAGAGTCGTTCGAAGAGTCGAATGATCCGAATCATTCAGACAATATTACTGATACCATACTTTTATAAATAAATACATTAATAATGTTCACACTGCCCCCAGGATTTAGATTCCCCTGAGTTTGCCCCCTTTACCTATAACTGCACCTACAGTTAACTTTATTAAATTAACCCTCAGTCATCAGCATAAAATTAACCCTTATACCCCATCAACCATAACTGCCCCTGAAATTAACCGTAAAGATCCCATTAACCCTAACGGCCCCTGAAATTAACCCTAAATACTCCATTAACCATAACTGCCCCTAAATTAATTGCATGTACTCCAGATAAATTACCTAATAAATTGGTATGGTTGATGGGGTGTTTAGGGATAATTTAGGGGCAGTTATGCTTAATGGGGTGTTTAGGGTTAATTTTAGGGGCAGTCATGGTTGATGGGGTGTTTAGGGTTAATTTAATGGTGAGGGTTAATTTAATTAATTTAATAAAGTTAGCTTAAGGTGCAGTTGCAGGTAAAGGGGAATGTTAATCCTGGGGGCAGTGATTATTAATGTATTATTTATAACAGTATGGTGATATTCTCTGAATGATTAGAATGCCAATGAAGGCAGAGAGTCGTTCAAAGATTCGGATCTTACAATGATCCGGATCACTGTAAGATTCGGATCCCTGTAAGATCCGAATCTTTGAACGACTCTCTGCCTTCATTGACATCACTGGAGGCAGGGGGGAGGATTCATAATGAAAGGGGCGGGGCCAATCGTTAGTGTGCCTGCACGGAGTTACTAGAAAACAGTAACTCCTGTGAGTCACACTGAGTGATCCGAAGATTCGGATCATGAATCGGATCATTTCAGTGAACGAATCGAAATGATCCGATCTTCCCATCACTACCCTAGAATAATAAAAAAAAAAAAAAATTATATATATATATATATATATATATATGTGTATGTATGTATGTATGTATGTATGTATGTATGTATGTAGTAGAACGGATCCATGGAAACTTTGTCGCCTGACATGCTTCATGCATCAAGAGCGTTATCAAATATTTCAAGGATTCTTACTATGCAATTGAAGCTTTTGTGGTTATTTTAATCCGCCTAGCACCCGATGTCATTTGTGGCTCCACGTGGAGAATGGAGGTTATCACTGTGACGGAAGCCTCCATCACTGGGACCACTGGAGAGGCCTGACTGCCAGCCTCCTCCCTATTGACTATGGGCCCTGGGTTTGTAAAGGCTTCTGTGGCTACCCCCAGCAGTATCATCTCATCACTGGCTGAGGGGGATTATGTCCGGCAGACAGCCAGGATCTGCCACCAGGGAGTGACCACCATTGTTTCAGTTTAATGTTGTATAAATCACCCCCCCCCATTGTATTGTTAATCCCGTTACTGCCCCTGTTGTCTCTGGGAGGCAGATTAAGGGGGCGGTTTGTGTCCCAATATCTTGTTTTATGTTAATGTCTGTTTTGCTGGGTATATCCAGCCCTGTGTGTCCAACATAAATCAGTCTTCATTTGGTTTTACCCTACACAGAGTCTCGGCTAGTGACTGGGGAACCCGGGAAAGTGTGGTGTCCCAGGCTAAGGGAGCACAAGACAGCGGAGGTAGTCGGTCGGACTAGCCAGCTCCGTGACAATCATCATGCAGGGATATTATTGCAATATATGTTTTTATGAGCCTGGTTAAAAAAGGAGCCATCTGGTTAATCCAATTGCAAATAAAGGGGCATGGCATGCCCCCCCCCCCCATACACAGTGCTGTGATCAAGTATTTGCCCATTCCGGATTTTTGCATATTTGACACCAATATTAAAATTAGTTTGATGATCGAGAACATTTGACAAAGATAACCAGATTAAGCACAAAATGCAGCTTTGAGGATTCCATAATTGCCCCCTTAGTTACTAAATCAACCAATAAGCCAAAACGTAATTGATAATTGGGTTCAATTTCACTAGACGCACCCAGGCCAGCCGTGTGGAGTCTTAACATAAATTAAATACAAACCTGTCTTGCAATATGCTAAAAAGGTCTCAAAAAGCAGCAAGAATGGGTCAGAAACCAAGTTAGTGACATTATCAGCCTGGATATCAGGGATACGTTCCTAAGGCTCCGGCTAACCACAGCGAGAGACAAAATTCCTTCAAGAGTGCATCGACTCATCCAGCAGATGACAAAAGAAGCGGAGGACTCCGTTCAGTGTTCACAATAAGACACAAAAACAGACCACCATGTGTTGCAAGGTATACATAACTGCTGACCGAGAAATACATAAAGGCTCGCCTTTTAAATCATATTATATATATATATTTATTAATTTTTCCCTTCCTTGGACCACTTTTGATTGTTTTTTAATCTGTAGAGACCATTACATAGGCTTATTTATTTAGAAAACATGGAGATCTGCAGACTTTTAATGGAATCTGAAGAAGACTGTAGAAAAGGTCAAACAAGAATTCAACTAAAGCTAGAAAGTAAACTGGGGCAAATAGAGGGAGAATGTGAATTCTGCAATTTTAGTCATGTAATTCATTAGCCAAATATCAGCGACAAGATAAAAGGAGAGTGCGGTGGATGTCACAACAGAAAGCGTGGTACCGGAAACACTTCGATTTCACCTGAGAACAGAATGATATTTCCTTAAAGCTCTTCTCAATCACAATCTTCTTTGTGTCTGGGCTGATTAGGTAAACCTCTGACTGGCCAATCTAAAACACAATGAAATAAACACAATTACAAATCATTCAACTAAAATAATTTACACATAAAGACTATACGCCGTATATCAATCATTTTTAGAATGATCGGCATTGTTAGATTTCGGTTTGCATTTCCTTCTGCTGAAATAATTGGTCCTGACCCCAAACGCTTTTTAATATTTTGTAACATTTTAATGGTGTAGGTACGACCCCAATATGTACATGCCAGGTAAAAAAAATAAACTACTCAATGTAAATTAGTCAGTGTTGGTGCCAAACAAAATTCTAACTTATCACTCTTACAGTAAACAGCATAGTTTGGTTCTCCTCCATATCTGTCGGTTGCACAAAATTCCGGTTCCCTTCATTCTGATTTTGTAGATCGAAAGAAAGCTCATTTTCTTCAAAGGAACCAGGAAGACTGCATCTTCCATCCTTCCACTCCCTCTTAAAAGAACTAGTCCGCAATCCAGGCTGCGAATAAGATTTGCGCATGGGTTTGTTTTTGTCTTCATCATTAAACGTTGACTGGAAGACAGACTTTAGTTTGCCACCCAACGACGTTCCAAAGCTAGAGTCCTCAGGATTGCGTTCTTGTTTTCTGGTACAGCTAACATGGCTGAACTTCTCAATGCACTCATCTATGAGGGCAGGCGGAGCATTCTTATGCGCCACGATCACTCGGCCACAGAAGAGGACCTCAAACTTTTTGGAAAAGGAGTCATCGGAGTCACAAAAGTGAGAGTGAATAGCCTCTTGGCGTGCCAATTTTCCAGCTTGTCTAATGGATCCAATTATTTCAGGCACCTGCAAAAATATGAAACAAAATCCAAGCAGATTTACTTTTCTTGGAAAACAATACTAATTTCATTAACAAACCCACAAAAAAACCCACATGCTCGCTGCCATATTGAGACACCCCAAATGTGGAGCACTTAAAAAGGAACCCAGATATATAAAACAAAAATCAAACTCATGCAATGTTTTTTTAAACAAAAAAGAAGAATCAAGAGAACCCCATTTTGACAGCACCCTTAATCGAACACAAAACACTATTGTATTTAAAAAGGGGGGTTGTGCTCTCTTCTAAGAGATCACTCCAAGGTCAAACACAAAGCCGCTTAGGACTGTAAACTACAAAACGCACGTGGTGGCTTTTAAAAAGATTTTGTAGCGGTTTGCTCCTCTGTGCTCATTCTAATAGGAATGTTAATAAGCAGAAAACATTTTATGTGATCTACACTTAAACTGAACGCTAGAATCGCGGGAAGGAAGACATCCGAACAGGACAAGTTAAATACACGTCTTCTTAAGAGGCTACAGTTTAGAGAGGCCTCCAGTTTTGACCCATCAAGCTCCCATTGAAGTCTCAAGTATCAGTAAAGCCCTTTACAGAGCTTACGATGGACGGATGAATCTTAGTTGCCCACAAAGCTTGTATGTTGGGCGATGACACATTCTCAACAAATAAAACAAAAGTCTAATGTTGGTAAATATAGATTTAGGGCTTGTGTGATGGCACAGTTTCCACCTACACGTATGACTTTCTACCATCCATTGTTGAATGGTAAAACATCTCACCGACGTGCAGACAAGGGACTAGGAGGAGAGAGGCACTCCTGCTGAAAGCCTTTACGACAGCGGCTGTATGCTCATTACCCATTATCAGCCTCCCTCCCTCCAGAGAGAACACACAGTGATAAGCAAACTACGAAAAAGCCATCAGGGAAATCTCCTGTTATTGTTCTGCGCACCGGCTAGAGAACTAAAACTGACGCAGTTCACGCAAAACAGATCTTTAGGGCTCATGGGTTTGTATCCTGGAACTAAAAATACAGTCGACAGGAGTAATTAAAGAGCTTCCACTCACATAGTTTGCATATTGATAAGCAGGAATAGCACTAAGCAGGCCCTGGACATTATAAATGCACACAACAAACTTAAAAACAATACAAAAATAATTTTTACTTGCATGCCCCACTCTTGTGACAGAGATATATGTAAAGGTTTATCTGTGGAAATTAAAGTCCCAGCAGCATGCTATCCGGCCCTTTCATTGAGGTGGCGGAATGCCGTACGTCACAAAAAGTGAAGGCGGTGGGTAACGCAGACCAACAAAACATTAGGGCTGCAACAACTAATCGATAATGAAAATCGTTGACAACAATTTTTATTATCGATAAAATAGATTTTTATCAATTATTAAAAAGTTTTTTTCAGAGCAAATGCTCTGAAAAACTCCTCTCCTTATATAATCCGACCTCAAACAAAGATCGAATTATAAACACTAGAATCCAGATCCCCCGCAACGCTGCAGGGGACCTGGATTCCCCTCACTGTCGGCCGGTGGGTGTTCGTGCGATGCGCACAGACAACTTCCGTTTCTCCCATCCACTTCCACTGCTACGATGCAGTGGCAGCATCGCATGACGTAGAAGCCCCAGCGGAAGTGAAGGTGAGTAACGGAGGCTGTCTGTGCACATCGTGCAGACCCCCACCGGCTGACAGAGAATCGAGGTCTCCTGCAGAGGATCATCCTCTCTGTCAGCTGGTGGGGGTCTGCGTGATGCGCACAGACAGCCTCCGTTACTGCCCTTCACTTACGCTGGGGCTTCTAGTTGTGAATGGGAGGGGGAGGAGGCAGAGTGGTGTATGGGTGAGGTATAGTGGTGTATGGGGGGTATAAGGAATTTCAGGGAGACAAAGTGGCATATCTGGGGGAGTTAGAGCGGTGTATGGGGGGGTATAATGAATCTCAGAGTGGCATATCTGGGGGAGGCAGGAGTGGTGAATCAGGGAGTATAATGAATTTCAGGGTGGTGCAGGGCATTTATGGGGGGCGGAGTGGCATATCGGAATGCACAGTGGCATATAGGGAGGTATAAGGCATAAATGGGGGCGAGTGCCATATTGGAAGTTATAAGGCATATCAGGGGGCACGGTGGCATATCAGGGGGCACAGTGGAATCAGGGGGGCATAAGACATATCTGGGGGTAAAAGGTATATCAGGGGACGCAGTTGCATATCACTGGCATATAAGTAGTATAAGGCATATCAGGGGCACAGTGGCATATCGATGGCACAGTGGAATCTCTGGCATATAGGAGGTATAAGGCATTTCTGGGGCAGAGTGGCAAGCTGGCGGTCAGATATGCATAACTTGGGGCAGTTTGGTAAATAAAAGAATATAAACAAGGCTTTTTTCTCCGTTTTTATTAAATATGAATATTTAGTAATAACTTTGTATTGAAACCTAGTTTGAGAAACAGTGTTTGGGTTCTTGTAGCTTTTATTATTATGTCAGTAAAATAAGAAGGTGAATAGAGAAATGCCATTGTGATAGAGATGAAAGTGTAAATTGTAATAAAAAAAAAACAAACTTACATTATTTTAAATTAAACAAAAATGTGCATTTTTGTTATCCAATTAATCTGGGGGGGGGGGGGGAATTCGGCCAACTAATAGATTATTAAAATAGTTAGTTGCAGCCCTACAAAACATATACTATAGATGCTGATGCTACACAAAGTATAGCCATGTATGCAAACAATGTGTATTAGACCGTATGGACATACATTACCTGGCATTAAAACATTGTTTAGATATTTAGTGTAGCCAATACAATACAATGTACAAATATTAAAAGTTAAAAAAGGGAGTCTGTATTACCGGCGTTCTCGATCTGCCAGAAATATCAGGAACTCAGGTGAGTTTGTGCTAGCATTAGTATATAGACATCCACATACCTGTTAAACCTATTATGCCAAGTCTAAACGCTATATATAACAGAAAGCTACATATAATAAAAGGCTTCTTTTACAGGAAAGCTAGCAGACACTTGGATCTGGGGCATCAAGCAGCCCATCATAGGCTGCTTTTGGATGATAGAAGAGACACAGAGCTGCAGCTTCTCTTGAAGTATTTTAAAGAGTACATATTAAAGTACTGCAAGTCACTGTGAATGCATTATTGTTTGATGAGGTTGTCAGGGAAGTATACTGTCCCTTTAAGTAAATGTCACCTTCCCATACTTCACACAAGGTCAACATTTAGTGTTCTGATGAGCTAGGTCCTCAGCTATATCCACACCAGATATTATTCACAGCGGGGATCTCTAGTAGTCACCTTGTATCAATTGTGTTTATTTCATCAACGCAACATACAATATGCCTGCTGAGTGATGATGGAAGTAATGGTGACAGGGCTTGATAAATATAGAATGTGGATTATTGCCAATCTTGGGGGTCATGCTCTGTTGCTAGCGAGACAAGGAGGTGGAGAGCCTTTTTGTATGGGGTCGCGAGGTGGGACACACAACTCAAACCCCCGTGTATGGGGTAACGGCATCATAAAAACCAAGTTACATCCTTGTAGACGACACGTAATTTTATTACAATAGTAATTGTTACACATTTTACTTATTTGAAAAAAATGCACCCTATTAGTTACCAGACAAATTGGCCTTCCTCATTGTAACTGTTCTACATTTTCCTACTTGACATGCTGTTGTATTCATTCTTGTCTACAATAAACAAGTTTTTAAAGAAAATGGGGAAATATCTATAAAAGAACAGTCAGTATTCCGAACATTAAACCCTGACATCAAACAGAAAGAAGGGTGGGAGAAGGGGTCTCCGTGTTCAGGACACCGCCAGTTACATACAGAATTCCCACGGCGCAGCGCCCTGGGTTAACGTCCGGCTATTTGTAGGCAGATTTCTCATTTGATGCGACTCCTGCTTTAAAAATACCAGACGGCTGACATCATGCAACCAAAAGGCTGGGTTGTGGGCAGAATCTGAATACGTTCAGCGTTTGTACACAAACATTCCGCAACGCAAACCTTTCAGTAATCTGCGGAACCGGTTAAATGATGATCCAAGTCCTCATCGCAACAATGTACGGCTTCAAGATAAGAGTTAAACCTTTAAAAAGGGGGATTACCAAATGCAATGACACAGATCCAAAGAAAACATAAAAAAAAAAATATAAAATGAAAGACAACTTATTCAATATTTTAAGAAGTCTATGTAGTCCTTCTCTGGGTTCTTAGAAGAAGATCCAACACCACAAAAGCATGGCTCTTATCTGCTACACCACAGGCTTTTTGTTTAAGCCATCCATATATAGCAGACCCAGCTATAGGTAGCAGTCATGTGCAAATAACTCGTACATTATATAAAATAGATATTGGCTTACGGAACGCCCACTTTGAATAAATAACCCTACTAAACGCTATAGAAACTGTGAGTGATGCTGGAGTATATATCATTTCAAGATGGTCAGTAATGTAAAATAATTATTTTTACCACGGTGACAACTAGCAAGTCTCATGGGTTTCAGGCGACGCTTGCACACGTGAAGCTGACACGCATACTACACCTATACGGGGGGGAGGAGAGGGGGAGGAGAGGGGGAGAGAGGGGGAGAGAGGGGGAGAGAGGGGGAGAGAGGGGGAGAGAGTCACAGAGAGAGAGAGAGTCACAGAGAGAGAGAGAGTCACAGAGAGAGAGAGAGTCACAGAGAGAGAGAGAGTCACAGAGAGAGAGAGAGTCACAGAGAGAGAGAGAGAGAGAGAGAGAGAGAGAGAGAGAGAGAGAGAGAGTGTGTGTGTCAGCATGTATGAAGGGGAAGACAACTTCAATTCACACAGTCTATACACACTGATGAATTTGCAGAATAAACAGGTCCTGTTTACAGACAGACAATGTGTGCTCGCTAAATAATACCCACAATGACAATCAAATATTACTCTTTGCCTTGTCATTAGGATAGGTTCCATATGAAAAGGAAGAAGGGGGAAGGCAGAAAATAAGGCTTTTTTTGCAATGATAAATTTACATTCATATAATTCTATTACAATTAAAACGAAAATTTGATAATTATATATATATATATATATATATATATATATATATATATATATATATATATATATATATATATAAAATCATTTTTATTTTATTTTTTTGTTTACAGTTGTTTTTAACTTTAATAAAATTAGGCGACGTATTCATATTTACCCCCGGTGAGAACTTTTTTTTGTGGTTTAAATGGTGTACTTCCAACCGCAGGAAGCAAGCCATATGATTTTTAGAAGCCCATACTTTACCTCCTTGGATGTGTTAAAGTAACCAGAAATTCAAAGGGTTAAAGAAAGAAAAAGCTTAAAAAGGGTCAATTTAAAGAGCCTGACAGCCCCAGTAAAGAAGACTGCATATTACAGAAAAATAAAAGATGCATCGAAGATAGATGCCGGAGCTCTGCAGCCACCCGCCACCTCCAGGGGCCGAAGACTGAAATCAATCAGACCCTGACATTAAACATGTTTGGCAGATTCTGCAGAACCCCCACATACAAACAGATGGCTAGCCTGTCCCTTTAAGACAGGACTACCCAGCTGACAGAAGAGGAGTACAGATAGGAGCTTCTGTCACCCATCACAAAAAGATGCCTGTAGATAAGAGAGGAAAACGCGGGAGAAGAGACCTAAAAGACTGGATTGTGAATATTCACTCTTTTATGGTATAAACTTGAAGATTTTGCTGAAAGTTACCATAGGTCAGGCCCACAGATTGCCAAAATTATTATTTGTGGCAGATAACAGCTCTTCGCACGTCTTACTCTCTCCTCGGTCGTGTTTGATGTTGAGGAAATTCGTAAATTCCTGGTACCTTTATATTTACTTTTGCTGAATGGCCATTTCATTCATTGTCCAGACTTTCAATTGGGAAGAACAAATATTCCTACATTTAAGAATCCGACCCTCTGCTTATGATCACCAGCAGATGAAGAATAGACGCCACCACCCATCACGGCTGGCCAAAAATCAGACTCCTCATCTGTTGGCCTCCCTCATATAATAGTTAGACCAGGGCTCGACAAATCCCAGGCGCCAGGTCGACTCAGAATTTTGTCCTGGCGCCTAGGAGTTTGTTAGCCTCTTACATCCAAAAAAAAAAAAATGCCCCCGCGTCACCACGGGGGGCGCTGCTGCTGCTGTCTGCCCAGAAGTCTGGGCAGACAGCACAGCCACTCAGAGCCCGCCCCCGAGCTGTGATCCCTCCCACGGAGTGATCCTGTAGGCTGAAACCGCGATTGCAGGAAAACCTGCAATAGCGTTTTCAGCTGTCACAGGCAGCTTCAGGAAAGGGGGTTCAGTGTTGATTGGGCCCCCACACAAGTGTGGGGACCTGACACAACATCCCCCTGCTGCCTGAACGCTCCATGAGAGCGACAGGGCAGCGTTAACCCCTTCAATGCCGCGATCGCAGCATTAAGGGGTTAATTCCCATTTTGTAAGGGGCTCTGCTGCAGGCAGACCAGCAACAGCAAAAACGAGCCCCCACAAGCCCTTTGACTCCTGTAGGCATGGAAGCCTACAGCAGTCATCAGAGACTCCCCCCTGCAATGGCAGGTCTATAGACCAGCAATTGCGTCCCAGCTGCCAGAGGCAGCTTCAGGGACAGGGGAGAGGGTTCTTTGGTCTCCACATGAGTGGAGAGCAGCCCCAAACCCCCCCCCCCACTGCTGCCTGATGGCTCCATGAGAGCGACAGTGCAGCGTTAACCCCTTCAATTCCACAATTGTCTATAACACATTTGTGGCATTGCAGGGGTTAACATTTGTCCCCACAAGCTAAGCTGACTAAATATCAGTCAATGCTGTGCTCCAATGGAACATCAGCATTGAAAGCGTTAAAAAATAAATAAATAAAAATAAAAACAGCACTGACCTAAAAGTCCAGGGTGCTTCCAGGTCAAATGCTGTGAGTTTAGTAAGTGGGCTGATGATGATCCGATCACTCCTAACCAACAATTAGTGTAAAAAAAATTTCTGGCTCCTAGATTTACAACAAATTTGTCAAGCCCTGAGTCAGACCATCAGCCAGTTTAGGAAAGTAACCATTCTACATGTTCTGTATTTATGGACAACCAACCCCAAAGCAGTACATCTATCTGCTTTGGCTATATTGCTAACCATTTACACAGCGCTTCTTCCAATACATATATCCAAAGGGTCCTACAGAACACTAGAACTCACGGACCAAGACAAACCAACACATCAAGTAAAGAGGGCCCTGCTTGCAAGCTCATATACAATCGATTCCATATAGAACCCCATCCAAGACACGGCGGCTGACTTCCAAAGCATTTCTGCCATAATACGATTACAAGAGTCCAGCTCCGAAAACTCTGCCACCAGCAAAATGGATTTCCTTTTAATTTCCCATCATATCTATATATATTTACTTACCCATTATAAATAAAAAAGGAGAGCTCATGGAAAATATGCATAACATTTTGTATAAAACAAAAAATTAACACACACTCTGGATCTCGAAGAGTTTGTAGAACCTGTAAATAAAACACAGCAGCGTAGGCAACGACGCACGATAAATATTTATATCCAAAGATTAAATATTTCCCTTTATAAATTGTCTTTATTTACATAGAAATGCCGCTGGAATGTCTCTCTAGATCGCAAAATGAAAATGTATGAACTAGATCGGCCTTCAAAGTGAACTATGACATAAAAGTACACTACAGAAAAGAGCAATGCGGACGATGACATCAAAACTAATCGGGAACAGAATACATGCCATACCCCACAGGCACAAGACTAACGGTACGGATGCACGCCCGAACCTACATGCCCATTATATTATAAATTCATTTTATTTAACTATTAAATGTCCATCTGAAATCAGCGGAATCTCATAGGCCGGATTGGTCGCACAAATAAAATACTCTACTTGCAGGGCTGTCGTCGCAAGTCTTTTTTGTTCCTGCATGTTAGAAGTTTAAACTACACATGATGGGTTGTTAAGAATTAGCCATATATAGTATATTTACTTCATCTGCCCACCGTCAGACACTGTCTGGCAGCTCTAGAAACCCAGACGTATTTTAGAATTTAAGAACCTCTCCTGGTCGCCATCAGTTTTAGTAATATTCGAATTTCTTTGCCGACATCCAGCTGCACAAAAATCCAGCCGTAAAACCCGGTCTAATTAAATATCAGATGTTACTTTAACTTTAAATAACGGCATTTTACAACCGACGTCGTCAGCACACAGAGAATTCTGCATATTAATAAAAACATGACGGGGAAGAAAAAAAAAAAAATGCATTAACAGATCAAGCAGAGGAAAAATTGTTTTTGCGACGCAAACAAGTTTTTCTGTCAGCATTTTGGGGAGCAGATCTATTTGTGGCGAATTATAGTTTTTCCTCAACAGGCACTCAAAAGTAGAAAATGAATGAGCAAAACTCACCTTAGACAGCCAACTAAACAGCGGAGACATGTCTGAGTTTAAAGCGAAAGCGTTGGGTCTACGTGGTTAACGCAGACATTCTGCCCCCGTGGACGGTGAGAGTGCCGAGAGCGGGGTTTGTGGGCTCAGAGCCCCATTCAGCAGATCGCTGCTCCCATCGCAGAGCCGCAGCCGGCGTGATCTCACGGAGCGAAAGACTTCCCAGACTGAGAGCGGGGAGGAAAAAAACAGCCGAACCAGCAAGTTCTCACAGCGACTCCCGCCTGCTCCCAATTACACAAGGAGAGCGTGCGGCAGCGAGTCAGCCGGGAGAAAAGTGAAAAGAGATTTTCCGGCAGGACTTTACTCCGGCCAAAATAATTTGGTTGCAAATCTTTGTAATAGGATTGCTAATGAGTCATTTCAATTTGCAGCTTTTAAAACAATAAAAAAAAAAAAAAAAACCTGTACAACTGTGTTTATATTGTATCATTATTTATAATATATATATATATATATATATATATATATATATATATAAAAAATACACACACTCTATATAGATATACGTGACGTGTATATTTGCATGTGGTACGTCGTAATGATGAAACAATGTAACCCGTTAATTTTATCCCGATCTAAAGATTTGCTCACAGTCTGTTCATATAAAACATGCGCGATCATTTTGTACTAATTACAGTTTAGGAAAGTCTCCTTAAGGCAACACACTGCATAGAAAACAATCCCATGAAAAACATTTTTTTTGCTCATACGATGGCAGCTGCTAGGCTTATATTTACAGTTTACTTACATATTTACAAACTCACATAAAAACGTAAAATTCCCTTTTTCAACAAAAAAACCCCCAAAATTCTAACACAGAAATTATTTATTTATTTATTTATTTTCATTTACTTGAAAGCCCGAGGAGGCTGTAGCTTTTATCTGATGCAGCATACACACCCCGAGGCGCTGGGATAATGACAGAGGATACGCAGAGATAATTTGGTAACGTGAAACCAGTGATTAAGGCAACAGCGGCCAACTGAAAAATAAAAGCCGTGTATTTGTGAACCTGCATCCAACACCTTTTGCCCTTTACTGTACCGGGGTGGGCTTCAACCCTTTCACGGCACAGTATAAAAATAAATCACTGCTATGCTTCTGGTTCAGGGGACACCGGGGGCTGTCCTTGGGGACCATCAGTAAGCCCACCTGCATCATCCTGCAACTGTGACAAAGAAGATCTGATTGCTTGAGCCTTTGGTTAGCATGTCTGCTACCCTGCATTTTGCCCTTATCACCCCCAAATAATCAGCAGCAATTATACCCCAAACATGTATTGTTCATTGGAGAAAAAAAAAAAATTAAGAAATGTAGAAGAGGGAAAGGGAGTTGTAGTCCCCAAAAGCAGGGGCACCAGAAGCGCATTTTGTGGGGGGGGGTGCATTTATCCCCTATATAGTTTTAAATGCCCTAAATATACTTTAAAACACTTCTGTGTACCTACCCTGCCATACATTGTGCATGAAAGCATACATGGGCTTTATGTATAATCTACATTTATGAAGAACTACCCACAAACACTTTTACTAAAGGGGGGCAGTACATTAAACAATGAGTTTATTTTTTCCCCCCTGCATTATATCAAGGGGTGCAACGCATTTCTTTGGCTATGCAGAATGAAAAATAAATAATGATGTACTCTTGGTGAAAGGAGGAGGGGGAAAAACACCTGTCTCAAAGCCACACAATGGAAGGATACATACTGGTAACCCTTTCACAGCAATGCCAGGCTCACCCCATTGATATTAATAATATTATTATTAATGTAAGACATTAGAAAGTAAACTAATTTATTAGGTATTAAAAGGGTATGGGTAGCACCAAGAAGCTAGACAGACAGCTTTTTGTTGAACAAAGGACACCATGGTTTGATGAGACCCATTCCACATGGCATCTAGCACTAGATGGGGATAGGAAAGAAAGCCTCGCCCCAACGCAAACCCCCCAAGCTTCACCTTTCGCCAGCTGGATAGTATATTCGTGAATTCCATGTCTCTTCCTTAAACAAGACAAAAATGGAATATGCACAGAATCTTCCCGCCGCACAGAGGGCATGTAACTCGGATACATATGGACAGGAACAATAACAGTCATTTCACGTCTACGTCTTGTGTAAATATTTGTATATCACAGGTCTGATTATAAATTACTGACGGATAAGAAAGCCATTGGCAGTGCTGTTTGAGGCAGCCATCTCTCTACTCTGATCCACTTACAATACAACCCGTGGTTTTTTCCAGGCAGCCAATACATAATATTGGGGGATATTCACTAAATTGTATGCTTCAAAAAGCTTTTTTCACTACAGAGTTAGCAGGAGAGTTGTGGGTTTACCATTCATCGTGAAGGGACAATACTAGGAGTTTTCACCCTCATGAAGGTCTGGACCCTGGACAGTGCATAACGCAATGTATGAAATGATCTTCCGGCAGCAGACGCTCATTGAGGGATGGATCTTCATGCTGTATAACAATTATGTACAATACATTTTAAAAGGAGTCCTCAGAGAAGCAAAGCCACAAACAAACAAAAAAAAAAAAAAAAGAAATCATACACATTAAACCGGTACAAAAGCAGGAGCGCCCAACTATTGCAGCTTACAATCTAATCACAAGTGATCTTCCATAGCATCCAACACCTTGTGATTGTCAAAATCTGCCGCAATAATCACACGCATGTTTCCCAGCCATTTAAAGCATGGCAGTCATCAGCTACACGAAGGAGCAATATCGTGTTTATAGCATCGAGTAAGTCATAGCATCTGTTACAAAAGGGAAGTGAAAAGCAAACACTAAAATTCACACCAACACCGAAGAGAAGAGGGGCCGGGGGCTTGCAGCTTACAATCTCGCTCAGCACAACCGTAGTGCAATTTACACTATCGCACCCGATCACCCGGTGCATCTTCACTACATGAAATGGGCCGCCTGGTGGCAGTGTTTCCGTGTATTGCGGCAGATTTATTATTACAATAATACAGATCTAAAGAGAAAAGAATTAAAACCTCTTTCCATTTCCCTCCATTGTACTTCTCTCCTTAAATTAAGCTGGTTCTGCCCAACACTTATCTTAATCCCACAATATCAGAAAGTACGGGTTAGTTAAATTTGCCAACAATTGAAAAATGTATTTAGGCAGCTGGCTCTGCTCACTATAAGTGTCTCATACAAGAAACGCTTCAAGCAGGCAGATTAATTGACATAGACTTGGCCGATTGAACTATGCAGTGTGCAGAACCAGCTTGGCCCTCCTCTAGCAGGGTTGGCCCTACGTAACAAAGTTGTTGAATTTAAACTATAGCTCTCCTGTAAACCCCCGCTTTAGTGAATAAGCTCTATTTTATCAAGCCTATGAAATATAGGCAAGCTCCACCATATACCAGAAGCGGTATCGATGTCATTATTTATAAAGACTATACATACGTCAGATTTACACATCATGCTAAATGATTGAGCCCTTCATAGACTTGCAACAGCTTTCTCTACTACCACTCTGTTCTCTTACAAGGTCCAAGATATTATAATTATAATAAACATTTTCTGAAGGATGTCACATTACCTAATCTAATGAAATAGATTGTTTTTTCACTTGGACATCTTGCTCCAGTGAATTGCACACCATCTTCTCCTGGCAGACTCCGGTGTTAAAGGTAAAAGGTTAGGAAGCAGATTAAACGTATGCTTTTAAAGTCCCTTTATAGAGGAAGCAGCGGCGGCCGGTAGTATACAGCATATACTATTTAACCAGGAAGTATACATCGAATATGCCGCTCTACGACGAGCTGCTGGATAAACACATCGAGAGGGAAATGGATTTGGTTCAGGAATGCCAAGTTTATTTCTATCCAAGACATTAATAATGGATTATATTGTATTTACAAGGTTGGAACCGCCTTACACTTCCCGTTACCTATCGAGGCCGCCAGATCAGAATGTCCATCCCAGCAAGAGTCTAGCCCCCAAAAGTGGTATTTTTAACGCACGTCGTAGTGAGAAAACAAGACTTCTGTCTTCCTCCATCCCCGGCTGTGTCCACTGAAACCAGGAGGCATTAGTATGTAACCTTCTTGCACATGCTCAGTAGCACTCAGTGAAGCTGCAGCCAGTCACATGGCCAGCCGTACTACTGAGCATGTGCAAGAAGCGTACCGCAGTATGCTCCTTTCTTTTAGTGAGCACATTACCGGCAACTGATTTTTTTCCCCATCTACTTTTACATAAAATTACAGAATACTACAAAGTATTAGACACAGAATCCATTTGTAAATACGGAACTATGATTTATGAAACTTTTTTTTACTGTAAAGCAACCGCCGCATCAAAGAGGTTCCAACAGGGTTTGCTAAAATCCTCATCACAAAAGCCTAACTGCAGGAAGACAAAACTTACTGTGGCTTTAATGAAATATAAATGGATCTCTAACCCCATATACATACATATTATATATTCCATTATAATTTCACTTTTTATTTTAAACGATCCAGAACACCTTACTCCAAGCAGGGCTAGACTGGTGATGGCATTTTAAAGGTCAGCGGGCGCTAAATGATGATGATGCAGCAGGTGAAAGCAAGTATCTGATACCGGCCAGCAGCTCACCAGACATCTGCCCATTGTGCCAGATGGCCAGTCCAAAGGGCCTTCCACCTTTAGGAGTAAACGTATATATAGGCCGAGACACGTAAATCTTCTACTGATACGGAACCTGAATCTCACAATAATAAAGCTTTCAAAATAATATTTCAGGCAGTCTTATAAACAAGCGAGCACATATGCAGTAAACAGCTTTCCAAGGTGCTAAAAATAAAAATGGGGCATGTAGCAGCATATCTTTTTAATATAAACAGACCTGGGCTCAAGAAACTCCCTAAACAACAGAGGAGAAGAAGCGACAGACTGTCAAGGGTGCCGGTAAAGGCAAAAATGCCAGACATTCCTGCCATAAAACCTTCATTACAGCGTTCGGTTTTTGTGCATCACTAAGAAACTTAGGGCCTCCAGAGCTAACTAAACATCAGGCACATTTATAGAGGGAAGAAGGGCCCGTCTGGGGAAGAAGAGTGCCCTTGACTGCTAAGTCACATACGTGACTTACGAGAAGCAGAAGAGGGAGGGCTCAGGGTAGCTTGAGCCAGAAAGTTTGCAGGTATGATAATGTCTCCAAGTAGAGTGACCACATGTCCCAGGTTGCCAGGGACAGTCCCGCCATGGGAGTCCAGGGCAGCCTCTATCCGGGTCAATGCATTGTCCTGGATTGAGAAGTCTGAGTGAAGGGGGTCTCAGCCAATCAGAAGAGACTTCTCAACTCTGATTGCCTGAGAGGTCAGAAGCCTCTCCTGATAGGCCAAGTCCCTCCTTCACACCAAGCTCAGTGTAAGCTGCAGCCGGTATGTGTGTTTGTGTGACTGCGTGTGTTTGTTTAACGTCAGGTAATCAGAGGAGTTAACACTCTGAGTTTGCTTATGTCTGTAATTAGCGTATGTATCGGTATATTATTAAATCTGAAATCAACATGGTTTCCAAGGCTTCCTAATGACATAATAGTATATGTGAATCAGTTCGTATGTACAAATAAATAAATTATATATATATATATATATATATATATATATATATATATATACACACACACACACATATACACACACACACACACACACTCATCCTCGTTAGTGTGTCCCTGAATGGCCGAAATAAAACGCGGTCACCCAACAGGCTCACGAAAACATAAATAAATAATGCAAGCAACGCATCAGCGGCAGGAAATCATTCCCTTTGAATCCTAATGTGCATTTGATAGTTTGTAAGCGATATACTACAGGGCTGGCCAAACAAAGAGCACGGAGGTACTCAAAGAGAAACTGTAACAGGTTAAAATTATGTTTTATGTATAGCCAAAAAAAAAGCCAAAACAAAAACCAGGGTTAAACCCGGGGGCAAGTGCATTACAGGGTTATGGCGCAGCTGCTGTAGACTGCTTTCACGGGTGAGAATGCTACCACCCTAACCGGCAAGAAACCTGAAAACTACCTGAGGTGCACAAGTATACCGTTTATATTTGTTAAACAAAAAGGGATAAACTTTGTGTAAAATCCTGCATATTTGTATTTTGCTTCTGGGTTAAATAAAAGCCAGAAAAGGGGTCTTTTCACTAAAAGGAGGGTTGCGGTTTTAACTTCTTTACTATGCACTATGAAGGTCTAACTGCAGTGAGCCTCCTGCGGCAGCAAGAGTTTGGCTGGCCCTGTATAATGGATAGTTATATTACACATCATGCAGGGCAAACTCAGACCTTACCGTGGCGGAAGCTTGCCAGTGTTGGACCTTCATAATGCATAGTGAACAAAGCCCATAGGGCCACTTGCTAGCAGGGATGGATCAGAGATCAAAAGAAAAGGAAAATAATCAAATATGAGATGGTAAGTTCTATATCCATAGAGATAGGCATTTTTAAAAGTTATTATGAAGACAGTAAATAGTTATCAATTATGACTGCTTGGGTCCTTAGACTTGTCTAGTCTCAGGTCTTAATGAAACATGGCATAGGTTCTTATTTGTTGTTCCTTTACAACAAACATTTTTTGCTGAAGAAAGTAATGTTGATGTAGAAGATTAAGACTATCCAGCAGAAAGGATCAACACCATTGATGAACCGATATGATCTTGGCCCAAATCGGAAGACACCAACGCACATCCGATGGCATCACTTACCGACACCGCGCTTAATACTCCAGCAGCTCTGGGGAGCTTCACCCATTAAACATCCCAGTTTATCCCAGCACACTAGCAAAACAGGTACTGGGAATGCACGGTCTGCATTATATGCCATACACACATGAGAGAGCGAGAGATATACATACATACATACACTATTCCAAAGAGTCGAGGAAAGGTTGTATAAAGGGAAAGAATTGCCCCTCTCTGGGGTACTAAACAGGAGGCAGACTGATGAGAGGAATACGTATAGCATTAGGCAGTGACCTCATCCCAGGTTGGATTTCCTTGACGCATTTCCTGCACTTTTGTTTCGGTTTTCTGACTAACCAATAGGAGGGGACCGTCCGGGTCTGCAGGATCAGGCACGAGGCACAAGGAAGTGACTCAATCCCGCGGAAGAAGCCTAATGCCTCTCATGCGAGTGTACAGAAACAAGCATGCCAACAGAAAGAATCCATTAACTGCTGCGTTCCAAATCCATCATCCCCAAACGGCAAAGAATTATTAATCTCTGAATAGGATTATTTATTAATTCCACGTTTTCTACACAAGATGTTCTAAATGATAAATATTTTACGTAACCCAGTCATGTTTCCTCGTTCTTTCCAGCTCGCTAGAAGATGTGAAGCACCTAAGGTGTCCTTTTAAAACTCTTAATCGGTAAAGTAAGAACATATACTGTACAAATAAAAAAAAAAAAAACAATACTAAGTTTTCCTGCGCACACAAAAATCTCAGAGATGTGCAGAATTTCAAGAATGACATCTCCCACAATACCCATATAAACACGTCCAACCCCGAGACAGGCACTTACTGGAATAAGTGGTTTCCTGACCGGATACGAGGTAGAGAAAGTCAAAGAACGTTGGATTCCAACATTACATACTTCACAAAGCCGGTCACAAGCTGACCCGTCTTCTGACCCGATACAAGCTAGAGAAAGTCAAAGAACTTTGGGTTCCATCATTAGATACCTTAGAGAACCGGTCACCAGAAACATGATCAGGACTATAACCAAAAGAAACAAACACAAAGATAAGGTCTCCTGACTTGGTACCAACTAGAGAAAGTCAAAGAACTTTGGGTTCCACCATAAGTGTTTACATAGCCGGTCACAGACTGACCCATCTTCTCACCTGATACAAAGTAGAGAAAGTGGAAGAACTTTGGCTTCCATCACATAGTTTACAAAGCCGGTCACAAGCATTTCTGACTCTAATCAAAGAACAAAAGCTGAAACGAAAAAGTGGTCTTCAAGGGAGAGAAAGTCAAAGAACGTTGGGCCCCCTCAAGCCCATTCTTCAGGCCAGACACAAGCAACGCCGTTGGGATACCACTCAAGCAGAGCCAGGGGCTGAGGAAACCCTGTAACCTAAACCATCGCTTCCTCAACCACATCAGCTACAAAGCAAAGCCGCCAAATGCCTGCCGGAGCGTCCAACATCACGCATTACTAAACACGCTTGTTGCTGGGATCTGTTACCGGCGGCTCTCCCTACATTTAATATCGAACTCTACGGGGTCCAGGGGAGCGACAGCCAAGTTCACTCCACCGAATAACTTAATAGCTGCGGGTTATCAATGCAACAATCGTTAAACCCAATGAAAAACAAACATCTATTCCAAAGATTATTCTCCTTACACCGCGGCTGCGTTCAAAGAGCGACTCCGGGCAGCTGAGCATTATGAGATTTGCAGTCCGACGACAGCTCAAGAGTTACTTGTCAGCCAACTGTCTACAAATTCTGAAAAACAGACGCTTGGCAAATTGACATTTTTACCCTCCAGAGTTGGAACACATGAAGAGTTAACATATTTAAAATAAAAAAAAATGTAAAATATATTTTGTGAAAATAGCGCTATAACCTCAGTTATCCGGGATCTCGCCCTCCACCGCCGTATCTGTGTATTTATCATTAGAATTTATAGACAGGGTAAATGTTTAGAAATAAGAGCGCTGTAAGCACCAGATCAATGCAAGGCATAGAATTTGCCAGCAGATAAGAACCATTCGGCCCTCTAGTCTGTCTGTTTTCTCTGATAGAAACACTCAGACCTTAATCGGTCCTCTGTGTGACCCTAAATTCAGGATAGCTTTATGCCTGCCCCATGCATGTTTAAATTGCATACCATTTCTGCTGGGAGGTGGTTCTAGCTATTTACCACCCTCTCAGTAAAGTAAAAGTTTCTTTCAATCTCTGACCCACTAGTTTTATATTCTGGCCTCTTCTTCTACCAAAAGTGCAAGACACAGGACATCGCTAATCTGGAACAACACAATCGGGAACACACCTACCAACACAAGTGTGCCACACAATAAAACATCTAACACATTTGGGGGAAACAAAAATATTCAATAGCGCATCCAAGGCCCGCTCTGCCTATACAGGGTGGGCTGCAAGAAGTTCTAATGAAGTTTAACGAGCGCTAAATATACTAATAATCACAGGAAGAGCTTAAAATAAATATGTCCTGGGCAGTTCACGGTTAACTTTAACCCTTACGGCGCAGGCGCTCAGAAGTTCATATTTAAAGTGGTCTGGCACTGAAAGGGATAATACAAGAGTCAGTCAGTCAGCGGCACTTGGCAGTCATAGCAGCGAAAGAGTTAAACCCTGCTTAAAAAAAAGGGGATTTCTTTTCAAAAGCAGGCTGCCTGACAAGTTAACCCCTTCAGTGCCAGTGGAGATGAAAGGCTTAGCAACTGCAACACACCAGAGGGCGGACAGTGTGACCAGCTCGGACCCCTAATACCCCCAGCACTTGCAGGTTGTGTATTAAAGTATACTCCCTCCTGTGCTCATGGAAACCCAGCCTCGTAACTTCCCTCAGCAGCCGGGCGGATAAAGGAAGCCCCCCTAAGCGGCAGATACCTTGCGGTCCCTGTCCTGCCCCGCGTCCAGGTGGACGGAGATGAGCTTCTGCAGCCTCGCTTTCATCGTTATCCGTGTGCGGGTCAGGACGATCTCCCCAAACTCCGTGCGGATCGCAGCCCGCTTTCCCGAACATGCTTGGAGCCGAACTGAGCTCCTAAAGCTTTCAAGCGGCTATTGGGGAGCGCCAGCCAATCCGGGCCCTGCCTGCCACACTCGCTAAAACTGCCCCCTTCCATTGGATGAGGAGAGGAGCGGCACCGAGTTCCTCAAAGCGTACATTGTGCTCGTTAGTAATGCACAGTGCCGAGCACACGGACGGCTGGTGCTGTACGGAGCCGCACGGAATAACGGGCTCCCGCCGCCCAGGGCGTTACTTTCTTTGAAATGTACTTTGCGTTATTTCAGCGATTATGTTCCGGCAAATGTCCTACTAATTGGGACAGCTTACTACTGGCGCTGTGCGAGAAGGGGCCAATATGTGACGTTCGGGGGGGGGTAAATATAAATGTGTGACGTTCTTGGGGGGTAAATATGTAAAGTACTTGGAGGTACGCGTGGCGTGCTGTTAAATGGACACTCCGGCTATCTCTATGCACTTTAATGGATGTGATTTGCCCCTGGCCAGTGGGGCATTTGGCAGACCCCCCCCCCCCATATACATTTGCCCCGTTGCCCATCCCACAGCAATTTTACCCCCATTCAGCTCCAGCACTGGCTCAGCAAGCACCGATTGGCCATTTCAAGCAGCCAATCAGTGAGGAGGATGGAAGAGGCAGCTGCAGCTTCTACCTCGGGTAAATAATTGTACCTTTTTTCATGTTTAAACAATGCATGTTAAAGCACAGAGTACATTGCTTTTCGGCGCAGAGACAAGGTGGTTTTATTTCAATCCTGTATTGCAGCTGGGGTTAGTTGATACTCCAGCTCCCATGACTCTCAGTCAGCCTGGTAAGTTAAGCATCATGGGAAGGTGAGTACAGCTGGAGTGTCTAAGTTTAGTTTTTATATTGTTATGGATTGGTGCTGCAGCGGAATGCACATCTCATGATTCTCAGCCGTCCATTTAGTTGGCTCAATATCATGACAAATGTGATAAGAGCATATTGAGTGCCCAACGTTACCACAACTGCTGCAAACTGCCAAGTGTTCTATTTTAGTTCCGTGCCTTTACTCCCCTCTAACTCCCCTCTCTTTTGTAACACGTCAGAATGCTACACCACACTAGAGCCCTGCGCGGGACTACTTTTTTTAATCCCGCTCCCGCGGTTTTTAATCCCGCTCCCGCAATGTGGGTGTGCCGCTCCCGCCACATTTGTGGCCAATCCCGCCCGCTCCCGCCACATTTGTGGCCAATCATGCCCGCCTCCTTACCTGATTTCCCGCGCGGCTGCCCTCGAGTTGTTCCCTCACGGCGTCTCTTCTCTTGCTCCGCCCAGGAACAAGGCGGAGTCACAGGAAGTGACTTCACATCACGTGACTCGGTTTTGTTCCTGGGCGGAGCAAGCTAGGAGACACTGTAAGGGAGCAGCAAGAAGGCAGCCGCGCGGGACTGCCGGGACCCGCAGGTACAGTGCCTGACCGCCCGCAGCCCCAGCAAGACCGCCCGCGCCCGCAAGTTTTTTGGCGGGTCCCGCGGGACCCGCCTCCCAGTGCAGTCCTCTACACCACACAACATTAACATTTCTTGACTACAACTCCCATGACGTTAAGCCAGGAATAGTAGCTGGAAACTGTAGATGGGGCTGGGGGGCTACAATAAGTCTTTAGTACAAACACTAACTTTTGTTGACTTCATCTACAATAATACTCAGCACCCATATTGCTGGCTGCATTTCATGGGAATTGTAGTTACAGACTGGGGTCGCGGTGGGCGACACTACACACTAACTGCAGCCCCCATGATATACAGTCGTTACTTTTATTTAAATAGCGCCAGCAGATTCCATGGCACTGGTAAAACAAAGTCTTTGCCCCCTCTGGAAAATAGTCCTGTGGATGCCCATGCCAGACCTTTATGGGCAAAGGTTTTAATGCCCTGTTTTATGCAGCGTTTCTCAAGGGAAAACATGGAAGAATGGAAGGGAGATACAATTTCTGCGACTCGCCTGCTTTGGCCTCGAGAGCCTTTCCAGTGACTGTTAGTATACTGATGTCAAAGAAGCTGGACCTCTTCCTGACCAGTTCAGTCCTGGAGCGATTTGCTGAACACCCTGTGGCGTTGATGAGACCTCGCTGCCTGAATGCTGGAGTCCTGTAATGGACCATGGAGAAGTACAAAGCCGAGTAACGGAACATTTTATACAAGCGTTTTAATGTTCTCTCCAGGAAAGAAGTGATTATAACATCAGGTGCTGATGTGACGTCTCCTGAAAGGGGAATCTCCACCATTTATTTGTATTACTTGTGTCAGATTAAGAATATGTTTTCTGAAATACCCCTGTATAAAGTTCTAGTGTATAGAATATAATGTTTTTAGGCAACTGTATATTGGCCGCTTGTATGTGTCCAGGCTTTATAACGTTTGCCCGGTCTACTAGACAAACACCCGGACTTCTTATCATACTGCCCATGGCAAACAATAGAATGGCTCATTGTTAATCACCCAGCTGGACACTCTGAATGCTGAAAGTCTGTGGGGGGGGGTGGACTTCATTAGCATTGCCATAAAGAATCAGCTCAGTGCGGTGTTTCGGCAGTGAAAGAAACCAAAATCTCACATGACTGACAACAGCAGCAGCCTTCGGGTCTGCCGATAAAAGACGTTTATTGGAGCAAAATACTGTAAACAGTGCAGTCATTGATGCTGAAGGAGTCCCCCTCAGGTACTGCAACGTGTACGCAGGGGAAATTCTGAGTACTTGGTCAGATTAACACAGATCTGCTTTATAACAGCCCTGGGATCTTTTGGAGACTGTTACCTAAAAAGGCAGACCCTGCCGACTGTAGATCTAACATCGCTGGGAGAGGCTGAGAACGCTGCTAAAGAATACCATAAGCCTTTTCTCTTAGTAAAGTCCTTTCACTCAATGTGTTCAAAGGTCATACGGGCTGAGCTGCTGAGCTTGCAAGCTGCTACCTTTTTAATAAATATGCAAGCTTTTTGAGGGCTGTAGAGCTGGAAATATTTAAATATAAACACAACCCCGCTATGGATGTGATGTGCCTCTAGCAGTACCGTTACTCTTCTACTGACGCGCATGCTGCTGCCAAGGCAGAGGGCTGGCAATCTGTCAAATTGCCTTACAGCATTCTGCCTCCTCCATAAAGTCCACTACGTGAGGCTGCCAGATCTCCCACACTGATGTCACGGGGCATCGGCTGGATTACAGTAAAGCTTGGGGATTTACAGTGAAAAACACCCAGGCAGAGGGAGAAATAGGTAGATTGTTTGGGAGATTCAAGAAATATCTTAGGTTTTTACTGTACTGAGAGGGTGGTAGATACATAGAACAGCCTCCCATCAGTAGCGGTAGAGGCTAATACAGTTATGGAATTGAAACATGTATGGGATAGGTTTACTGAATCTAAGATCAAAGACTGATTAAGACCTAGACGTGGACACACTAGACGGTTCTTATCTGCTGTCAAACTCTGTTTGTCTTTGGAACTATTTTGATTAGATTTGAAAACATTGCAACTATCAGTCCAGCACAACAAGCTGCGTGGCATTTACCGTACATTCTTTATAAATGGATCCTCATCTTTCGGAAAATTTTAAAAACCCATTTCAACTCTGTTTCCTATCGCGGATTGGCTGCTAAAAATCAATGGCAGGCAGCCCTTTCCACACTGAGAGCAGAGCCTCAGTATACCCCGAGACAGTGCTGGAGCTCACTGGTTCCCAGGTATGATCACAGGCAGGGAGATTATATTCAGCCGAACACATCTCCCTCAAGGCGTTTAGCCGGGGAAAGGGTAAAATGCACATGGAGCGCGTAAAGAGACCATGAAGCTATCACATGCATTAACGTGCACAGGACGGATGAAGTGTCCCCGTTACAGAAGAGTCTAGCCCTGGTTCACTAGATTGTATTGGTAGTTCTTGAATCTTTTCATATTATGTATCATATAAAATATTTTATCACTAAGTGGTTTGCAAAACTAAACGCTGTATGATGAACCACAAGGTATCCAGGCCTCTAATGTCTAATATACAACAGTTAATACACTTTTGCCACATTTTGTAAACCTGGTATTTCACAGCTTGAAAAAGTCCAGAGATTGCAAACAAAAGTAAAGAGGTTGATGTAAATACCCGTTGTCCTTAAGGGGTTAAAAGAGGGTGCAATATTATCATTTCAGATGCCAACTCAGCAAAGTATATGCTTCTGTATGATGAAGGTTGTTGAACCGAGAAAAATTGTGTTGATGGTTCAATACCAGGCCACGCCGGGCACACGGGTCTGGCACACCGGGCAAATGCAGATACTGCTGCATTCTTACAGAACCATACAGACAGCGGTTGGATATACACAAGAAGGAACGTGGCTGAGAGAATGCAGCCTGTGGCGGCACATACATCATTTGGCAGCCACAGGACTGACTTAAAGTGTCAGGGCTACTTAGTTATCCCCAGTCCTACCCATCTAAATGCAGAATATCTTGCTACTTATTGGTTGCTTGAAATAACCAATCAACGGCAGGAAAGCTCTCCCATTGAAATATGCACAGGGGTCAGAACAGAGCCATTGCTCTGGAGGTAAGTATATCATGGTAAGGGAGATGTGTTTGGCTGAACAAATCTGCACGCAAGGGAGGTGGGAGACGGGGGAAACGTCACAAAGATTGGAAGGGCCCACTCATATCATATTCATTAAAGCACATATGGCAGGTGGAGTATCCCTTTCAGGACAACTAACATTCTAAAACGTGTAGAAAAAAACAGAGGTGTTTGTGGGGGAAGCCATACACCGTGGATTGTTTAAGGGAACACTCCAGTCATTATACGCACTTTAATGCTTGTGATAGCTGGGTGGTCCTTTTAAATACTAATTTTGTCTACTATGCACAATCCCACCATATGCATTTATCTCATTCGCCGTCTCCTCCTACGCTTTGGTGTTAAACCAAAGTCATTTATTTTGATTATAATTAACCCCTCCATTATTGCCCTAAGTGTCCAATGCTATTTTGTCTGTTCAACCATGACTTCAAAAGGCTCCTTGCATGATTCGTTATTGTTACTTAATTTTGAACTTTGGATTGGGGTAAAGAACGGGTTATTTTAAATATATATTTCAAACGTGAGGCGTAAGTTGTTTAGCCACATATTTTTCCATTTTAAGACTTGTTTGGGGTCTCCAGGGATCTCTCCTGGAACTGAATTGTACACATCATTATGGAGTCTATTTACTAATGTATTATCAACCATTGAGTGGGCTAATCCCACTGGGCCCTCTGGGAAACTTATTTTCATGCATGCCAGTGGTGTCAGACAGACATTTTTCGTTATTTCAGTGTAATAGGCTGTGGAATGACACTGATCTCCCATACGAATAAGGAAACGTGCTGTTAGACCAGGGCATGGACACAAGCAGGGAGAAGAGAAACCATTGTGTCTGAACCTATATGACCCTGTAAGTTTATCACCAACTACAAAACCTTTTGTTGTTTATTGGTTGTTGTGTCATTGCACACTAATCCAGTTATCACATTCAGTATCACCTATAGATTAAAGTTCAAAGTGTAAATATGCTAAATATTAATAAGTGATCAGAAGCGCAAAGTAATGGCCAAGGATAATGAGACTTCCAGTTCAACAACAACTACAAGGGGATTATTTGTTGCACATCCCCAGATTATGATTCATCCTCTCCCTATAAAAATTTACCGTATTTGCTCGATTATAAGACGAGGTTTTTTCAGAGCAAATGCTCTGAAAAATACCCCTCGTCTTCTAATCGGGGTCGTCTTCTAATCAGACCTCAAATAGAGTCTGATTAGGAGACTAAGATCCAGATCCCCCGCACCGCTGCAGGGGACCTGGATCCTCCTGTCTCACCCCCCCCCCATCCCATCATACACACTTACCGGTGCTTCCTGCTGTATTGCCGGGGCAGCGGGTTGACGTCTACGCGATCCGCGTAGACAACGTCCGCTGCAGCCGGAAGGAGGTGTGGCTAGCAGCGGGGGTTGTCTGCGTCCGTCTCGTAGACCTTCCCCGACTGTCAGAGATCTCTGATCTCTGACAGCCGGGGAAAGTATACGCGACGGACGCATACAAACCCCCGCTGCCAACTCCACCTCCTTCCGGCTGCAGCAGAAGGCGACGTCAACCCGCTGCCCCGGCTGGAAGCACCGGTAAGAGAGGGCTGAGAGGGGAGAGAGGAGAGGGGAGGGGGGGGAGAGAGTGTGTGTGTGTGTTAGTTAAATGGGGGCATAGGGCATTTCTGGAGTGGCGTTAAGGGGGCATTTAATAGAGCACTCTGCCTCCTGAAATGCCTTATACCTCCCTATATGCCACTCTGCCCCATAATATGCCTTTTAACCCCCTAAATGCCAGAGTGGCATATAGGGGTATAAGGCATTTCTGGAGGCAGAGTGCTCTATACAATGCCTTTTAACTCCCTTAATGCCACTCTGCCTCCTGAAATGCCTTATACCTCCCTATATGCCACTCTGCCCCATAATATGCATTTTAACCCCCTAAATGCCAGAATGGGATATAGGGGTATAAGGCATTTCTGGAGGCAGAGTGGCATATAGGGGGTCAAAAGGCATACCATGGGGCACAGTGGCATATAGAGGGTTAAAAGGCATATCATGGGCCACAGTGCCATATTGGTGTGGCAAGCCTGGGGGCAGATGTGCGTAACTGGGGGACAGGCTGGAAAATACAAGAAATAAAAACAAAAAAAATATTTTTCTCAATCATAGCTTTTATTAAAAAAAATAGTTTACATGAATTAACATTTACTGGTAAAACTTTTTTCCTTTAGGGTCGTCTTATATTCAGGCTTTTTCTTTTTTCCTAAGTTAATATTCAGATTTTGGGGGGTCGTCTTATAATCAGGGTCGTCTTATAATCGAGCAAATACGGTACTTTATGTATTTGGGACAAATGTGATTTCCCTGTAGGTCTGCCCACAACAGCAGATCACTCTTCTGGACTATTGCGACCGTGCAAAGATTTACATTGAAATGCTTATCCAGGGCCTGAACCAGAGGCATCTTTATACTGGATTTGCCTGTGGCCATTTTTCATGACAGGGATTATAGCTAAAAGGAAAGTTTAACTAAATCGGATTTAATTGTTCTAGGAAAGAGACAAACTCACCTTATTCATGATCTTATCAAAATCAGTGTCTGCTTAAAAGCCTTTTTCTATTTGCCTTCATCTGGCTCAATACAATTAAAGATACACTTTGGAAGCTTGAAGTAAATGGACCCATGCCTTCCTTAACCTTGCTACAGTATGTGTATGTTAAAATAAGCAATAAATATGTGTTAAAAACTAAATTTGTATACCATTGGAGCAGTTGTCACGGAAGCCTTTGTGTCCTGAGCTCCTAGAGGGGCCTATGGGCCAACCTCCTCCCTACAGACTATGGGCCGTGGCCTTGAAAGGGGTTCGGCTTTTGGAGAAGTTGGTAGAAGAGGTCCATTTGGACCACTCTCCCCCCTAGTACAGAGTTCCATGTTTTCCCCAATTATCAGGGACTCTAAAGATTGTGGAGCTTGGTCACAGATTTGGGGTATCTGCATTTTGGGAGTAGGTATTATGTGTAGTGTTTTATGCTCCATCCGGTCAGGATTTACAGAACAGAGACCTCTATGGCCAGTATTTACACTAAGATCTGATATCCAGCCAGTTTGGGCCAGAAGTCAGGGAACTGCATGTGTTTGCCATCTTCCCAACAGACTACAATAGTGACCCCCTACTGGGCTGAGTGCAAATACTGAGCTGTGTACAAAGGACGGTCTCAAGCATCTAGTCTCGGCTGATGTTTCTTGAGGGAAAGATGTTAGCGGGCAATATTCTGACTTTGGGTGATAATAAGCGAGAGGTTCGGCGGTCAGAGTAGCGGAGGAAGCTGACTTTAGTGGATTCACCCGTTCAGGGTTCATCTTAACTATTCTCAAGATCAGCATGATTATTTCTGAGATTACATTATCTCTCATCTGTTGTTAAGTTGCTGACTGTTATTGATTGAGGCAGACTTTTTGCCACAGAGTTTACCATCTTGAAGCAGGAGAAGGCTGGAACCTTCTGGCCCAGGGGGTAGGTATGGCTGAATGCCTCCTCATTAACTAACTTGCACACACTCAATGTAACACACGCCTACACATACACAATTCCTGTAACGCACGCTTACACTAAAACAACATACTTCATACCTCACACACGTCACACCTCACATCCCAACACGATTTTACCACCGGGTCACGTAATGGTTTCTTAATGTGACCCCACTGCAATCCCTTTTCTTTTTGAAGAACTATATTATATAATATTCCCCCAAGTATATTAGTGCCTTATTTAACAAAATATTTCAGATTCGCAGGGGTTGGAGGACGATCTAAAAGTTGGGAGGTATATATGCTTTTCAACAACATTATGCTAAAAGAGTAGGGAAAAGGCACTTAAAAAACGTCCTTATGTGGATTTCTCCCCAGTTTGTTTGTTTTTGCCTATTTTCTCCTATCAGGTTGTTGGGGACTGGAAAGCAAATTAGAAAGTTACAGTTTGCCAACTAGACATGAATATGAGAAACACATTCTCAGTTGTGTGGAAGTAAAGTTTGTTACATTACAAAAGGGAGGAATAACGGCTAAAAACTTTCATGGGCTGTGGGAAGGCCCACGCAGGTCACTGAAAATGCTAAAGTGACCTTTAACAGATAAGATGGTTGCAGACACAGAGTGCCATGGTTTGTTGAATAATATTTCATGTTTGTCCAATATGGTTGAATCTGGTGTAGGCAGCAGTATGTTGAACAATGACAGGAAACAGAGGTAGCAAAGTATGAAGATAATGGAACATGCTACTGGAACTTGGGTAACAGCAGAAGGTCAGTTATCAGATGATGTGAAACCCCCTCCCTGCAACTTCTCTAGAAACAAGAAAAGATGCAAAAAGAGAACGTCAGTGGCAATTATTTAAAGTGATCCTCTAATAAGCCTATGTGCTTTCCATGAAAGGGACTCTCTAGCCATCATATGCACTTTAATGCATACTATATCTGTGTCTCCCGTTTCAATTAATACACTTCCCTCTTTACAAATACACGGATGGATTCCGAAGAAACTCCCATGTATTTGCATTTTGAAATCTATTAAATGCATTGGTTATTATTGAAAGCAGTATAGCATCTGCTTCAAGGGTCTTTAAATAAAATAAAAAAATTGGAATGACAGCTATTCAAATGCACATGCATGTAAGTGATAATACTTTGAGTAAACTAAAAAAATCAGGTCTGTTTTCTTCTACTACTGGAGAATGGATGAACATAGAATATCATAATTTTCATGCATTTACACAAGATGACCACTAAGTGGTGCTGTAACACCTATCGTATTTCAAGACTCCAACCAATTTTGATGCCAATGTTGGCTTTTTGCATTTATCTTTTTATGAATAATAATTAATTGTTGCTTTATAGAAGGTTTGTAAAGTTAATACCTATAGATCATATTATGTTCTTCCTCAACTGTATTGTCTTTTGAGAAATATGAGAAGTGTTGATGATATTTGAGAAATATTAAGGTAATGTAGCTCTGTTACTCCTATATTTGCTATGGTTAATTCATTTTTCCAGTTACTTTGCATTTTCTTAGGTCATCACAATTACATAATCTATCTACCAACATCTGAAAAATAACTTTAAATACATCATATATAACCAAAAGTATGTGGACACCCCTTCTAATTATTGAGTTTAGGTGGTTTATTCACACCCCATGCTAACAGTTGTATAAAACCAAGCACATTGCCAGCCGTCTCCATAGACAAACATTGGCAGGAGAATGGGTTGGACTGAAGAGCTCCTTAAGTCCTAGGGGTTTTTGGTACCTCAAAGCCCGGAGCAATTTTGCCATTTTTGGGGTATTTCGATTCAGCGATTATTCTCCTTTCCTGCGAATAGTGTACCCATGTAAACTATATATTGTTTTTTCAAGGAGAGATAGGGCTTTCTTTTGAAACCATAGTTAGACGATTAGCTGAAAAATTTGGATGAGAAAATCAGTAAAAACTGGTGAAAATTAGAAAAAAAAACTTTTTATATATTTTCCCTCTGAATCCTCACAAAATTAGGTAAAGTGATGGAAAATCCCCTCCAAGTGTATCAATTCAGGTGTCCTGATTTCAGAAATACTTAATTGATATAGATTTTCCATACTCTCCCAGCACTTGTAGGGAACATACTATAAGGTGTACATTATTCGTCGATTTTTATTTATTTTTTATGCTTACAGCTTAATGGGTTTGGGTTTGTGAACGGGGGCAGGAGGGTTATACCCTGCAGGGGATATCTGGTCCTCCGATGACCTTCCGGGTGACGTCAGCAGTGACGCGACCGGGAAGGGAGCGCCATAACATAAACAGCATTCAATAAATTTATTTTATGAAATACTGAAGAATCATTGAAGACACTTGTATATGGACAGGGGTTTTATACATTGTAAAGAATCATCTAACACGTGTGAAATATGAAAGGTTGTGACCATGAGGACTGCCCATACACCCTGAAAGTGGAAAAATGGTGGTAAAAAGTGTGGGAAATTGTTCAAAAGAGTGAACTTCTCAATAGCAGTGAAACTAAGAACATCAATTTGGGTAAAATCACAATAAGTCCTCTTAGGAATTAATTAAGAATGACCGGTAATATTCTGACAAGGATCATAGCAGGAGCAGCGAACGCTGCCAAACAGGATCACATATTACTTTGAGCGATGAGGACTGCCATGTTTGTATAGAGTTAATACGTTTTTATTTTATTGGACTTTCATTTCACTTTTAGGGTGCGATTTTAGTAGCATCAGCCAAAATGTTTGAGAGATAAGGAGATTTTCCCTGAATAAGTAAATTGCGTTTTGACAATATCTATCTTTAACGTTTTCCATGTAGCTGGAGAAATAAGAAATGCCTGGCGCTGAAGCTTTTCATTGGATCAGTTAACAGGGTCAGGTTCAGACTTTTGTTATGTTTGATTTGTTATAAGGCAGCTGTACCTGTGGTTTCCCTTTTAGCACGTACTCCAGGATTGTGACATCTGACCAGCGTCTGTTTGTGTTGCCGTTAAAAATAAGACCGAAGTTCCCAGAATGTGAAGGTACAATCTATCACATACAAGGAGATATCGTCTCGGCATGGAAAATCAATCATAATAAGATCTAACACCTTTTCAACCTAAAGACATAGTAAACCTAATTTCACTTTCTCTCTGTATGATTTTATGCTCACATCTGAAACGGCACTTTCTCCCCTGTAACGGTCTTCTTGGGGGACATCTTCCCTAATCTAAGTTTCTGTTACATTTACACTATTGTTCAAAATTTTGGGGTGACTTAGCTATTTTTATGGCAAACAAGGACATTTCTAGCTGTAACATAATTGCAAAAGGGTTTTCTAATGATCATTTAACCTTTTCACAACGTGCCATTGGAACACAGGAGTGATGGGAGTAATAAAGGGCCTCTGTACGTCTATGAAAATATTCCATTAAATATCAGCCATATCCCGCTACAAAAGTCAATGTCTGCACTATACGTCTGATCCATTTCATGTTATTTTAATTGACAAAAATGTGCTTTTATTTAAAAAACAAGGACATTTCTAAGTGTCATGGGGTGACGACTGGATGCAGTGCACTCGGAGCCCCCTCTCGGAGCGTCACTTTAAGGGTGTAAATGCACGCTGAGTTTGATCTACAATGACTCATGCGGTTTTTTTATATTTGTAATTTTTTTTTTTTTTACCTAGGAGCATTAGTAGCATGTATTTGTATGTTGTCATTTCACTACTAATATTCTTTTTAATGTATTTCCAAATATTGCTGGTTTTCATGTCATTGTTGCCATTTAGTAACTTGGGAGTGAGTCCAGACATTCTGTATCCCTATATTTTTTGTAAAACATTTTATTTACTTGGGTTATTACATTTAATGCTTATGGGATGTACTGGAAAGATACCAGATCTTGCATACAGCACAATGAAAAATATACTAATATATATATTAGTATAATGTGCAGTAAAAAGTGAAAGAGTTAGCATTTGAGAAACAGTGACCTCTATTATACACTAAGGATGATAAACAAAAATGCTTTATGTCCATGATATAATTATCAGTTGCACCACAACAATATATATATTTATATCTATATATATATATATATATATATATATTATATATACTAGAATTACCAACCTTTATACAAACAAGTCTGTCGTGGATGCGGTACCATCACTACTGATGTGGCAATCCAAAGTGTGTGTTTCAATTTGTACAAAACTCCAACAATGTTTTATACATTAGATGTCCTACATTTAAAGGGGCCATTTAGATTTTTTTTTGTTTGGTACGATTGTCCAATTTCACTGTTGCAATACTATATATATAGTATAGTACATTAAACGTAGTATTTATAGTGTATGTATGTATGTATATATATATTATAGTATATTAACCTGTTTGGTTACTATTTTCACATTATGTTTCTCATTAGTTGGCCTTTACAATGTCATAATGTACAGTAAAGGTGTCAATTTCCATTGTAAAACAATACCACTTACTTTGGACTGGTCAGCAGATCGGAAAACATAACATGTGCATTGTTGACATTCGGTATTTTCCTCTCTTAGCAGAAAAGCAAAATAATTTGGATCTTGACTATTATAGATCAACTTCTGTACAAGCTGTGGCTTGATCTCAAAGATGCTGGAACAAATTAAAGGATCCCACTGCTGGCTTCCTATGTCTGGCTCACAGCAGATGCATGATGGTGAAATGTATAACCGGATCTGACGGAGGCTTTGTAAATCCTTGGAGTTCTTCAAGCTTCTTCTCTTGATCTCTGCCACTACCCATGGGAACATTGGCATCGTTGTCAGGAGATTCAGAGTTAAACATCCCACCAGTTGAAGCTTACACTCAAGAACAAGATCACTCTGTGCCAGGTGTTTGGGAACATTTAAGTTATCCATTTCCACAATTTCAGAAAAAAATCATTAGCTAGTTTCCTTAAATTCCAAAATGTTGATTTTTTTTTTTCACATGAAAATCCCTAAATAATAATGGAAAAACATAGAGGTTACCAAAAAGTAGTGAAACAACGTCACACTTGTATCTACATCATACTTTTAATAAACATGGATTATTGTGTCATGCGCAAACAGACAATAATTATTAAATAATAACAGCAAGAACCACCAGGAGAGGTTGTTGTGTATATACAAATGCATATACGTTAGTTTGGGGTGGAGAAAAAATGCCAGCCTCTTCCAATTTAATACTGATATGAAAATAAACAACCTAATTTTCATACATATCCAGGCCTCTACGTCCTGACCAAAATGTAATGGGGATTTTTTAAACCGAACAATAATTCTTGTCTTCTCTCACCTTGTCTTCTTTAATTAAAAGTGAATTAGAATAACATGTTTACCAAATGATATTTGGATATGTCTGACCTTTGGATGATGCTTTCTGCTATGGCAGGGAAAAAGCATTGCCTTAAGGTTAAGTCCTCAGTACACGCTTTTTATTTCTGGTTTATGCAAAGCTGTCTGCCAAGGTTATTAAACCAGCCATGGAACAGCCGCTGGTCCTCTTGTCCCATCCACAGACTGTATCAGGTTACGTGTGCTTGTAAGAAATAGCAACAGGGAAATCAATTTAGAAGCATACGGTATACTACGTATTACTTCATGCACAAATTTATCCTAATAATACCAAATAGGCTCCATAGGGTTCCACTTTACCTTCTAATAAATTTCTTGAGTTCCTTTACTGTTAATCAGTTGTTAAAAGAGCAACTTTTATGCTCAACTTTAAAGTGATCTATCTGAGTTTTATCTCTTATTTAGGTTTTATCTATCTCGTTTTATCTCTTATTAAGGTTTCAATCTATGTCTTTCAGATCCATTATCATTTCCTTTTATGTTTTTACCATATACATAAAGGTTCCCAATAACATGGCAAAATCCCCCAAATAAGAATGGTGAAATGAACTATAACCAAAATATCAGGCTAGCTGGAGATTGGCCTAACGCCAGTAGGAGATTGAGTAGACTTACTCTGTATCATACTCCTGCACCCTTGTTGAGCCATCGCTGACTTGTGTAGCTATAAGCTTGATTTGTATAACATATCACAATATAGGACAATAATATGAGAACAGATATGGGATATCTATATATATATATTTTATGTTTTCATGTTAAAGTCGTTTTGCATAGACTCCACTTCGTTGCATTAAAGACAAATCAGGAATTTTATAGTTATTGCAGTTAGTAAAGTACGGTCTGTCCTAAATGCTGCTGCTAGGCTTATCTTTCTTGCACGCCGCTCCTCTTCTGCTTCTGCACTCTGTGAAACCCTCCACTGGCTCCCTATTACCGTTAGAATTACATTTAAAGGGTCCTCCATAACACTGTTCCTCCATTCATTTCTGCCCTCATAAGCAAATACTCTCCTACTGAATCCTTACGTTCTTCCCATGGGCTAAGGCTCTCCTCCTCACTCATCACCTCTTTCTTTTCCAGTCTATAAGATTTCACTTGGGCTCTGGAATCTACTTCCACCGAACCTTCAGCTTTCACCCTCCCTCCCAACAGTCAAGAAACTTCTCAAAACCCACTTCTTCAGAGAAGCCGCACCATCTTAGCTGCTAGAACGTCCTTGTCACGGACAACCACCACACTACCTCTCACCCTTTCTCTGTGCCTTATGTTTGTCACCCCATTCCCTCAGGATTGTAAGCTTGCGAGCCGGGCTCTCTCCACCTAATGTATCGGTTTGTCTTATTCTGTCAATTCTCGTCTTGTCATATCCCTTGAATATATGTATTGTATTAAGCGCTGCGTAGATTGTTGGCGCTATATAAATAAAAGATGATAATAATAATAATAATAAGTAGACTTCTGAGACTTTGTCATTTAAATTCTTCCCACGCTGTCTCTTCGGAGACCAGTAAGTGTTCCCTGGAGGCATGCATCCTGCACAAGCTCAGTAGAACTTCCTTTGAAGTTATTGGGAGCTGGGGCCCCATTGAAATGAGAATAGAAGCAGCCAATTGCATGTATGCTAGTAAAACATCAGTGTTCAGATAGCATGCGTGCGATTGGCTGCTGTAACTCTCATTAATTTCAAATTAAACTCAGCTCCCATTGACTGGGAGTGCTAATGAGCATGTGCAAGAAGCATACTGACGAATGCTCCCTGGTTGCAATAGCCAACTGGTTGGACTGATTCCATGCTTATTGGTGAGCATATACTTTGTGTAAGTTGTATATTCTTACTACCAAGGGGTTTGTCTACTCTTCTTGCCTTGGATTCACTATAAGGTTTAATGTTTGCTGTTTTAGAAGCAATTTAGATGACCACAAAACTAACACACTCCACTTGGTAATATAATTAACTTCAAATAACACAAATACAGACTGGCCATTTGGAAATCAGTAACTTTTACGGCTACCAAACCAAAATACACGATATAATTGTTGCAAAGTACATGAAGAACACTTTGTAGAGCTTCTGGCATCAGAGGTGCGCATCATTTTATAATTACAAAATAAACTAAACTGTAAGAATAATACACCGCAGTTATGTCTCCACTTGTAATAATGTATCATTTTAAGACCATTTATACAGCTTAATCCATGCTGAACAAACTCAGAATTACATTAGAATTACATTAGATGGGATCGCATGTATGTGGAGAAATTGGAAAATCAGGTTCTTCTTCAAAAAAACATCTACACTAATAGGCGACGATGCAGATTCTTATTATGTCCTCAAATAAACAGCATTTCATTACCAAACCTACTAATGAATTCATCATTCACGGCTTTACCTAATCTCAATGCCGTTGTTTTAAAGCAATTTACGTGATTTACTTATTCACGTGACATTTCAATAATAATCGTCATGCTTATTTCTTTTGAAAGAAAACAGTACATACTCTTTTATTGCGAAAGAAACAAAGTCTAAAAAAGCAGACAATATTCCATGCAAGCATTACATAAACTAAAGCTGTGTTCAGCCTCCAGGTAGTTGTGACTGCAAGTCGAAGGGTTAATTTTGCCATCTGCATGAATCATTCAATAAAAGTATTCAATATGAATGATCCTGGCTGAATGCAGAGCAGACTAGCAGAGGATAGACTCTGACTGCAGATGCAATAAATCAGGGGTACCCACCTGAAAGAAGAGATGTGGAGGATGGTGGGATCTGTGTAGAGAAGACCATTAGACCAAAAGGATCTAGCGAGAGCTTTAATCCAAGAGGTGACCCTTCAGGAAAGAGCAGGAGTCTCGTTCTCTCCCTGCCATACTAGCACTTACTGCAAAGCACAAAGCAATGCACAAGCTGACAGGCTGGCAGGGTCTTGGGGAGGGACACACAGGGGACTGATCAACACAGGGCCAGAGTTGGACTGGAGGGTGGAAGAGGACGCAGAGTACTAGCAAAAGGTATGCGGTGATGAATGTAGAGGGGGTTGTTAAAGGGGAGGGTGTGCGTATCTGTGTGATATACTGATATATAAACATATATGTAAAAAGGTGTATTTAATTTCCAGTTTGCTGGGCCATTTGCTACAGTCAAATGTGGAGGTACCCTTTAAGTACTATAAGTATCGGGGTAGTAACTGAAATATGAAATAAACACCAAGATGTCCAAGTGGATAGAAGTATTATCTTCTTTTCCTGCGGTGGGATAAAGAGCGCTAGCTGATCACTGCAGTTATGTCTGGGTGCCTTGGTTTGAGGTTTAATTGTCTTGGATATGAACCCATTGGAAAAATAAAGGTCCATAGCTTTATCTCTCAGTTTCGGGTTCTGCTGTCACACCACTGGTACCGTAGAACAGGGCAGTGGTGGAAACCTCACCTGAATCTCCTACCGTGTTGCACATTACCTCAGTGACGGGGATTCTCCAGCGGCTGGTGATCCAATATAGGCATGCTTCTAAGCAAAAGCCAGGTGGGCAAGTGGCTGATAGCGCCTCCCTATACATTCATTTCCACTTGTGTGGCAGATCCTGCAGGTTGCCGCACACTGCAAAAGTGTAGGAGCATAGCATGTGGCTGCGTGTATCCAGCAGGCGCCGCACATTTGTCATTTATTGGCTGCTGGCTTTAAAGTGTCAATGTGAAAATCCGTTCTTACCCTGCTTATCAATACCCCTCGTGTTGGTGCGGGGATACTACAGGTTAGACCCAACCACCGCGCCACAATCATATCCCACCACTCTCCGTCATAACACACAGGACACAAGGGAGAAAAGTTTAGAAGACGACTTTAGGCGCAGAGACCTCCAATGGACATTGGTGCCTGCTAAGGGATTTTTTATTTCCATTTTCTATGTTACTGCACAACTATTTTTAGTATTAATATGTTTTTTCAGCAGGCAACTCTTTTACAAGGTAAAAGAATCAAATTCTAGTTTGCGACAAATTCTAGTTTGTCTTCTACTATGATCAATACCTTCACTATTGGTAATATAACAGCAACCGCCCTGCTGGTGATCCGTCACTATACTTTACAGATTGGAAATCACATTGATAGTTGAAACAACAGATATCTAACGAGAGAAGGATCAGCAGAGATGGAAATAGCACCATGCTGTGAGAATGTCTGTGAGTTAAAAATAAGACAATATGCACTGGGCAAAACCTTTTGTCCTATTAATAGAGTAAAAATTATCCTGCTAAAAGGGCCCCAAGAAACTAATTGAATACTATAAAATAATTCAAAAGGGAAGTATTATTTGAAAGTAACCATGATGCAGATAATAAGCCATGCAAACAGCACAGTTTATAGTCCTTCCACATGTGGTACAAAGGAAGCATTTTATCTGCATTGTGTTCCCCTTCTCTAATGAGCTGGACTTAAGCCCCACCAGGGCTGTAAGTGGAATGGGGTAAGAGGGCCAGCTGCCACAAGCCAAAGCCCCTGCTTCCTCTTCCAGAAGTGAATATGATATAAGCAGGGATAAGACCTCGGACTCTGTCCCAGGCCTGGTTCCTGCTGTGCTAGTTTGGCCAGCTCTATTCATTGGGCCCACTAGGCACTTGCCTAGACCTCTTAGTAGGGGGTGCCTGTGCTGTAAATCCACCCCTGTGTACAGAACATGCATAGGAATCTATCTGACCATTTCCCATGGTTTTCTGTGGACATTAGGATGGCCACATCGGCCATGTTGTCAAGGGCACATAGACATTTCACAGCTAGTGTTAAAAAAAAAACAAGCAAAAAGAAAAATTGGGGGTATATTGGTTAATTGTATATAATTATTGCTGGCACGTTTTGAGCAATTAGTAGTAAAAGGAGTATTGCTTCCAATGTTATATTTACTTTTGTTCTATTCAACTGAATTGGTGGAGCAGCACTTTGAGCTACAGAAACAAAAATGTATTCATCTAGAATCTACAGTGAATTATAATACGGTATTCATTTTTCATGAACTTCTCAATTCCCTCGAGCAGCAGTATGAGGGATGAGGGAATGAGATGAGAAAGCAGAGAGGTATTGCTTATGGAATGTTCTCTCAGACTTGGGAAGCAAAACATGTCTCTTACTCATCACAAGTAAACGGCAGCTGCAGAGCTGGCCTCCTGCATGGCCCGTCTCAGACATCCGAAGCCCTCATTGTGTCCTACTAAATAAAACACATTGTAATTATAGCTGGCTATTGGAACTCGGTACCACTCACAAATGATACGGTATCATAATTAAAATATCTAAGTTATTATACCCCTAAAAGCTTTGAGTTTTTTACAAATACATTGTCAGCCCTGCCCAAAGATCAAACGCCTTAAACAAGGCACTTTTAGGATAGAGCGTGGCTAGAGTTGGGGGTTTTCACAAGACTTTGTATGTGACGGCAACGTTATGATAGCTAATTACATAACTGAATGTTACAAATAGAAGTTGGGGCATTTCGTATCCTAACATAATAGCATGTTATCCATATCAGAGCATTAGTGAGCTTGTCCCAGGGCCCAGCATCAGACGGCCACATGGGACGGAAGTCAAACTGGGCTACCTATGTTGATTCCAAAGGAGTAATATGAGGGGTGTAGGCGTTACTCCAATTGGTTGCCCCTCCTCAATAGATTAATGTAATGTAAATCAAAACACTTTAATCCATTTATTGCAGACCAACACGTCAGACCTGAAGACCACTTCTTCAGATTGTTTGTCTCATCAATGTAAACCTAATGATATTTCTTCTAAATACTAATTTATGAATATTAAAATGATGATTGATGACAATTTATTTGCATTTATGATTAAACGGATATAAACAGATGTTATGCTGGGTTACTTGTTGACCCAAATGTAACACAACTTGTATTGTCCAATCAGAACCCAGTCAGAACCCAGTCAGAACCCGTGTCCACCCTGTGTCCAGCGCTGCCCCCCTCTGAATGC